>CM052440.1:77024839-77103294 GCA_028533085.1 Varecia variegata | reverse complement strand
ATGGACACGCTTGAGGCTCGGACTCGGGGGATTGGGAGGGACATGGGCAATATATCTATGCAGAACTTTTGTACCCCCATAATAAGCTGAAATAAAAAAAATAAATAAATAAATAAATAAATAAATATTATTCTAAGTGAAAAAAAAAATAAAAAAATAAAAAAAATAAAATAAAAAAATAAAAATAAAAAAAAATAAACTTCCTGAAAACAAAACAAAAAAAAAAAAAAATCAGATCCTGCAGAAACATTTTAACACCATTTAGAATATGCATGTTAAATTATTAAAATTCTGTATTGGAAATAATACACTAATTCTAAGACATGTTTTATAATTCATTAATCATGAATAATTGAGTGCTATCAGATGGAGAAGTAGTAATATTAGCACATATAGTAATTTCTTACACAAAAATACTTTTAGTTAGTGATTTACACTTACATTTAAACTTTTGGCCGGGTGTGGTGGCTCACTTCTGTAATCCTAGCAGTCTGGAAGGCCCAGAAGAGAGGATTGCTTGAGCTCAGGAGTTCGAGACCAGCCTGAGCAAGAAAAATTAGCTAAGTGTGATGGCACATGCCTATAGTCCCAGCTACTCGGGGAGGCTGAGGCAGAGAATCGCTTAAGCCCAGGAGTTTGAGGTTGGCTGATGCCATGGCATTCTACTCAGGAAACAAAGTGAGACTCTGTCTCAAACAAAAATAAAAATAAATAAATAAATGAACTTTAAGAAAGACCCCATGGGGTCAAAATCATAAGGCACTTTCGTTGTGTAAATAAATGTGACAATGTAGATAATGTAGTCTGATAATATAGTCAATGAGCTCTGCAGTCACTGAGATCTAGAATTACATCTGGCATTGAAATATATAATGTGTAACCTTCGAAAGTCACTAGTGTCTAGTAACATAGTTCACTAATCTAGAATGGAAAAAAATAATTTATAAAGTATAATATATGTAAAACACTTAACACATACATGGCATTGATATGCTATCAAAATATTAGTATTCTAACTGTTTTTATTACAATTGCTCCGTTATTATATCTGGTTCACCTTAGTTAGAGCATGTAAAATAACTCATCAGATAGGAGTCTCTTATATCATCTTTTTGTTGCAATGTTTTGCTCAAATATTTTTTAAGTCTTTCAATTGTTTATAATTAAGTTTAGATTCACATTTTATTAGTTATCTCATTCTTATTTTACCCAAAGTAAAACTGCCTGCATTTAGTCTAAAAACATAAATGGGAAATTACATTTGACATACATAATTTGAAGTATTTATTTTAAATGTCTCTTTCTAAAGGCTGGGCTAAATGGAAAATATTCTTGGCTCTGTACTGATTATAAAATTAATTATCATGATTAATTAATTGTCATGATTGTTATGGGTTTCACTTTAAATAATACTGATTAGCAAACCTAATCTCATGAGTGTAAGTTCTTGACTAATTCTCCACCGGCAATAATTTGAGTACTTGAGAAAATCCTTCAACATATTTTATACTTTAGGCTTCTTTTTCACCCTGAATTATTCAAGTGAAAACACCAATATTTTACTCTGGTATTATCCTATTATTTATAATTTCCCACTAAGTGAGATGGGCTGGTAGACATAGAGGAGAATATCAGCACATACCTTCTGTCCCCAGAATGTCCTGCAGCTGTTAGTGTAGAGTCCAGGCCACTCTTGATAAGAAAGAAGAAATGTCTGTGATCTTCGCAGAGTGCCCTGTGAAGGCTCAGAGTGAGGCAAGAGTGGAGAAGGTAGATTTCTCATCAATGTGGCACTTCAGGGTCTGAACAGGAAATTCTCACACTTGGGCTATTTTGAAGTCAGTTGATCTCATCCCACACCTCCAGAATATAGGAGACTTTGGGCTCCTAGTGTTGTTTAGTTTGTCCATTCAAGTGCCTCTAGAAATTATTTTCATATTCGGTAATTTAGAGAACAGAGGTTTGACTATCCATGTAGTTAAGTTTCTCCATCTCAATCATAAACACTAAAATCTTACGCCTTGTTAACAGTATCTTAAATATGTTCCACATTTAGACAAGGTTGCTAAAACTTGGCATTGCATACTTCTTTTCCTTATACTCTTTTTAATATAATTGCTTTTGTAATGAAAAATAACTTTAAATCATAATCACATTATTACTAGGAATTTAATGTATTTCTCACTAATTTTTGTAAGAAATTGCTACATTTTCAACATTATTGTAATCAATATGACATCAATTCCCAAACTTATCTTCTTGATTTCTCTTACTTAGTACCTAAAATTCTCACATTCAGTTTTATATTTTATAAATAAGTTATCAGATTTATCTTAAAAACTAAATGTTTCTGGGAAGGATAATATATTAAACAATATTGAACTATATTGCCATTCCAGAAATTGAAATATTAAATAGCTACTCAGTATTGTTCACTGATTCATTCTCCAATTATAACAAATTGTCTGTATTTTAATAGGAACATTTGTTGTAAATGACTAAAGCCTGAGTTAAACTATGTAGGAGGAAACACGCATTTTAAAAAATGCCACCTAACTAAAAATGGGTAAGGCAAAAAAGTAGGCTTTTAAAATACAGGTTAAATGACACACAAATGTGAAGGGAAAAACTTTATCTAGTTTGTATCAAATGGAAATCTTTTCATCATTCCTCATCTCATATCAAGAAAAGGGAGAAGGTTTGTTATTTATAATTCCAAAGGCTATTCCATGAAACCTCTTAAAGATTGATTTCAGGAAAACTCCATCTTCAGCTTTCTAAAATCTACCAAAATGGAATTTAAATCCATACTTACTTCCTTGGAATCAGAACAATTATTTGAGCATTCCAGGAGAATGGCTAATGTTGACTTGGCATATATGTATTTGTGTTACTTATATTTTAACGTATGTTCATAAACTAAATTAATAATCTGATATATGTACTTTTGTTCACATTTTATGTATTTCTATTAGAAATAAATTTATTTATATTTACATATTATTACATTTTCATAAACTAAATTAATAATCCTTTCTATTAGACACATTATACCATTAAAACAACAAAACCATCATTTAAATGTCAAATAATATAATATTCACTAATGTCTTCTTTTTAAATTTGTGGTACTGATATCTACTATGTCTACAAACATCGACTTGGTACTTTCAATTAAATGTTATATAGTCATGTGTCACTTAGCGACAGGGATATATTCTGGGGAATGTATTATTAGGTTATTTTGTCATTGTGTGAACCTTGTACAGTATATTTTTATGAACTAGATGATATAACCTACTACATCCTTAGCCCATAAATATAACCTCTTGCTCCTAGGCTACCAACCTGTATAGCATGCTACTATTCAGAATAATATATGCAATTATAACACAATGTTAATATTTGTGTGTTTAACATATTTAAACATAGAAAAAGTCCAGTAAAAAATATGGTGTAAAAGATAAAAAATGGTATACCTGTAGAGGGCACTTACCATGAATGAAGCCCGCACAAATAGAAGTCTCAGCAGGTGAGTCAGTGAGTGAGTAGTGAATGAGTGTGAAGGCCTAGGACATTACTGTACACTATTGCAGACATTGTAACACTGTACACTTAGTCTACACTAAATTCATACAAATTTTTTCTTTGTTCAATAATAAATTAACCTTAACTTACTGTAACCTTTTATTTCATAAATTTTCTGCTAAACAAGTTTGATACTTTATAATAAAAATTAGCTTAAAACACACACATATTTTACAACTGTACAAATATATATTCTTTATATCTTTATTCTATAAGCTTTTTTCTATTTTTTAAATTTTTAATTTTTTTATAGGCTTTTGTTAAAAACTAAGACAAACACTTAGCCTAGGCCTACACAGGGTCAGGATCACCAGTGTCACTGCCCTGCACCTCCACATCTTGTCCCATGGGAAGTCTTCAGGGGCAATAACATGCATGGAACTGTCGTCTCCTATGATAATAATACCTTCTTCTGGAATACCCTCTGAAGTATCCCCCTGAAGTTTTTTGACAGTTAAGTTTTTTTAATAAGTAGATGGAATGAACTATAAAATAATGATAAAAATATCTGTATCATGAATACAGAAACCAGTAACAGCAACATATTTGTTTACTATCATTATCAAGTATTATGTACTGTATGTGAATGTATGTATCCTTTTATAGGACTGTCACCACAGTAGGTTTGTTTATAGCAGCATCACCCCAGACACATGAATAATGTCTTGTACTATAACAATGCCTATGATATAACCAGGAGATAGAAATTTTCAGCTTCATCATAATCTTATAGGACCACTGTCATGTATGCAGTTCGTTATTGACAAAAATGTCATTATGTAGTGAATGACTATATGTCACATCCTTTCTTAAATGTAATAATATTGTGTTTTTAGTGTTGTAGCACTTTACTAGAGACTCTAGGCTTATACAAGTATTAAAGAAGAAAACCACTTATTGCAGTGCCAAAATTTTTCACAACTGTTTGTAATGTTGATTTAAAATGAATTCTTATGTTTATACTTAGTAGATTCATTCATTTTCACATTAATAAGGAAAATTTTGATTCACGTGATTTAAAAGTTATGTTTGTTGACAAAGCAAACATACCATGAATTTGAATAAGTTTCCATAGTATATATTCATTTATCTAGAATATGAATAATTAAATCAATGTATTTTTCTACTATGTTTCTCAAAGTTTGGCATTTACAAGGGAATTATGAAGTTGCCGTTGAGAAAATAAATGACATAGAAGAGAAAATTGGGTTTTCTGGGCACCACAGTATTCTCTAAATAGATAAGCCCCTACTTTTATCTGATTTGGTGTTGGTGGAATACCAACGGTCCAGACCAGGTGGCATAGACTCATTTCTCTGTGCTACTCCCTACGAAATACAACTACAAGCCCTAAAACTAGTGAAAGACACAAGCAAAAGGGACTCTCAGAGGTGGAAAGAGAAAGGTGAAATGGTTTGGGACCCCAGGATCAGGGATTAACAGAGTAGTGGGGCAACTTAAATCCTCCATCCAACAAAAGAAAGAGACCTAGATCCCAGCACCCAACCTGACAATGAAAGGAGGATCAGATAAGGCCATTCCCCTTCTGTACTGAGAGGGAGTCCCGCCCGCACCTCCAGCAAGGTTGGCATCTGCAAGGGTGACCTATCAGGAGACCTGCTAACAGTAAGTAGCCAGAGGAAGTGCTTCTGTCCCCCACCAAGAGCTACCAGGGTAGGTGTGGCTGAGGGGGACCAGCAAAGGAGTCCCATGACTACACGTGCTCCATCCAGGAAGCCTCTGTGTCCCTGAGGGCATGAGACTCACTTCCCTCATCCAGAGACACCAGGTAGAATGGATTTTAAAATGTTACACATATATGAGATAGCAGTGAAGGTAAACAAACTACAGCTCACTGAATTAACATGTATGAATTGCACAAATGTCAGATGGGAGCGAAAGGAGACAGACATAAAAGTGCATACTCTATGATTCCACTTACCGAAATTCAAAAACAGGTAAAGTTTATTTCTCATGTTAAAAGTCAGGACAGTGATTTGAGGAAGAGGGGGCAGAAATGATAAAAGGCTGGAAACTCCTGTTTTATGAACTGACTTGTATTACAGGACTCTATTCACTTTGTGATAAATCTGTACAATCCTGATGTGTTTATAAAATAGCAAAATTTGTTTTAGATTAAATGCATTTATAGAAGCATAGTTTTCCATTAACAGCTAGAATGATTGATAATTAAATACGCATTAGTGGTATATGAATACAAATATACTATTATGAAGTCAAACAGAATATTATATACATCTGAAAATAATTAAATATGCACAAGAATATAATGAACTCTACAATTATAATATTGATTACAATAAGCTTCTAACAAAGTGCTTGAAACATTTAACACCTTACCATTTGTCCTTCATTATCCGTATAAAGCAGATTAGAGTTCTTAGAAGCACAGGCCATCAAACGCTCATCCCAAATTTTGAATTCCTTACCAATGTAATAACAATTGATGGAATATGTGAACCACTCCTCTGGACAAAGGCTACAGTCATATGCTGAGAAAAAAATTATGAATTCCTATCTGTAAGCAATATGAATTTTTTAAATGAAAATTAATTTACATATTTTCAAAGATATAAAAATATATGTACATTTTTTGCTTCCTTCTAGGCTGGTAAATATATAAGAAAAACCACTCACACACATTCAACTGGGAAAAGGATCAGCCTCTCATTCCCTAATTTTATTGCAACATAAAGTGAAACATCAAACAAAAATCCACCTTGCACCCACCTGTATGAAAAATCACTGAGCAAAACCACTTTTTTTTTAAATAGCAAATTTATTTAACTGTTATTATATGATAGCAGTAAGCATTTGAGTTAAATACAAAAAGAGAGTATAGTGATTTTAAAAAAGTATTTCCAATTTTTGAAGAAAAGGGAATGCCCTCCTATAACCTTTATTTATGAACATTTGTTTCCCAAAATTTTAATTTATTTCCCCAAAAAATATCTATTATCATTTTTGCATAACCTAAGATCAAGACAAAATATAATATGACTAATATCAGGACCTTTTTGAGTTCTTATAGTCTGGAAAGAATTGTTCTGATTCTCTGTTACTGTAGCTATAAAAATTAAAGTAATCCTTATTAAAAATTAGCATCTAAATAAGTCACAATAATTTTGCTTTTGTTTGAAATTTGGTATATCACTTAGAATTAGAATTATCTGTAGTAAAATTGATTTTAGCTAGAAAATTAATAAAGTAATGAAGGTTTGGGGGGAAAAATACTTCAAAAGCCTACAAAATAAAACTTTACCATCTCTGTCTACATTACAATATTACAATATTGTAACTATTTGATTTAACCACTTTCAAATATTAATTTCCATATATTGGTAAGCTTTTTCAGTCTCCTACAGCATGTCTTTGAATTATGAAATTTGAATATATGCATATAATTAAAAGTAAAGACTCTCTACAATTAATCTTTCATTTATACTTTTGAAAAATTCAAAATAACCATTCCTCATTTAGTTCAAAACATACATTAAAATGAGAATTGTATTCCCTGATATTATGGTATGTTTAGAGACACTTCCAATCATTAAGTGTGAAGTTCCCCTTTATTCTTCCAAAACCTACTTACAGGGATTGACAAATCTTGTTACCACAGCAGATGTGAAGACAAGACAGATGATTCCCAGGATCCCAGCAATGAGCTTCTCTGGAGGTAACAATAAATCTGCAGGGAGAGAAACAGAAACACTGAGAAAGGAGAGATGGAGATGGTTGGTTAGAATATTTACATACAAGAGACCCATATGCACAGGGACTCATAGATAAAATTGGACCCCAAACCCACATCTACCATAGTGATCTTTCTCTCAGAATATACCGTTTCATTTTCAGTAAACGTAGCGCTCTATGAGTTGTTGTACAAAGACTAGAAATTTCATCAATGTGGGAGCAAAATTCTTCTGAATATTTCATATTGAAATGTCATATCTCAACTTAGAACTCTGATCTCATGAATAAAAATGAGCATGCCTCATTTAATAAAAATAATAATATGTGAACATGCCCTGCTCCTCCCCACCCACTTTCACCCCAACTGCACGTCCTAGAACAGTTGTATTGAGGAGCTATTGAGTGCTTTACCTTTGCAACGGTAAGATTTGTCACCCCCTCGAAGATCCTGAGCAGTATTTTGTTTTTTGTTTTTGTTTTTGTTTTACAATGTGTTGGGTGTTTTTTATTTATTTTTTATTTTTTATTTTTTTATTTCAGGATATTATGGGGGTACAAACATTTTGGTTACATGTTATGACTTTGCCTCACTCAAGCCAGGATTAGAGGCATGCCCTTCCCCCATACAATGCTCAAAGAAAGGAAGCTACAAAGTATGATTAATATGTGAAAAGATGCTCACTTTCACTGTGGCTAGGAAAAAAGTTTCCATTATATAATGATATATCATTTCAAATCTAACAGATGGGTATAGATTTTTAAAAATCTGAAAATTTTAAAATGACAGCAAAGTGACTAGATCAAAGGGAGATTTACATACTGAAGATCCCAAACCAAATATAGTTATGGTCTAACACAAAAGTAGAAGTGTCTGCTTTTGTACCAATTCTTTCCCAATATCTGTCTTCAGAAGATGAGAATTCAGTTTCACACAGGCAGCATGTCTCTTTGGCCAGGTTTCGGCTTGTTTGGAAAAATGACAGCAACCATGTCCAAATCCTATCCAAATTGTTTTAAACAAAGAGCTCAGGAACAATCTAGAAAATGTAAGCATACTAAGTAAAACTCATTATCCAATAGTGTCTTTATTGCAAACCAGGTTGATATAAAGTTTATTTTATCCCTGAAATAATCTATTATTTGATGAAATCTGACATAACTAAAGTAGAGCTTGTCTCATTGAGGAACTAAACTTGTATTCCATGTTTGTAAAATAAATATGTATCTCTCAATCTGCCAGCCTACCATCTTTTAATTTGATGATAGAGGCAAAGCCCTTGCATTTGGTATTCTTTCTTTTAAAAATAGGCCTTGCTTCTTAGTTTGACCTACATTTCTATGTGAAGCTTGATAAATCAGTTTTTACTTCTTTTAGTCATAAAACCTAAGTTGTCTTAAAAAAGAAACAATAATGGCACTTATTGACTATGAAGGACAGATACCTGTCTAATTAAGGAAAATTTTCATTTCACAATGTAGATTTAGATAATAGCCTTCTTATCCTCAGTCCCTGTTCCCTTTCAATAAGTACATTGCATGTTAACTATAAATTTCCAGCAATACAATTATCTACTTACAAGTTATATATATTTTAAGGATTTTGGTATATTTTACCAAATTATTCTCTAAGCATTTTATACTAACACCTCTCCATGATAAACATATAAAAAGTTCTCTCAAAAATGTTAGCTATTTAAGACATATCAAATCACACTTTTTATTTTAATGCCTTTAATATGGTAAGAATATTTATTTTTACATCAGTGCCTTTTAATCTCTCATTTTTTCCTTTATGTAAAGAAACATTCTTCACCAAATAGAGAATAAAAATGTTTACTTATGGGTTTTCACAAATCTCATCTATAATTCATTTTTGGGTATATTTTACAATTTAAGATAGATCAATTATTAGGTAGACAGATAAACATTTCGATTATTTCTACTTATGGTAAAGTCTATTTTTGCCCTATCTATTCTCTCCTTGCATACAATAAGCACATAATGAATAATGGTTACTAATGTACTGTTGATAATTCTTACATTTATAAAAAACTACTTTCTTTAGTTTTATAGCATGTTTATTATTTATTCAAGCTAATATTATTGTGCTTTATAAAAATGTCCTAGCTAGTTCTTGGTGGTCCTATCTTTATTGGCTTTCTGAAAAAAAAAATGCCTTAACTAATCTTTGCCATTTTTTCCTCTACATGAACTTCACACCCACAATATTCACTCGTGTGATATTCCTCAAGTTACTCCAGATGTCTTCAGTCATACTATACAAAGCCGCATCCTTCATATCACTCTGATCGTGAGATGAACTTTTATTTTTTAAAAGAGTATATTTTGGCCAGGCATGGTGCTTATGCCTGTAATCCCATAATTTTATTGGCCAAGGTGGGAGCAGTGCTTGAGGTCAAGTGTTCAAGACCAGCCTGGGTGAAATAGCAAGACCTCATCTCTACAAAAAGTAAAAAGAAAAAGAAAATTTTAAACGTATTTGTTTTAATTTAACTTAGAAAAATGTTGTAAATACATGTAAAATATTTCCTCTAAAAGCAGTAAACCACATGCCCTGTAAGGACAGGGGCTTTGGGCCTTGCTCAACTCTGTCTCTAGCATATAGAAGAGTGGAACACAGTGATACTAAATAAATGTTTAACAAATTAATTAAAATATGAATGAGGTGGAGAGTTGGGTTTTACTTATTGAAGCAGAGGTTAAAAATACTTTTATTTTAAAAGATAACATCAGATTTGAGTCCTAAAGAATTACAATGAGTTAAGGATATCAATTAGGGGAACAACAGACAAAACAAAGAAAGCAACATAAGCAAATCATGGACAAAACCAGGAGTGCTCATGGCAGCATAAGACATTCGTAGGCCAATGAGAAGAAATGAAATGGGAAAGGTTGCAGCAGTGAAGAATAATCTTGCATCTCCTTAAGCAGCTTTATTATTATTCCGTAGAATCTGACACCTGATGATTTGAATTTTAAATATATAACTGGATACTGTAGAGAAATGGAACTGGCATTTAAGAACAAGGAAGATCATAAAGGCACAGTTATAGGCACCTGCAGCAGTTCAGGAGAAACCTAAGAAGGGTTTTAATGAGGGAAGTCGTGATAGGAATGTAAAACATAGTAAATAATAATGATGATTAATAATAACAATAATAGATTTAGGAGTGGTGCTACCAGGGCTTGATGAATGATGGAACTTTAAGAGGCTAAAAGAGAATGGAGAGAGGGAAAATCTGGGATGATATTGGCATTTTCTTGGGAACTGAACTGGTATTGGAGGGAGAGATTACTTAACATTTGTACATGTTGAATATGAGCTGTTGTCAGAGTTAAGGAATTTATCCTACCCAAACCTGATGGAGTTTCAAAACAGTAGAAGACAGGCTTCAAATGACAAGAGTGGGCCCACTCTGCCACATATGATGAGTGCAATGTGCACTGTCTGGGGAATGAGCACGCTTGAAGTTCTGACTTGGGGGGGACGGGGGTGGGGGCGGGGATGGGTGTATACCTGCAGGGGGAGTGCGATGTGCACTGTCTGGGGAATGGACACGCTTGGGGCTCGGACTCGGGGGATTGGGAGGGACATGGGCAATGTATCTATGCAGAACTTTTGTACCCCCATAATAAGCTGAAATAAAAAAAATAAAAAATAAAAAAAAATAAAACACATAAGTGGGTTGAATCTCTGACAAAAACATTGATTTAATTCTTGAAGTTTCCAGACAAACATGCAAAAATCTTCTGGACTCTAGTTTGGGATCTATTCTGTTCATAAGGTCTGCTTTTAAAGAAAGAAGACAATCTTATTTCCTAAGTCTGTCTCAGAACAGAAATAAACATTCTGAGTTAGACTCTTTACTAAATACACTAGCACAAATTAAATTTTATATATATATATATTAAGATGTGTGTGTATATCAATGTTCACATTATTTTCATATATACCCCATTTTAAACCTTGCTAAAATTTCTGAAATATTTCATGATGGAAAATACCACACAGAACATTTCACAAAAGCTCTTTGAAATCTATCATGCAGATTAATATATAGTTACCACCAAACATTCTAAGCACTATAAGAAAAATATTTCCATAAATAAGATTTTCTTCTCTCAAATAAGCATCATCAAGTAAATAAATATTCCAATAAGACTAAATCTAATTGAAACATCAATAAACCTCAAATTGCACTGTATTTCATGAGCTAAAATTTTCTACTTTACTAGCTTCTAACAAAATAATTCAAAGGTATGCAAAACTTTACCCTTTGTTTTTGAATGAATTGAACAATTTGCAATTTTGTTCTAAATTTTTAATGCCATACCCATTTTTTATAATATCTTTGCATCTTTGCAAAATTGCATCATTGCCCAACAATTGTAGGTTCAAATTTATTATTATTCCTTTAAAATTCTAAAGACTGTCTCCAAACTTCCCAAGTTTGTGCATTCCTCAGAATTGAAATAACACTTTCTACACTCCTGAGTCAGACAATTTTCTAGAATATAACTAGACTATAACCTACATATTTAAGAACACCTTCCTAACCATGGGTTTTAGAAATTCAGCTTTGTATCTCTCCATTTCTTTATCAGTAAGTTTATAGTTGATTTTGTGTCTGATGCTCCAAAGACCCTCACTTCTGTCAGGCTAAAGAAATTTTGAAAAATCTATTCACCAGAAATGGAAATCAAAATCACACAGCTAAACATTAAACAGGCATTTAATGCAAATCTTTAGTAAATAGTATTTTTATACATCAATCCCCCATAAATCCTACCACTATGTATAGGAAATTTTAAGTTTGTAAAGCATAACTTTTGGTTATATAACTGAAATGTCAATTAACAAGACAAATTATTTTTAAAACAAATCACTTTTAATGAGAAAACAAAGAGGAAACACAAAATAGTGTTTTCAATGTTATTTTTTATATTTTAATATTATTTCCAAACTTCATGTGAAAACATACAAATTGTTTATATTAATACATACATGAAAAGCCACTTTGTGTGTACAATTAGACCACATATGTTTAATTAAAGAAATGATTATTAAGAAAACATCATTCCTCAGTGGAATAAGATAATTAATAGATTTGTAAAGTCACTTTCAGTCATTGACTTACAATTATAGATTTAAATTTCTTTCCAGCAAATCTATTTTATAACAATAAATTTTACATTTGTACTGCTGTGTTTGTAAATGCAATCAGTGGAAAAAGATGAACTCATGTATGTTAATATCATTTCTAATAAAAAGCTGATTAAATTTTAATGCAAACCCTATGAACATAATTCCTAAGTTTTCAGATGCCCCCGTACACACAGTCACATTTGGTAAGCTGATAAGTATGAGAGCTTAGTCTTCTCTTTTCCTCTTTTTTAATATATTTGTGAATATCTTGAGATCAATCTTACTTTCTCTACCAGTATCTTATTCACTTCATTGCCCAGAAAAGTTCCACATTTGATATTCTTTGTAGTATTTCTGTTGTCAAGAAATATATTTACAGAAAATGTTTGATTTTAAAACTTTCTCTTAAGCAGTTCACACATAATTCAGGCCACTGCTTTGAGCCAAGTAGTCAGTAAACAGCACCTCGGACCATACTGATGTCATAGGCTGAACTGCACATGCTCTAGAAGGCACAGTTTCCACCACAACCTTGGCAGCACTGAGGTTTGCTGCACATCTACAAGGATGGGGAAAACACCCATTGCACATGTCCAACCACTCTCACACACTATTATTTCTATTCATTCTTCTGTTACAGTCACTTTTTGTATACATTTAACTTTGTTGGTCATATTTCACTTGTATGTGCTTCCTGAGTGTAGGAGCTACACCACCTCCTTTTATAATTCTTCTCAGCCCCTGAGAACCAATAAGCATTTTATCTATTATGTTGCTGTCCTTGTTGCTTGCTAGAGCATATGAAAAATATTGACACAGAAAATAATATATTTTTGAACATGCTGTCTCTTGTATGAAATATTCTTTTCCATGTGGTTCAATTATAAATATCCCAAAACACTAATTTCACAAGTGCAAACTCCTTGTAGCCTAAGAGTTTGGGTAAGGCCCATTTTACACACTCCTATCACAGCCAGGGTCACATTTGCCATCGTGCTACTGCTGTGCACTGTAATTTCCATGTCCTGCTCCTTTGTGCATTACAAGTGCCATGATAGACTATGCTTACTTCTCTCTGTAACGGTGGGACTAACGTAGCAACTGGTGACATATGCGAACTCAGTAAACAAACGGTATAGAATCAGTGCTATTTCCCAGAACTTGTATTCATTCTGTACTACAGATGGAAAAGCACAAAATTATATTTTAAATATAACTCGGGTAAGTATTCCTTTTTTCTTTTCTACTTTTCTAACAGCCATAACTTTTAAAGAGCATAAACAAAAAAAGTAGTCTTTGTGAGAAAAATATAAAATATAAACAACTTTTTAAAATAAACTATTCAGAAAATTAAAATAGTTAATACATTTAAGTTTCCACCTTTTTTTCCTTGACTGGCCCCTCTCCTCAACCCTAAACTCAGCCATTTGCAATCCAAACTAAAAACTGCTTATATTAAATTACAGTCAAATTAACAAATGCAGTTAAGAAGTATTAAAAGAGAAAGTATGACTTAAATTTGAATAGTTTGCAAACACAACCATTTTTTCTATATTGTTAATTAACAAAAATTTAATAAAAACCTGAGCATATTTTTTATAAAGTTTTTAACTCTCACATTCATTTTCACTGTTTGGAGATGACCTTATAATCACATATACTTATCAAAATGAGGAACATTATCAGGAATAAAGAAGGACATTCCAAAATGATAAAGACGTCAAGTATCCAATAAGACAAAAGTCCTTAGTGTGAACGTAACAACGGAGCATAAAATACATCAGTCAAAAACTGATAGAACCTTACAGGGAAATGGACAAATAAACTATAGTAATTGGAGATATCAACACACTACTCTATCAGTAATTGACAGGTCCAGCAGGCAGGGCTATAAGTCAACTTGACATGGTCAACATTTATAGAATAATTCATTCAACAACAGCAGACTACATATTCTCAAACTTGCATGGAACATTTATCAAGATTGGTCATAAAACATGTATGAACAAATTTAAAGGAATAGAAATCCTACAAAATATTTTCTTAGACCACAACATAATTAATACAGAAATCAATAGTAAAATATATTTGAACTATCCCAAAATACTTGAAGGTTAAATAACATCCTTCTAAAAACAAGAGCATCAGTGATGAAGCCTAAAGGGAAATTATTATAAAATACATCTTTAACTAAATAAAAATGCACCTTGTTAGGTAGCATAAGGAGGGAGAGGAGTATATGGCACTAGGAGATGCTTTGTCTACAGTAGGAGGAACAAACTGATCAGAGGGGTCTACCAAAAAGGAACAGAAGACATGTCAAGGGGGCTTCCAAAGACTGAGCAGATGTTTGGTCTATGATAGGGGGTCTCCAAGGACTGACCAACCAGAAAGAGGTAGAGAGGCCACAAAGTGGAGATATGATCAAGGCCACAAAATCAGGTCTTTGGAGCATGTGTATAAATAAGGTGACAGTAACCTCAAGTGACCTACCTTCATTAACATAGTAAAAATCACACCGACCAGCACCATGGCAGTTTAAAAATACCATGGCAACCCCCAGAAATTGCTTTACAAGGATAGAAAAGGGGAGGACTGGCCATCCTGGGAATTCTCCACCCCTTTTGTATGTGATTAAGTTGGCTACAATTAAAGGGTAAATTTCTAGTAAAAACAACGAAGTTTTCCGTTCTCAGTTATGGGACTTATGTTTGAAACCTCTTAAATTTCTGTTGTTGTGCAGCAGATTAAACTAATGGGCACATTACATCAAATGTTCAGAATTCAAAGGGTCGATCTGCCACTATAGAGTTAAAATATGGAGCTTCTTAAACTGCCATCTTCTGCCTGCTGAAGCTGTGGTTGCTAAGGTACCGGTGTTGAGAAAATCTCACTGAACTATTAATATGTTATCACTACTCAAGGTCATCGGGAACAGCTAGATACTTATTTGAAACTGAAGAAAAGGTAACAAAAAAAACAAAGCCATCTTTACCCTTTAAACACCAGCTGCTTTTGTTCAACTTTTCACTCCATCCTCTGTGTGTTGTGGCCGTTCCCTAGGTCTCTTGCCTTTTCTTCACTAAGGTAAGATGATGGAGCATGTATGTTTAGCTATTGCAGCACTTAAACATCAGCTTTTTCCTTTCCTTTTCCCTTGGCTGTGAATTCTGGACACACTAGACTGTGTCCAGTTGTGGGTCAAACCGGGAACTCCATGCCTTTCTTGCTGCCCTTTTTGTTTTCTGACTTTCTCGCAACTGGAAGAGGTGTTCACACTTGATTTATCTGCTTGCTGGGTCACTGGTGCTCTTTTCAAACACCCATGGGCTTGCTCTGCCGTTGGCTTTAAGGGAGCTCTGGTTACACCCCACTGAATAGGAGACAAATGGGCTGTGTTGAACCTCTTCATGGACTTCCTGAAAAGACACAGGGAGGGACTCAGCATCCTCTCAGGCTGAGTCAATGGGCAGTTCTTTCACTATGGTCACCACTAAAAACCAGGGCAGATTGGGAGGCCATCCAATCTAGGGGACTCAGGGAAGCGAAGGCAAAAATGTGGTATCCAGGCACGGGTGAACATCAAGTCTGGGGGATCAAGGGTAGGATGGGGGTGCACACCCTATAAGGGATGTCTCTGTCCTCCAGAATCTGTCACGGTTCCTGGGGGAAAGCATGGGGCTCAGAGGGCTCTGTCCATGTAAGATGGGGTGCAGCATGTCCACAGAAAACACTCTCTGCTGTCCATGACTGAAACAAAGGTAAAACTGACCAAACAGAACTGGCAATGCCAGTTCCAATGATTAGACTACCCTCTCTTCTCTCCCCATGGAAACATGGGACAAGAAATGTTAATACCCACAAATTCACCCCTGGAATGTTTGTTTAGAAATTGGAAGATCCTTGGGTTTGGCAGCCTTTGGACAAAGAAATATTTGTGTTGCAAATATTCTTTTGCAACACAGCTGGTCCTCAATACCAACTAAAGATGGAGAATCTTGGCCTGGCCCATAAATGGAGTCTTAATTCCAATACCATCCTACAACTAGACGCTTTCGTAGAGGGGAGGGGAAGTGGTTCAGAAGTTCCATATGTTCAGGACTTTAAGTCCTTAAGAGACAACCCCCAGCACTATGAGTATTGTGTGTCAAGAGGTGCCAATAGAAAGAAAGGGGAAGGAGTCAGGAGATGGAAAAGCAACTGGCTGTAGTCTCCCCCCAAATGGGCCTCAGGCTCCACCTGAATATGTCTCTCAACCTCCCATATGTTATCTGCAGGAGATATCCTGGGATGAGGAGGGCAGCCTATGAGAGTACATGTGCCATTCTCCATGGGAGAGCTAAAAACATGCAAAGAGAAATTGGGAAGTTTTTCCATTGACCCTGGGTAATTCCTAGAGGAATTTTCCAGAATACCTAATTTAGACAAGTCCTTTATATTGTATGTTGATGAAAAAAGAAAAGTTGTGATGAGAGTTTTGGTGCAAGAGTTTGGAGGAGAGTTGTGGCTGGTAGGATATTTCTCTAAGAATCTAGAACCTGTAGCCAATGGACCCATTGCTTGAGATTATTGGTTGCTGCAACCAAACTAGTAGAGGAAGCACAAAAATTGGTCTTTTCCAGGACTCTCAATGTTTGGGTGCCACACAGCCTGGCCCCCCATTAACCAAAAATGGGCCAAGTTTGCTCTCCAATAGTAAGTTGCTAAGATATCAGCTCCTCCTAATAGAACATCCAGAATTCACCCTGGAAACCTGTGTGTCCTTAAATACAGCCACACTTATTCTGACAGAACAGGGGGAGGACAGAACTATAGATCAAAGTTGTAAAGAATCAATACTAACAGAGTCAACAGGAAGGACAGATTTAAAGGATACCCCTCTGTCAAATCCAGAGGACATTTGGTTTACTGATGAAAGTAGTATGGTGACAGATGGACATCAGAGGGCTGGATGTGCTGTGGTCTCCCACACTGAGGTTCTCAGAAGCAGCCCCTTACCACAAACACCTCAGCCCAAAGGCTGAGCTAATAGCCCTAAGGGCAGGCCCTAGAACTGGCAGAGGATAGAATACAAATATGCACTGGCAGTAAATATGTCTTTATGATTCTCCATGCACATGGCCAGGTTTGGAAGGAGAGGGGGCTACTCTTGGCCAGAAACTCTCTGATCAAACATGGAGAAGAGTTTCAGAAACTTTTGCAGTCAGTCTATTTACCAAAAGAAGTCTCGGTCCTACATTGTAAAGGACACCAAAGGGAGGGGGATGTAGCACAAGGAAATAACAAGGCTGCCAGTGTGGCCATGAGAGTGGCACAGGAAGAGGAATTTGTAACAGTAGTGTTGCAAATGGCACCCACACCATTAGAAATACAGGACAGATCAGTGTATTCTAAAAAGGAGGAGGAATGGGCCAAAGAAAAGGAGTATTCCTTTACTCCCACAGGATGGTGGGAACAAGGGAGAAAGCCCTGCATCCCTTCTAATATCTCTCAAGAGGCAGTTTCTAGCTTCCATCAGGCTTTCCATGTCGGGGCTGAACCTCTGAAGATCCTTTTAGAAAAAATGGTGATTATTCCAGGTTTGGACAAATTAGTCAAATAACTTACTGCTTCCTGCTACCTCTGTATCCAGAATAATCCACAAGGGGGAGCTTGTCCACCTGGGTTGCCAGAGCCAATCCAGTGAGGAGGCAGATATGGGGGAAGACTGGCAACTTGATTTACTGTAATTAATTTATGCAGAGGTTATAAATATCTTTTGGTATTGGTGGACACCTTTTCAGGATGGGTTGAGGCATACCTGACCCATACAGAAAAGGCAACAGAGGCACATAAAATATCACTAAGGGAAATCATACTTCACTTGGTCTTCCTCTGAGCCTTCAAAGTGATAATGGGTCAGCTTTTACATCTAAAATAGCACAGGGACTGACAACTGCCTTGGGGGTAGATTACCATTTACATACCTCCTGGTGGCCTCAGGCATCTGGCAAGGTAAAAGAGACCAGCTAAACTTTAAAAAGAAACTTAGCTGAACTATGTCAAGAAACAAAACAAATTGGGTTCAAAATCTTCCATTTGCCTTAATGAGAATTTGTGTCTCTCTCAAAAAGGCACTGAAAGAGAAAAGCTGAAATTAAATTAAATTAAATGCAAGTCAAGCAGAAGAAAGAAAAGAACCAATAGTATAAACTCATGAGACACAATTAGTAGAAAGGATCAACAAAAGCAAAGATTTTTCCATTGAAAACTTAACACAATTGATAAAAGACTATGTAAGAAAGAACCACAGAAGGCACAAATATTTTATTTCTAGATTAAACATAGTAATACCCTATGGTTTTCACAGATATCAAACAATAAAACCATCTTATAAATACAATTTAATATCCACATAAAATAAAAATTTCCTAAAATATGCAAGTTATGAAAATGTGGTAAAACAACAGAAACCCGTGTAAACCCTACATGTATGTATCAAACAAACTGAGTTTGTTATATTAACATTTCTACCAATATATTCTACAAACTCAGATGGCATCACTAATGAGTAATAAACAGCACAAAGGCTTCCAGGTTATCAATAAAGGAATGTGGCCCAGTGTAGCCTTGACAGCAGGGCCTCTCAAGTATGTAGCAATGAATCACAACATAATAAAATCTCCTTATGAACATGGATGGAGAAACAAATCTCACTCTAAATGTAATATATTCACTGATTTTTTTTTAAGGGCCAATACAGAATGACCAGTAAATCAGAAAGGCAAGACTGCTTTAACATCTAAAAGAATAAAAGCAGTTCAGTTTATAAACATTGTATAGAGAAAACATATATCATTTCAACTGATGCAAGTGTATAAAAAATGTAACATTGATTCAAAGGAAAATCTATTAGAAATATGGGCATATTATAAAACTGCTTGAACATGAGAAAGCTTTGATAAAAACTTCATAAATATGAATGAAATGTTGAAAGCTTCTTATCAAAAAAGTGTAAATAATACATATCATATACATAGAACCAATATTGTACCTTCTCTTCATCATCGGAAATAAAAACTTAGTGAAAATAAATTTTAAAAAATTTATGGCACCTGGAAAAATATATTTAATAAAAGTGTGATCATTACAGATAAAATAGTTGTGTATATAAAAAGTCCAGAAAAACCTACACTTGAACTGGTAGATTTAATACATAAAATCAATGAGATAACTGGGCATAAGATCAGCATGCAAATGTCAGTTGTATTTCTATTTACAGCAACAAAATAACTAAAGGAAATTTTAAAATGAGGGTGCTATTTACAAAAGCATAAATGTGAAATATCTGTATTTTTTATGACTTCAATAGGAAAAAATAGAAAATATGATAGAGAGAAATTAAAGAAAATCTAATAAATTGCCAGACATAAAATGATATTGATTGGAAAAGTCAACTTTATATAGAGTCCCAATGTTTAAATATGACTTTAGAGATTAACTCAGTCACAAACATAATGCCAAGAGAATTATTTTCAAATAGCTTTTATTGAGATGTCATAAATTTCATCCATTTAAAGTGTATGTCAGTAGATTTTAGTATATTTACAGAGTTACAACTAAAACCACTTCCAAAATTTAGAAAATTTTCATCACCCCAATCAGAAAAAATGTACCAATTAGTGGTCACTTCCCATTCCAACCTCCCCTTAGCCTTTGACAATGGCTATTCTACTTTCTGTCTATAAGGGTTTCCCTATCCTTGATATTTCACATAAACAGATTCACATAACATTCAAATTTTAGAAAGGTTAAATGCCACAAACACAATGTTGAGCAAAAAGAGCCAGACACAAAAGCAATGACATCCTGTTCTTTGTGGTGTGTGTATTATACTACGAATAGTATAGCTGAAAATCTTTTCATCATTAAAACAAATAACAATTCATTTTGACTCACACAATCATAATATTATTTCCATTGCACAAAATATAAAATTACAAGGCCAACTCCAAACTCAGATGCTTTACTTCTAAAGCTTGTGCTTACAATGATATCTGTTTGAAGATCCACATCCATTTGATTGAAGTCTATCTGAGTGTAGAATAGCACAGTTACGTTTAGCATGTGCTGTTTCTGCTATTCTGTAATGGAGAAAAATCCATACATCTATTATACATTATGGGGACATTCAATGAAACAAGAGTATTTTCCATGTACTTTTTTTTTTTTTTTTTTGAGACAGAGTCTCGCTTTGTTGCCCGGGCTAGAGTGAGTGCCGTGGCAACAGCCTAGCTCACAGCAACCTCAAACTCCTGGGCTTGAGCAATCCTTCTACCTCAGCCTCCCGAGTAGCTGGGACTACAAGCATGTGCCACCATGCCCGGCTAATTTTTTTCTATATTTTTAGTTAGCCAGATAATTTCTTTCTATTTTTAGTAGAGACAGGGTCTCGCTCTTGCTCAGGCTGGTCTCGAACTCCTGACCTTGAGTGATCCACCCGCCTCGGCCTCCCAGAGTGCTAGGATTACAGGCGTGAGCCAACGCACCTGGCCTCCATGTACTTTAAGAAAAGAATTTTTTGAAAACAGTTAATGACATTTTAATGTAATATTAGTAAGAGTTGGTTATTATGAAAACTGAACATAGTAGTCCCCCGTATCTATAGGAGATGTGTTTCAAGACCCACCAGTGGATGACTGAAACCACTTATTTTACTGAATCCTATTATAGACTGTTTATTCTATGTATAACACCTATGATAGCTTTAATTTATAATATAGGCACAAGAAGGGATTAACAACAATAACTAATAACACAAAAGAATAAGTATAAAAATATTCCAGCAAAACTACTCTTGGGCTCTTGGGTCATTATTAAGTACAATAAGGGGTACTGGAACGCAAGCACTGTGATACTGTGACAACTGATCTGATCAAGAGAGGGCTACTAAGTGACTAAACGGTGTGACACCTCTATGATGTGAACATGACATGATTAGCATCCCAGGCAAGACAGATAGGACAATGTGAAATTTCATCACCCTACTCAGAACACTGAGCAATTTAAAGCTCATAAAGTGTTATTTTCTGGAATTTTCATTTCATAATTTTCCGACCATGGTTGACTGCTTACCTCAAACTACAGAAAGTGAAACCAGCAAGAAGAGGGGGCTACTGTGGTCCATTCTTTAACATTTATATCAACATTTCGCTAACTCCCAACATATTTTTCATGTCTGTAATTCTAATTAAACTTACTCATATTATTCTGAATTTCTCCTTTTTATATTTTTTCTACTATATAGCACCAGTCAAAAAAACTTACTGAAGTTTGAAAGCTGAGCTATGTAATGACACCCATGGATGATCACTGCTGTTACGAAAGACTCCAATCCATGACTGACGTAGCAGGGAGCCCAGAAATATCTATGGGAATATAAATATTTTCATTCTAAATAATCTAAATTTGTAAAGATTTTACAAATTTTTAAAAGTGCATGTAGTGTGTTCTTACACTAGATCTATAATTATGAACAAAATGAATATTTTAACCAATATATTGAGATTGAAAACCACTTTTTATATGGCCAAAACATTTCACAAATATTTATAATTTTTCCTTAAAATGAATCCTAAAACATTTATACTCAGTAGTTTCATTCTTATTCTTACATAATGAGAATAATTATGAGACATGTATTAATAGTTTAACAGTAACCCATGTAGGCAAAACAAATACAGCATGAACTTAAATAAATTTCCAGACACTGTACATACATTTCCCCTAGTGCAAATATTAAATCAATGTATATTTCTACTACATTTTTCAGCATTCATGGTTTAGGAGGGAATTAAAAGGGATGCTGTTGAGGAAATAAATGATATATAATCCAAAAATATGGTTTTCTGGGCACCACATTCTTTCACTAGCTAAGCCCTCAATTCTGCCTGTTTCGGTATTGGTGGAACACCAATGATCCAGAACAGGTGCTACTCCCTGCTACATACAAGTATAAACTCTGGAACTTATGAAAGACACAAGCAAAGGAGAATCTGAAAGGAGGAAACAGAAAGGTGAAATGGTCTGGGTTCCAAGGATCAAGGATCAACAGAGTAGTGAGGCATCTTAATTCCCCCACCCAACAAAAGAAAGGGACCTAGATTCTGAGCATCCAATCTGGCAATGAGAGGTGCCTCAGGTAAGCTCATTCCCCCTCTGTACTGAGAGGGAGTCCTGCCAGCAACACCAGCAAGGCTGGCACCACCAGCAAGCATGATCTATCAGGAGACCTGCTAACAGTAAGTAGCCAGAGGAAGTGCTTCTGCTCCCCAAACAAGACACACCAGGGTAGGTGTGGCTGAGGGGGACCAGCAAAGGAATCCCATGACTACAAGTGCTCCATCCAGGAAGCCTCTGTGTCCCTGAGGGCATGAGACTCACGTCCCTTATCCAGAGACACCAGATAGAATGGCATTTAAAATGTTATATGTACATAATACTGTAGTGAAAATTAACAAACTACTGCTAACTGCATTAGTATGAATAAATTGCTGAAATATCACATGGGAATGAAAGGAGACAGACAGAAGAATGCATACTGCATGATTCCATTTAGGTAAATTTCAAAACCGACAAACTTTATTTATATATTAAATGTCAGGACAGTGGTTTGGGGAAGGGAAAGGAGAAGTAATCAGGGCATATTTGCAAAGGGCTGAGGCTGTTGGGGTTGGAAACTTCTAATTCATGATCTGTCCTGTATTACATGAGCCCATTCACTCCATGATCAATCTACACAATCATGATATGATTAGTTCTTTATATACAGTAAAATTAAATAGCAAAATCTATTTTAAAATAAAAACATTGATACAAGCATGGTTTTCCATGAGAAGCAAGAATTGAAAATAATTTAATGTGCATTAGTAACATATAAATAACCCATTGTGAAGTCAATCAATGGAATATTTACAGGTTTGAAAGTAAATAAGCTAATTGTGTGTACATAAATATTAATGAATTCTACAAATATAATATTGATTGAAATGAGTTATTAACAACATTCTTGAAACATTTAACATCTTACCATTTCTTCTTCATTATCTATGTAAAGCAGATTAGAGTTCTGGGAAGCACAGGCTGTCACACTCTCATACCAAGTTTTCAATTCCTTACCAATGGAATAACAATTGGTGGAATATGTGAACCACCCCTCTGGACAATGGCCACAATCATATGCTGAGGAAAGACTATGAATTATTATCCAGAAAGTATATGAATTTTTAAAATAAAAATCAATGTATATATTTGTAAAGGTATAAACTTATATGCAAAGAAAATATCTTTGTGTCCAGATAAGTTGATACATGTTAAAAAAAACACATATTCACTCATATACACACACAGAAAAGGGTCAGTCTCTCATCTCTTAATCATGTTCCCACATAAAGCAAAACATCAAACAAAAATACGCCCTGCACGTCTCAGAAATCATTGAACAAACCACTTGTTTTAGAATAGCAAAATTATTTGACTCTTATCATATGACAGCAGTAGTAATTTGATCAAGATGGCAAAAAGAAAGTATAGTGATTTTAATGAGTATTTTTATTTATTGTTGAAGAAAAGAAAATGCCCTTCTACAATCTTTATTTATGAACATCTGTTGCACAATATTCTAATTTATTTCCCCTTAAAAAATCTATTATATTTTTGCACAGACTAAGATAGAGATAAAAGATAAAATGTACCTTTCTGGATTTTTACATTCTGGAAAGAATTGTTCTGCTTCTCCATTATGGTAACTGGAAAATATTAAAGTAATCCTTAGTAAATAATTAATATCTAAATATCTAAATTCCCTGCTCTTATGAAATGTTTAGAGGCACTTTCAATCATTAAAGCAAAAAGTTCTATTATACTCTTTCAAAAATATACTTACAGGGAATAAGAACTATTAATACCATTTTTAACACAGAGCCCACTAGGACAATGCAAATGACGGCCAGGATCTCAGCAGTGAGCTTCTCTGGAGGTAACAGTGAAACTGCAGGGAGAGAAACAGAAACACTGAGAATGGAGAGATTAGAGAGTTGTTTAGAAGGCTTAGATACAAGAGAACCCACATGTACAGGGAATCAAATAGATAAACTCTTGTCTGTAAACCCACATCTACCGTGCTCATCTTTCTCTCAAAATACACTGTTGCATTTTCAATAAACAGAATGCTCTGTGATTTGTTGATCAAGGTCTACAAATTTAACATTGCCTGAATAACATTAGGATTTCATATTAGGATACTATAGTCCAACTTTGAGCTCTGATCCTCACAAATGAAAAATATTCCCTCACCTTTCCCACACCTCTTCTCCGCAACTATATACCCCAGAACAGTTATATTGTGGATCTAGTAACTGCTTACATTTGCGGTAGCAGCTATTGTCATTCCCTTGAAGATCCAGAGTAGCATTTTCAAGGTTTAATTCCACTGGGGTTATTTCCTGTTCAGTTACAGAAAAGGAGCTTTTTCCGCCCTTAGATTTTCTTTGCTGCATCTTTGGGTCCTTGGCCAGATTCAGTCCTGAGTAGGTTACTCTTTGGTTCTTCATCTCTGCAGCTGTGTGATTCAGAGACTGTGCTCTATGATAACTATACATAAGAAGTTAATGTATGATTTAGTTAATGATAAGATCCCTGGTGTAGTCAGACTAGAGTGTATTGGGGGCTGAGTAATGATGTTCATTTTGCAGGTGCACAAGGTAAAAGTCTGATACTAATTTCCTTAAAGGTTTAAACAAAAGTCTTATAATTGAACAGGTATTTTTCAAAAAACATATTTTACATTTGCCACAATAATATTAGTTGAAGCAATAAAAAACAACAAACTAGTGAAGAAGAGACATTCATAAATACAAATACCTTTATTAATTTAAAGTCAGATTCTACATAAATATTTTAGCACCATTAGAACATGTGTGTCTTACAAATTAAAATTCTCTATTGGAAATAATAATGCACTAATTTTAAGACAATTTTACAATTCATTAATCAAAAATTGAGTGCTATCAGATGGAGGAGTAGTAATATTAACATATATAGTAATTTCTTACACTAAAATACTTTTAGTTAGTGACTTCCATTCAAACTTTCAGAAAGATCCTATGGTGTCAAAATCATAAGAGTCACTTCTGTTGTGTAAATAAGTGTAATAATTCAGTGTAATCTGATGATATAATGAACTCTGCAGTAATTGATATCTAGAATTGCTTCTGGCATTGAAATTTATAATGTGTGACCTTTAAAAAGTTACCTAATGTCTAGTAACCTTGTTTTCCAATCTAGAATGGAGAAAATAACTTATAAAGTATAATATATGTAAAACACTTAACATATATGTTGCACTTTTAAGCCATCAAAAAATATTGGATATTTTATTTATTTTTAACACAGTTGCTATGTTGTTATATCTGGGTGACATTAGAGCATATAAAATAATTCATTAGATAGGAGACTCTTACATCAATGAGGTATATCTTTTTGTTGCAACGTTTTGCTCAAATATTTTTAAGGCTTTCAATTGTTCATAATTAAGTTTAGATTTGCATTTTATTAGTTATCTCATTCTTATTTTTACTAAAAGTAAAACTTCCTGCATTTACTCTAAAAACAAAAATGGGAAATTATGTTTAATATTCGTAATTTGAAGTATTCATTTTAAACATCTATTTTTAAAGGCTGGGCTAAATAGAAAATATTATTGTACCTATATTGATTAAAAAACCAAATATTAATTGTTATGATGTTTACAGCCTTCCCTTTAAATAATATTGATTAGCAAACCTAGTATCATAAGTGTCAGTACTTGACTAATTCTCTACAGGCAATAATTTGAATACTTGAGGATATCCTTCAACATATTTTATATTTTAGGCTTCTATTTCACCCCAAAGTATCAAGTAAAAACACCGATACCCTGCTCTAATATTATCCTGTATTAATTTTACCCCAACTGCGTCACAGCTATTAATAGTATGTATAATTACCCACTGAGTTGGATGAGCTGATAGAGGAGAATATCAGCACATACCTTCTGTCCCCAGAACGTCCTGCGGCCATTAGTGGAGAGTCCAGGCCACTCCTGATAAGAAAGAAGAAATGTGTGTGATCTTCGCAGAGTGCCCTGTGAAGGCTCAGAGTGAGGCAAGAGTGGAGAAGGTAGATTTCTCATCAATGTGGCACTTCAGGGTCTGAACAGGAAATTCTCACACTTGGGCTATTTTGAAATCAGTTGATCTCATCACACACCTTCAGAATATAGGAGACTTTGGGCTCCTAGTGTCATTTAGTTTGTCCATTTTCTTTCTCTTTTTTTATGTTGTATCTTTGTTTTATTGTATTTATTTACTTATTTTAAATATAGCATATTTAATATGGCCTTGTTTGCGTAGTTATTTTACCCATTCATATCCTGGAAGAAAAGAAGACTGATTTCCATTTGAACCTATGCAAAACCAAAGGATTTTATACAAACACTTAATATAATATCTGGCTGTCATTCAGGGTATTTCTGTTTTAAAAAAATAAATTTCTATCATTCAAATTTGTTGCATAATAATTCTAGTGAAATGCAAAAATTTGACTTAATTATTGATAGATATTATTAAAGTTTGCAAAATTCAAATTTCGAGTACCTTGTGAATTTTTTTTTGTTTTTTAGTCTTATTTAATTTAATTTGTATTTATTTATTTATTATGGGGGGTACAAATGTTTTAGTTACATGGATTCCTTTTGTACTGCTTGAGTCAAAGTTATTATGTGCTCGACACCCAGATAGTGTACACTGTACCTGTTAGGTATGAATTCGCCCACCTCCTCCTCACCCCTCCCACCTGCATAATTTCTGGTGAGTTTTACTTCCGTCTATACATATGCGTGCTGATCAGTGAGTTCCAATTTAATAATGAGTACATGTAGCGTTTGTTTTTCTATTCTTCACTTAGGAGAATGGTCTCCAGTTCCACCCAGATTGTTGCAAAAGGAATTAATTCACTTCTCTCTCACTGTCTATAACACAGTTATAGCAGTAAACCAATACAAAGATTTAAATGAGACAATTAACCAATACACATATGCACACACACACGCACACTCACATATACAATCTATGCTAATACAGAATGTCCATATTTTACATTAACATAGATATTTTCCAGAGTACACTATAATCTCATATTTATATTAATATAGAACTGTGCTCTCAGTGCAGTGCTACTAGCCAAGTTTAGCACATGAAGACTTGAAATGCAAGTATTCAATTTTAATATTACTTAATGAAAAAAATAATATGTAAAATCAGTTTCTCAGTCACACTAGCCACATTTAAACAGACATGTAGAACATTTTCAGCTTTACAGAAAATACTTGAACTGCAGTTTACCTTAATAGAAGTTAATAACCAAAAATTTGAAAGCCTGTATGAGCTTTAATTCTGTAGTATATTGCTAAAGAATGTAGGAAAATGAAATTACCACAATGGATATTCACGATTTTTGTAAGAACTACACGTAAAATACAGCAAAAATCTTTCTTGTGAAAAATTGATTGCTTAGATCTATGTATCACAAAAGACAAAAGCAGAAATTGAATTATCTGATCATCAAAAGAAATTAAAATGTATTAATATAAGATATTAATACAGATATCAAGCAGATAATAAAACCATATTACAAATATCCATATGAAACAGAAATTTCCTAGAAAATATAAATTGCAAAAATGCAGTAAAACAACAGAAACCCGAGTCAACCCTACATATATTAAACAAATTGAGTTTATTATGCAAACCTTCCTAAAGAAATATTCTACAAACTCAGATGGGATCACTAGTAAATAAAAACATTTAAAAATAAAACAGTACTCTTACACAAACATTTCTAGGTAGAGAAAAAGAATGCTTACCAATGTAGCCTTGATAACAAAACCTCTTAAGTACATTGCTATAAATAAAAGCACAAACTGCGTTCTGAACAAGAATGAAGAAACAAATTTTATTCTAAATGTAATATATGCACTGATTTAGTTTTAAAGGGGTAATACAGCATGCTAAATATGGTTTTACATTTGAATGAATAAAGGTAGTTTACATTATAAAAATTATAAAGAGAAAATATATCATTCCAATTTATAAAAATTAATAAAAATATAACATCAATTGATAACAAAGTCTATTACAAAAAAAGGAACATTATAGAACTGCTTCATTATGAGAAAGGTATGATAAAATTCCTAAACACAAATGAAATATTGAAATGTTTTCAACAAACAGGAAATGATATGTACGATAAACATAAATTCTTTTCCATATCTTCCATTCAACATTAGAGATAATACCCTAGACAGTGAAAATGAACGAAAAAAAAAAATCATGGCTCCTGGAAAAAAAATAGAAGTGTAATTTTTTACAGGTAAAATATTTGTTCATTCAGAAAATCCAGAAAAATCTATACTTGTTAGATTTAAAACTTATAATCAGTGAAATGATTTAATGTAAGGTCAACATGCAAACTTCAATAGTATTTCTCATTATAGCAATAAAAATTATTAAAGACAATTTAAAAATAAGGCTGCCATTGACAGAAGCATGAACGCGAAATAGCTACACTTCTGCATAAATACAGTCCTGGAAAATATAAAATGTAATTGACAGAAATTAAAGAAAACCTAAAACCTAATACATTGAAGTGCATACCATGATATTGATTGGAAAAATTAACTTTGTAAATAGGACTAAACTTTTAAAGTTACTTTAGAGATTAACACAGTCCCAAACACAATTCCATTAGTTTTTTTAAACAGTTTTATTGAGGTGTCAGTACATGATCTAAATTTTATCCTCTTAAAGGTGATTTTTAATATAGTCACAGAGTTAAAGGCATCACCACTATCAAATGTAGAAAGTTTTCATCACCCCAAAAAGAAACACTGCAGCCAGTAGCAGTCACTTTCTAGTCCAACCTCCCCTCATCCCTTGGCAACCACTATTCCACTTTCTGTCTCTGTGGGTTTGCCTATTCTTGATAGTTCATAAAAACAGACTCACATAACACGCACCTTTTAGAACACTTGAATGCCACAAATGCAATGTTAATCAAAAAGAGCTAGACACAAAAGCAATCAGATCTTTACTCTGACGTGTTTGTATTATATTTTAATAATTGATTTTGAAAAATTTTCGTTGTTACAACCAACATAATTCATTGTAAGATTTATATAATCATAACATTATTTCTATTTCATAAAATGAAAAATTACTGATCTGACTCCAAACTCTGGTGCTTTAATTTTAAAGCTTATGTTTACAACTATATCTTTGTGAAGATCCACATCTGTCTGATGTAAGTCCATACGAGTATAGCCTTGCACACTCGTGTTTGCCAAAATCTGATTTATGTATCCTGTAATGGAGAAAAATCAATAATTCTGCTGTACTTTATGGGGACAATCCATGAAACAAGAGCATTTTCTATGTACTGTAACAAAAGAATATTATGAAAAGAGATAACAACGTATTTCAAATAATGTTAGTAAGAGTTGGTTAATATGAAAACCAAACAGGAGTCCCTATTATCTATGAGGAATATGCTTCAATATCTCCAGTGGATACTTGAAACTATGAATAGTACTGAATGCTATAAATGCTGTTTTTTCTATACACATATACCTATGATAAAGTTTAATTTATAAATTAGGCACAGTAAGAGATTGTCAATCATAGCCAATACTATATAAGAATAATTTTAACAATATGCCAATATCACTACTCTTGCGCTTTGGGGTCATTATTAAGTAAAATAAGGATGACTTGAACGCAGCACTGTATATCGTGACAGTCCATCTGATCACCCACGTAGCTACTAGTAACTAACAGGTAGGTAGCATAGAGGGTGTGGATAACACCGGACAAAGGGAGGATTCATGTCTCAGGTGGGACAGATTGATCTTAAACAAGATTACATCATGATAATCAGAACAATCAGTACAATTGGGAACTCACAATTTCTTTCTTTCTGGAATTTTCATTTTAATATTTAGAGAGTGCAGTAGACCAAGGGTTACTGAAACTGTGGAAAGCTAAACCACAAATAATGGGAAGCCACTGTAGTACACTTTTTAAGTGTACTAAAAAGTGTTGATTGAAATCAACACTTCACTAACTTTCAAAATCTTTCTTCATATCTATAATTCAACTTAAACTTATTTATATTAAATATTCTTCTGAATTTCTCCTTTTTATATTTTTTCTTCTATACAGCACTATTCTAAAACTTACTTAAGTTTGAAAGGCGAGCCATTTATTGATAACCATGGATGATGACTGGTGTTATGAAAAACTCCAATCCATGACAGAAGTGACAGGGAGACCAGAAATTTCTATCAGAAAATGAAGAGTTTTTATGTAAGTAATCATTATGACAGCTTGCATTAATTTTTAAAACAACAGATGACATATTCTCTCATAGAATCCTTAGTCATTAAAACAAAATGAATAGGTTACACAATAAATTAAAGAAGAAAATCACATTTTGTAGTGTCAAAAACTGTTGCAAATGTTGTAATGTTGATTTAAAATAAAATCTTAGATGTTTATACTTAATAGGTTCATTCATCTTCTCATATTAATAAGGAAAATAGTGATTCACATGATTTAAGAGTTATCCACATCACACTCATCATGTAGGTATACACCCATCCTCTCCCCCACCCCCATCCCCCCAAGTCAAATCTTTAAGCGATGTGCACTGTCTGGGGAATGGACACTCTTGAAGCTCAGACTCGGGGGGTTGGGAGGGGCATGGGCAATATATTTAACCAGAACGGTTGTACCCCCATAATAAGCTATAAGAAAGAAAGAAAGAAAGAAAGAAAGAAAGAAAGAAAGAAAGAAAGAAAGAAAGAAAGAAAGAAAGAAAGAAAAGAAAGAAAGAAAGAAAGAAAGAAAGAAAGACATGCTTCTCCTAAGTACCAGAAATCAGCAATAAGTTGAGTTTTCTTATGCTCCTACATTAAATCATTAACACTCCCTATCATATTAGGAATATCAGGTGTTAACTAGCTATTTTTATATCTTTTGTAAGTTACCTCTTTCTGTTACTTATCAATTTTTTTTTCTTTTGGTGGTGTTTATTTTTTCCCTTACTTTTTGGTAAGAGTTTCTGTCTCTATGAGTAATGGTAACCTTTTGTCTATAACATATGTGGAAAATATTTTTCCAAGTTTATTTATTGGTCAAACAGAAGGTTTACATTTTTATGTAGTACAATCTGTTAGTCTTTCCTGTTTGGTTTCTGTTCTTGACATGATGTTTAAAAAATGCCTCCATTATCCCAGAATTATTAAACTATTTACCTAAATTTAAAAAAAAAAAAAGAGTTATCCATGTTGACAAACAAACATATCATGGATTTGAATACATTTCCAGACTGTTTATTCATTTCTCTAGACTATAAGTAATTAAATCAATGTGTTTTTCTACTATGTTCTCAAAATTTGGCCTTTAGAAAGGAATTTTGAAGTTGCCATTGAGAAAATAAATGCTATAGAAGAGAAAAATTGTGTTTTGGGGGCACCACACCATTCTTTAACTAAATAGGCTCCCACTTTTATCTGATTGGGTATTGGTAGAATACCAAAGGTCTAGACCAGATGGCAGAGACTAGTTTAAGAAATTTAAGAAGATGGATAGAGATACATGGGTATGTTTATGTCTTGAAGATAATGCATTTTAAATTGAAGTGATTTCCTGTGAGGGATAATTAACAGAATAAAAACTTGAAACAATTTTGGGGTAGGGAAGAATAGATCCAGAGCATTTGGATAGGTAGCCTTGTAGGTAAGATATCTTTTTCGCTAAGACAAGAAGCAAGGAATAAAATATAAGTTAACTTGTTATGTTTCAATCTACAGACAACCTATAGAATGGGAGAAAATATTTGCATGCTACACATCTGATAAAAAGGGCTGATGACAAGAATCTACATAGAACTCAGGAAAATCAGCAAGAAAAAATTAAACAACCCCATTAAAAAGTGGGCAAAGGACATAAACAGAAACTTTTCAAGAGAAGATAGACTAATGGCCAACAAACATATGAAAAAAATGCTCAACATCTCTAATCATCAGGGAAATGCAAATCAAAACCACAATGAGATATCAGTTATCTCCAGTGAGAATGGCCTTTATCAAAAAGTCTCAAAAGGATAAATGTTGGCGTGGATGCAGAGAAATGGGAACACTCATACGCTGCTGCTGGTGGGACTGCAAACTAGTACAACCTCTATGGGAAGCAATATGGAGAAACTTCAAAGAGATACAAGTAGAACTACCATTTGATCCAGCAATCCCACTACTGGGCATCTACCCAAAGGAAAAAAAGGCATTCTATAAAGAAGACAACTGCACTCGAATGTTTATAGCAGCACAATTCACAAATGCAAAGATGTGCAAACAACCCAAGTGCACATCAATACATCAGTGGATTAATAAAATATGGTATATGTATACCCTGGAGTTCTACTCAGCCACAGAAAACAATGATGATCTAGCACCTTTTGTATTATCCTGGATAGAGGTGGAGCCCATTCTACTAAGTGAAGTATCCCAAGAATGAAAAAGAAGCACCACATGTACTCATGATCAAATTGGTATTAACTGATCAACACTTAAGTGCACATATAGTAATAACATTCATCGGGTGTCAGGCAGATGGGAGGGGGAAGAAGGGATGGGTATATACACACCTAATGGGTGCGGTGTGCACCGTCTGGGGGATGGACATGCTTGAAACTCTGACTTGGGTAGGACAAAGGCAATATATGTAACCTAAACATTTGTACCTCCATAATATGCTGAAATAAAAAAAATTAAAAAAAAACTAAAACTAACTAAATTAATAAATCTACTAGAAGACTTTTTCAAGCAACTTGGAAAATAGATGACTTCTGAAATTTGTTTTAATTAAATTTTATTTTTTATTTTCTGCTTCGTGTTACTATTAATATTACTTTCTATTTTTGCCAAACTTTGTATAAGTTACATCATTTGTCATTTATATTTCTCATTGCATTTGTTCTGAAGGTGTGTTTCCATTGTGCCCCAAGTCTAAATGAATAAATAGACTTTGAAATATATGAAAGACCCTACAAGACTAAGCATTCGTGGCATGTGATATGTTTATTCACTTAGTTATATAATCCTTACAAAATCAACAAGGTTCTGAAATTTCTAAGTTTTCCAAACTATTTTTCCTTTAATCCTATACTCTATCTCTTTCCATCATAAAATCATTTCTCAGTTTCTGCCATGGAAAAAGAGAGTCACAAATTACATGAAATATTAATAACAATAGCAACAAAGGCAGGAAGATCATGAATCTGGAATAGCACTGAGATGTGATCCTCATAACCTTTTCATTAACCTTCTTCTTCTGAGTTTTTAGCAGAGACAGCCTTCTCACACATGCACGAAGAGGATGTTGTGCGGTTATCAATACCAATGCCGTGCGCACCTAGATATACACATTTCCCCCGGAATTCCACTTTTGGTCCTGGTAAACCCCTAAGAAATCTAGAAAACAAAAGTCACTGGTTATATTCAGTGTGTTCAAATTAAATAGTATTACTTAAGAACTCACCATGTGCAATTCATTCTGCCAGGTGCGGTGGAGGACATACGGTGTTAGTACGCTCTCTCCCTTTTCAAAGAGCTCATACATTTATAAAAGAGATGAGGTAGGCAGATAAGTAATAAATAAGCTATATAAAATGTGATAAAAGAGATTTATAAATGAGAAAAAATACACCTGTATGGAGGGAAAGAGAATAATCTGTCCATAAAATTATACCAATAACATGAAAGATGGGACATATGACCTGGGATCTAAAGTTATGTTGAAGTAAAGAACAGCATAATAGAAACCATTCAACTATGCATGTACAGCTACAGTTTGCAGAGGGATATTGTACGTGTAAATACATTACATTAGATATACAAGTCAGCCAAAATTAAAAATGAAATTTAGAATACATTTAATACATAAAATTTAGAATATATCAGAGTACACTTTGCTCTGACAGGCACTTCAGTTTACAAAATCACCACTAACAGAAATGCCACAAGGAAGATGTTGTCAAATACTGTGGTTGAATTTAGTCCTTGACTAGAGATCTGGATTACAGAGAACATTTTAGGTCAACATGAACAAGACTGCCTTTAATAACTCTAGAGCAAATCTGGTTGACTAGTATCATTTAAAAAGGTAAAGCTTATCTGCTCAACTATTAAATACATAATATATTTCTTTTCAAATGTCAAAGGAATTTTAAAAATGAATTCTGAACTGTCTGGAAAAATAAATTACCACAATATTTTTATATAGTCTGTATTTTTTAATTCAACATACCTATTGAGTGCTCTGTGTACCAAACTTTGTACAAGGTTTGAAGCATAGGAGAACTATCAAATAACAAAATTCTAATAATTAAAATGATTACCATGAAAGTAAGGATAGACTTACAAGATGATGCAATAGTCCAAGAGAAAATCCAAGTATGTTTACACTTAAAATATTTGCACAAATTATGAAATATTTAAGTTACATATTAAATGATATAAAATATTTAAAGATTAAATGTTTAGGACGTGAAAAATATAACATTAAAATCAGTGATGAAAGAATAATGAATCTTTTAAACAAAACTCTGGCAATTAATTATCTAATTGAAATAGAGAGAGAGAGAGAAAATGAATTATATCTATATGTGTACACACACATGTCCATGCTTCAGCTTTCCCTCTCATATTCCAAAATAAGTTTTAAATGAATAAAGACAATTTCAGTGTGCTTAAATGTTAAACATTTGTTCATATAATAAAAGCAAATAATATTAAAAAGCAAATTACTAAAGAAAAACAAAATACCAAGATATGCCTGAAAGAGAGGTTATAAGCTTAATTTATAAGGAATTCATACCAAGAAATCAACAATAAATATGATAAAATGGGCAAAAGATTTCATACAACCTGTAGGAAAAAACAGCCTCAGTAAATATCAAAAGAATACAGCTAAAAAGAACAAAATAAAAATAACCAGCTATCAAAATTTTAAAACATTATCTACCATTCACACAGAGCAGTTTGCTATTATGTTTTTGTCATAATTGTCTAAGGCATTTTCTGTAGGACAATTTAACAATATGTATTTAAAACTATAAAGAAGGCCTATAATCTTTGATAAATAAATATTCCATACTTCTTCCCCCCAAAATCCCAAAATTCATATATAATGGATTCCCCATATTATATTTATTATCAAAAATTATAATCAATCAAGTCACCTAATGATAGAGTCATATTTTTATAAATTGTGAAATACATAAATGACTTTGATTTATAAAACTGCTGACAGCATAATATAAAATAACAAAAACAAAAAATAAAATGGTCTAAATTCTGCCCCCGAGAATCTTCTCTATTTCCTCCAGCTCTTTAAGCAAAAGACATGGAGACACTGAGAAAAAAATAAGGAATTGGATTATATACTAGAAACTTACAGGCCAGGAGAAGCAAAGGAGCCATCCTCCCACTTCCATTCATTTTTCTCTTCCTTATAAGACAAGCCAATCCAAGTCCGATTTACTAAAAGTAACTTTGTGATATTCTGCATGAAAACAAAATACACAAAAGTGATCCCTTAATACTAAAAGTGTATAAGAAATGAAAAATATGGAATTTATGTAAGGGAGAAGAAAAGAACCATAATAATAATGCAGTCTATTATTTGTCTGCTGATAAATGAAATATCAAAAAATATGTTAGTACTGCAACATCTGTGCATTTTTGAAGCATGAATTGAAAACAAAGAAGAATAAAGAGATAACTAATAGAACATTTTATGTTCAAGAGGACTCTACACCACAGTATAAATTCCTTCTCTCAATTCACTTTATCATTTATTCAACTTTGTACCTATGCTTCGAGCTTGAGATATATTAAAATGAACAAAAATGACAAAAATCTCTACTTTGGGGAGGTTTGGGGCAGATACAAACAAATAACAAACATGGAAAGTATATGGTATGTAAGAAGGTGACATGTACTATGAAAAAATTAGAGCAGAGTAAGAGGGACAGAGAGTCCAGAGTGGGGTGGCTGGTGGGGACACTGGCACACAGGTTGACATTCTAATTCGTGCTGTCAGGGCAGGCCTTGTGGAGGAGGTGATAACTGAATAAGTACTTGATGGAGGTGAAGTAGTTAGCAATGGTTATATCTGAAGAGAACATTGAAGAATGAATAGAGAATGCAAAGGTCCTACAGTAAGGGCATGCCCAGTGTGTTGAGGAAAGGAAAGCCGTGCTGAAGTGCAAAGATAAGGAATCAACCTAAGTGTCCATCAACTGATGAGTGGATAAAGAAAATGTGGTGTAAAGAAAATACATATACAGGCCGGGTGTGGTGGCCTGTATCCTGTAATCCTAGCACTCTGGGAGACTGAGGCAGGAGGATTGCTCAAGCCCAGGAGTTTGAGGTTGCTGTGAGCTTAGGCTGATGCCACTGCACTCTAGCCAGGGCAAAAGAATGAGACTCTGTCTAAAAAAAAAAAAAAAAAAAAAAAAGAAAATACATATACATATATATATGTGTGTGTGTGTGTGTATATATATATATATGTACTACTCAGCCATTAAAAGGAATGAAATAACATTTTCAAATACTTCAGTGGAACTACTCAGCCATTAAAAGGAATGAAATAACATTTTCAAATACTTCAGTGGAACTGGAAAGCATTATCCTAAGTGAAGTATCTCAGGAATTGAAAAACAGATACCACGTGGTCTCACTTTTAAGTTGCAGCTAAATGAAGGATATATTAATATATGGACTAAAGAGTTGTAATGGACACTGGAAACTAAGAATGGGTGAAGCTAAGAGGGAGTTGAGGGATAAAAATCCACCTATCAAGTACAGTGCACGCTATTCTGGTGACAGATGCACTGAAAGCCCTGACTTCGGCATGATACAATTCCTTCATATAACAAAAAACACTTGTATCCCCTAAAGTTTTTGAAATTAAAAAAAAAAAAATAGAGAGAGCTGCTCTGAAATGGAAGATGCTAAGGAAAGATTAGTGAAAAGAGCATACAGAGAGTGTCCCCTTCCCTTGTCTTAGAGCTGCAGGTGAGTCTGTCCGTAGGCAGGTTCCTACTCTATGTTCATATCCCAAAGTAAAGAGTGAAATTCAACCTCACCACCAAGCTGCTCCTTTTTGTTTTTAAAAATGTAGCATTCAAAGAAACACAAAGGTCAGAACAGTTTAACCAAGAAACCATTTGTACGGTTTGGTGGTAGCAGTGGTCCATGTACTGCACCTAGTTGTTCAGAGGAGGTCCACACCTGTCTCCTAGGAAAGAACATATTTATAACTCGGTGCCACAGAACCTCACAAAGCAGGCCTATTGCTTCATACTTTCCTTCTTAGACGAATGACCCTGATATTAGGAATTCTACTTCTGTGCTCTCTGAATTCCCAGCCCTGAATTCTATAATACCATGTCCAAATTACCTTGTGTGGCCTTTAGGTCCCGTAGAGTCTCCATTATATGCACACTCTAGTTTCGGAGCCACTGAAGGGTTTCTATGTGAGAAAACAAACCTTACACATTGCACCTGGTTTTTTGTACCATTTCAGAAGTCATATAATTATGGTGATCAAATACCAAAATATATCAATAATTCTAGTCCAGTCCTTTTCCCTACTGAATTAGTTTGATGTCTGGCTGAAAGGATCAATTACAGGCAATCCCTGACTTAACGATGGTTCTACTTTACAACGGTGAGAAAGTGATATGCAAAGAACCGAAAACAATCTTTGGATTTTGAATTTTAATCTTTTCCCAGGCTAGTGATAATCAGTACTAAACTCTCTCACCATACTGGGCCACAGCTGTGGCAGCAGCTCCCAGTCAGCCATGCAACCACGAGGGTAAACAACCAGTACTCTGCAGCACAGTGTGTTAGCAGATGCTTTCTGCCCAACTGTAAGCTAATGTGAGGGTTCTGAGTACATTTAAGGTGGGCTAGGCTAAGCTGTGAGGTTAAGTAGTCTAGGTTGTATTAAATGCATTTTCGATTTACAGTACTTTCAATTTACAGTGGGTCTACCGGATGTAACCCTATCCTAAGTCAAGGTGCATCTGTACTTAGAAATTGGTTTTTAACATGACCAACTATTAAAGAGCTCTGGAATGGTTGATTTAATTGTTCACTATAGGCTCAGTAACTCGTAAACAAAAAAAAACACATTTCAGTACAAGGCCTTTCTAAAATACTTATCATGAGCATAGACTATTTTTATATTACAATTGAATTAGCACAAAATAAGCTTTTGTTTACTCTGGTATTTTAAACTCCTCTCCTTAAGAAGGAATTTGGAAACTATGAAAACACCATTATTTAGATAGCTAAGTTCTTCTATTTCTGAGATCCCTAAACATTTTACACATACCTGTACTGCACACTTTGACACTTTGGTTTATTTTTGGTTTCTATGTTTTTCTTTAAGCCTCCAAGGGAAGAGTTTGTATTGCATTGATCTTTGTTTACTAGCCTACAGGTTGGCATAAATGCACATTTATAAATATGAATGAATAAATGAGTGAATTAGCAAATTTATTAGCATAGGAGACTATGTTTGATAAATGTGAGAGTCACTCAGGTTCAGAAGATGACATGAGGAACTAAAAGACCCAAAATGCCATCAAAACTACCATGCTGCTCTATTAGAGGGCTCCCTGTTGCATAATGCAACCATACATTCAAGGGCTGCAACAAGAAAAACATCTAGCATTCAGTGAAGATCATTTGTTTCAGCTCTAACATTACCTTTATTTTGGTCAAGAACTTTTGGGACCTGAAAAACGTTTCCTGCTTTGTTTTGGAAATACTCAATCCATTGGTTAAGACTCTTCAGCTTGCTCTCTGATGCCTGAACACTGAAAATCTAAGAACAAGAATTCAAAACATGTATAAAACACATGCTCAATTATGAAATAGTAGCTTATTAGATTATGAAGTTTAATTTTTATAGTTTTTTTCTTAATGAAGTTTCCCATACACATTTTTTAAAACTATAAAAAAATATTTGTTTAAATATGTTTTAATTCACAGTAGTCCCCCCTTATCTGAGGAGGATATATTCCAAGATGCCCATTATAGATGACTGAAGCCACGGATAGTATCAAACTCTATATAACACCATGTTTTTTCTATATGATAATGGATGGGTAACACATACAGCATAGATACACTGGACAAAGGGATGATTCATATCCTAAGTGGAATGCAATGAGATTTTATCATACTACTCAGAACACCCCACAATTTAAATCTTAAAAATTATTTCTAGAATTTTCCATTTAATATTTTGGAGTGCAGTTGACCACTGGTAACTGAAACCATAGAAAGCAAAACTGGATAAAGGGAGACTACTATATTCATCATTATTCCTAAAATCTGTGTCTAAACCTGAAATATCATCTCAATTTCTTATAAAACTGAATGTGTGTGTTTATATTAATAGAATCATGGTTCAACTCAATTAAAACAGACAACAGCAATAAAAAACAAGTCCTCAGATAAATCTTACAGTATCCTGGTTGGGTAATTTAATGTGTATAATTTCACTTCCTAATCAAAATTTTAATATTTGGGGTTTCAAACTAATGTTATCACTAAAAAACTACTATTTTTAAATGAAATTTTTAAAATAATTTGAATAATGATAAAAACATTCTATTGATTTAATTTAAACTGCTGGAGGCAAGGATAATTTGAACAAATTATAAAAGAAGTTATTTTCTATCTTCAAAGTAAAGACAGTTAAAAATTCATCATGCTAAATTTCTTAATAAGTTGTGATGTTAACAATAATAATCACTCATTACTCTCAATATCTTCTGCAGAAATTGCAATAATATAACCTCCTTTGATACATTGTAGTTATTGAAAGTTCACAAGTTCAAGTACATCTGTATAGTAAAAAGTTGTAATATTTTCAGTTATTTTTTCCTTTTCTCTGTTCAGTAAATAAAACATTTACCAAAAAATATTATTTCCAATATGTTTAAAGAAATACAATAATCTGACAAAGAATCTATTCCCTCCTTTCCTTCAATTAATCAGACTTACACTGATAAGCAAAGAGTCCACACAATAGCAAGAGCAGCAAGCTGAAGATACCGAGGGTCACAGGAATTATTCCATGTAGAGAATGGGAAAAGGCTGAAGCTGAGAAACAAAGAATGATAATCAAAAGCAATGTGAGCTCCTGTTATTTGCAAGATTAATATCATTATCTTCCATTTCATATTGTTCTCAAAATATCCTGAATTTTATGATAGTTAATATCCAATGTGTGAATTAGTATGACCCATTAGACTGAATGAGAAAATAAAAACTGTCTAAGAGGATGTGTACAAAAGAGTTAACATAGCAGTCCTGACGGCTCCTTTGAAAGGCCTGCTGACAAAATTGGCCTTGGCTGGCATTTGGAAGCTTAGATTGGGGGAAGGTTCCCACCACTATTAACTAGGAAGAATTTCTTGCTATGCCTACACTCTCTGTAAAACAACATAGTTCATGCCAAACACCTGCTTTCCTTCTGGAAGTCTGGAATTATCACATGCCAAGCTTCTGGCTGCCCATGTGATCAGTGCCCAGTAAAGATACTACCTACTGAGCCTCTAATGAGTTTCCTCAGTTGGCAACGTTTCACATGCACTGTTGCAACTAGTTGCTGGGGGAATTAGTGTGTCCTCTGTGACTTCCTTTTCACTTTTGTTGATTGTGCTTGGTTTCCTTTCACTGTCATAAATTTTAACTATGAGTACCACTGTATACTGGGTCCTGTGAGGCTTCCTAGTGAATCCTTAAACCTGAGAGTGGTCTTGGCAATCACCAGTACAGGCAAAAATTTTACATACAAGGTATTACTAAGTATCCTTAAATACCAGGTATCAAATTTCAGCTCAGATTACATTGTCCCCATTAATATTATCAAATGGTGAAATGGTCGTTATGTTAAGTTTTTGTAATTATTAGAATAGAGTTCCTTATCTGGACTTGATGACTAGTAGCATACTCCCTTCAAAAAGAACTACTCTAAATCTTAGGGAATATTTTAATCAGATTTGCTTTCAGGCTGAACAAGACCTGTAATTGTTTTCAATTCTATAAAAAATAAAATGTTACATTCCCACATTCTAGAAAGTAATCATTTAGATGCCATTGCTTAGATTCTTTTTGTTGGTATGGTTATTTACCTCCAAAATAAATATATATGCTCTAGTGTAAAAAATTATTTCCTTATATTATGGAAAAATTGCACTTGTGATCATGGTGAAAAGCTGACATCAAAAAGAATGATTATATTGATAATCTAATGTCCAAAGCACTTCTTTAATTTTCTGAATAATACAACTCAGTGATTGTCAATAAGAGGGAATTTTGATGATCAGCAGGCAGTTGCAAATATCTGAACATTTTTGGTGTCATAACTGAGGGGCAGGTGCAACTGGCATCTAGTGGGTAGGAGCCAGGGATGGGATTAAACATCACACAATCACAGGAAAGTTCTTCTACAACAAAGAATTATCCAGCCTGAAATGTCAGTAGTGCTGAAGAGATCCTGATCTAACTAAATGATGTTGTTTATGATCAAAAAGAGGCAAACAAGTAGTGGTGTTTTTCTTTCTTTTTTTTTTTTTTGTTTTTTTTTTTGTTTTTTACAAATTTGCTAAATTTCAAACTTTGGTTATCTGTTTAAGTCTCTTAGTTTCATATAAAGAAACAAGTCTAAGTTTGGGCAAATAAATTCTTTATTATCTTTAAGTATACTCCTTAATATATAAAATTTCCAAACATCTCTGGGAGCAAATACGCTTCTGTTTCACTTCTATATACTTTTGAAAATATTCTAATCTCTATGCTTTGTGTAAATATGAAAATTACAAATAGTAACAACTAGATAATAGTAGAACTAGGGGAAAATGTACCTTACTGTTAACAAAGAGAGAACATAAATAAATAAACTCTCATGTACATACATATACTTTACCATTCACATTGGTGCCTTCAGGAATTGGTTCCAATTCATCTTCTGGAGGAGGAGGAAGAGGAGGAAGGTCAGGAGGTGGTTCTAAGTCCACAATAGGAATTGTCTCTGTCTCTTCTGTGATTTCTTTTAGCACAGAAAATATAGAATTAATGTATAATGTCATAAAACAAATAAGATTATAATTTGATTTAAGAGGTTTATTCTACTTTCAAAGATCACTGGAAATACCAATACAGTATTAGTAGAAAAGTCACAAAATACACTCAAATCACATTTCAACCCAGTAGCCTATCCAGCTCTCCTAAAAATATTAATAATTGTTTGATTTATTATACTTTTCATCTAATAAAAACAGACATTTCTTTCTGTTAATTACATTTAAAAGCACTCTTTCTGGTATGTCTGGGAAAATATAAGACATCAGGCCCCTGTTATAATCAAACATAGTAGCTACAATATTCACTTTCATTAAAACAGCATAGCATATTTAGATTAAAAAAAAAACATACCTGGAGGTTGTTCAGAGTCTAAAGTAGTTGGCATTATGCAGGGTTTTTTTTTTTTTTTTTTTTTGATGATTTCTTTGTCTGCAAGGTGAAGAAGAGTCCACAAGGATGTTGGCAGGTGAATGAAGCAATATTTCCTCCTACTACCCTCCCAGAGTTGATGAGAAGTCCAGAGCTAGCCTAAGGTGGGGCAGCCACTTACAGTTGTATGATACTAACTTACTTTGGTAAAAACCACATAGAAAATGTGAATTGATAACTGGAATATATATCTAATAAGCTTTCAAAAATATTAAATAAAAATTGTTCTTATTTTACTAAATTACATACAAGTCTTTTAACAGCACCTGGTTTGTACAGGGTATACTCTATTTCCCTGGAAATAAAAACCTCAATTAGGAAAATCCCTTTGTCAAAAAAAATATAATTAAATCATCTAGAGTGAAAATTTCCATAAATTAGTATGTAGTAAAGGAAGACATAAGGTATAAGGAAAACAAGAGACTGGAAAACCAGAGGAACAAGAAAAGGAATAATATTGGAAATAACAGATAATTTGTTAATCAAATGTGGGTTTAGGTATAGCCTATGAAATGGCATTTGAAGGTAGAAATCACATATTGAAGTCTATGCAGATACTAGACAGTTTGGATTAATGTTCGTTGGTGTTCCCTCCTCCTCTTTCTGTTAAGTTAAAAACAGTTTTATTCACAGAACTATAATTGGGTAACCACCAAAAATATATCTTGTGCTATTAATTTCGCACACGTCAACAAATCGTATGTTTTAGTGAGCAGAAATAGATATTGTACATAAACAAAAATAGACATAAGATTCTTTCTCATTGGGGTTATAACCTCAAAGAAACTAATGTATATTTGAGCCAGTCTGGTTGAAACCACACAGAATACTTCAGATATAACAGCTGTAAATTTTCTATTTTTCCATATCTAATTCAGATCAAATGGTCTTACAATAAATCCTAAACATATATCACATCTTTTAATGTAAGAAAGACAAAGCTGATTGACTAAGAAGAATATTATAACTTTAATATCCACTCAAAGAACTCAGTAAAGTCAGGAATGAGGAGAGCAGAGACTTAATCAAAAATACCCTATAGCAGCAGTCCCCAGCCTTTTTGGCACCAGGGACCAGTTTCAAGGAAGACGATTTTTCCACGGACTGGGGGCACAGGGTGGAGGCAGGTGGAGCTCCGGCGGTGGTGCGCAGCCCGGTTCCCAACAGGCCACAGACTGGCGCTGGGCCGCGGCCTGGGAATTGGGGACCGCAACCCTACATCATTGATTTCCTGCTTATATTCTGATTCATTTTTATTTTGTTTATTTTCTGTCTCAAATTTCTAAAATCTGATTTCACTGTATTAAAATTGGCTTGGGTCAGTATTCAGATAACTATAAGAGAGAAGGAGAAAAACGTATTAATTGCTAGTGTTTAAGTATCATTTATTTTAAAAAAATGAAAATTTAGTATATGGACATATGCATTATCCCTTTCATGGATACACTGATTCTGTTAGAATAAAATATTCTTACTGTGATACAATTAACCACCTCTCCACTTGGGTAGCTTTATATTCATGCATTTTAAAGAGAAAACCCTTTACAAAATGAGCTAGAAGGAAGATTCTATATGTTTTGTTGTTTAAGAGCAAAAAGCAAGTTGCATAGTAATAGCACTTATAATATCATATAAAAAAGAAAAAGGAGAGGGAAGATGAGGAGGAAGAGGAAGAGTAGGAGATGAAGAAACAATATATGAAAATATGTTTATTGAACTGATATTAGAATAGAAAATTACTTCCATTGATCATCACAGGCAAGTAGGACTATAGGGGAGAAGAAAAAAGTATTAATATTTGCTTTATTGTTAGGCCTCACATTATTATATATGCATGTATTACACAGCATGTTTTTAATGACATTCCAATAGAGAGAGAGAAGTCAAAACAAAGATAAAAATTCAACATAAGGAAAAATTCATGTTGTGGGTAAATGCTTATCTTAAAGAATGCTCATAGCAGTGCTATATCTGAGGATCAGAAATATTAGAAACACTGTGTGTCCATAAATGGGGAACTGGTTAATTCTCTATTAATATTATGAAATACTATATGCCTAATAAACTTATCGAAGTTTACTTTATGACATAGAGATACCTTCATGTCAATAAATTGATTGAATAAAAGGACCAGTAAAATAAAGAAATGTGTAACTTGTAATTGCAAGAGGATAGAAAGGAGATGGAACAGTACACTGTAAAATGTTGCCAATAGTGACCAGTATATCATGACTGCTGCTTAAATTCTTGGTGTTCTTACATTTGTAAGAACAGAAAACAACAAATATTACTTAAAATTATTCAAAAAATAGAAAAGCAGCAATATCATTTCTTCATCATCCTTCATTTCTAAAATTACTATAGGCAGTAATCTGCAATTCTTCTCTTAATGCATTTTTCACTTTTCATTAAAATTCAAAGCTGCCTAACAAATTTGTTCTTGGTACTCATTTACCTTCTTATATTTAATGGTATCAGCAAGATTAGTTTCTTTGGAGGCCTCTCTTTCTGGCTCACAAATAGCCATCTTCTCTCTCCATATCCTCACTTGGCCTTTTCTCTGTGTGTGTGAATTTGTGGTGTCAATAAGAGACAGTTGTAAGGACACAAGTCCTATTAGATCAGAGCTCCACTCTTTTGACCTCATTTAAATTACCTCTTTAAAGGGTCTATCTCCAAATATAGTAACATTGGGGATTAGCATTCTAACAAATGAATTTTAAGGGAACACAGTTCAGTCTATAACATTCTGCCTCTGGTCCCCCAAAATTCGTGTACTTCTCACATGCAAAATATATTCGCCCATCACAACAGACAGAAAAGTCTTAACTCTCTCCAGCATCAACTCTAAGTCCAAAGTCTTATGTAAATATCATAAAAATCAGGTATGAGTAAGACCATAAAATCTGGCATAAATGAGACTCGTGGCATGAGTCTTCCTGAGCTAAAATTTCTCTCTAGTTATGGTCCTGTGAAACCAGACAAGTTATGTGCTTCCAAAATACAATGGGGGGGCAGGCATAGGATACAGTTCCATTCCAAAAGGGAGAAATCTGAAGGAAGAAAGGGGTGAAGGGTCACAAGCAAGTCTAAGACCCCGTGAGCCAAATTCCAGTCGATCTTAAGGCAGGAGAACAGCGCTCTTTGACCGAGTGCTCTACCCGCATGCCCGCGGGTGCAGCAGCATGGCCCCATTCCCCTGACCTGCGGTCCTGACTCCAGGTCTCTAGGCAGTGGCCCTGCTTCTGAGGCACAGGGCAGCCAGCGCTGGCCCCACTGAAAGCAAGGAGAAACCAGACTCATTCTTTGAAACCCAGCAGCCTTGGTGGAAGTGGAAGCCCTGCTGCTCTCTGAATCACATTCAGGATCATCCTTACCTTTTCTTTTTTTTTTTTTTCCCCCCCCTGAAATTTACTGTTACCCACATCTTACAAAGGAAAAAACTGAGTCATGCGGAAGTAAAGTGACTTGCCCAAGAAAATCTAGTCAGCCAGGGAAGAACTGGGAAATGAACTCAGGAAATCTGGCTCCAGAGCGTTTTTTTTTATCTTGTTTGTCTTTCAAGTTAATGTTTTCTTTCTTTTTTTTATTTCAGCTTATTAGGGGGGTACAAAAGTTCAGGTTATATAACATCCTTACCTTTTCTTGAAGGTTAACACATATTCGCAGCCAGCTAGCTCTACTGCCACATCCCGTAGACTCTCAGAACTTCACTGGGTCCCATGTCTGCCACTTTAGTCCCAGCTGTCAGCGTTTCCGCTGTAGGTTCCTATCTCTATTCCTGATCTCCATTGAGATGGCTGATAAAAATCCATGAAATCTATTCATGACCTCTTTATCAAAGTACTTCCAGCCACAGCCTCGGTGTTCTCTCCAGAATATGCTTTCTCAGTTTTTTACAATATGAATAGCCTGAGAATTTTTCAAATATTCAAGTGCTTGTTCCTTTTTGCTTGGCAATTCCTTCAATTTACCTTCAATTGTATTTACTATAAACAGTAAGGAAAAATGTGACCATGCCCTCAACACTGCTTAGAAATCTTCTCAGCTAAATGTTGAAGTTCAACACTTGGAACTACAACTTTCTACAAAACACTAGAACACAATTCAGCCAAGTTTTTTCCCACTTTATAACAAAGGTCACCTTTCTTCCAGTATCCAATATCATGTTCATGATTTCCATCTGAGACCTCACCACAATTGCCCTTAGCATTCATATTCCCACCACCGTACAATATAAGCTTTTTCTAACATGTGCCTCAAAACTGTTCCGGCCTCCACCCCACACAGTTCCAAAGCCACTTTCACAATTTTAGGTATTTGTCACCGTAGCACCCCACTTCTCAGTACCAAATTCTGTATCAGTTTGCTAGGTCTGCCATAACAAAATGCCACAGACTAGGTAGCTTGATCAGCAGAAATTTAAACTCTCAAAATTCTGGAGGATAGAAGTACAAGATCAAGGTGTCCACAGGGTCGATTTCTCCTGAGGCCCCTCTCCTTGGAGTGCATATGGCCACTTTCTCACTCGGTCCTCACTTTTCCCTTTTCTCTGTGAGTATGAGTCTTTGTGTCTGTCTCTCTTCCTATAAAAACATCAGTCATGTTGCTTTATGGCTCCATCCTTATGACTTCATTTAACTTTAATTATATCCTTAAAGGCCCTATCTTCAAATGCAGTCGCATTAGAATTACAGCTTCAACATATGAATTTGTGGAGAACATAATTCTGTTTATAACAAATCTCAGTTCAGGGAGAATCTACAATAATCCTAGCCAGTATCTTCAAAACTCCCAAGGTCATCAACAAGGCAAGTCTGTCACAGCAAAAGGAGGCTTAGGTGACATGTCAACTATACGTAACGCAGCAAGTTGATGTGGAATCCGGAAATAGAAAAAGAACACAGGTAAAAACTAGGGGAAACTGAATAAAGTGTGACTTTTCATTAACAATAATAATATATCTATAATGTTATTATTCTGTCATACTAATGTAAGACAGAAATAATAGGGGAAACTGAGTGCAGAGTAAATAGGAACTCTTCACTCTTTGCACATTTTTTTTATTTGCAAATTTATAAGGAATTGGCACCAATGATTATGGAAACTAGTGAGTGCAAAATCTCACTAGTGAGCCAGTGGTGCCGGGGATCTGGGGAGAGCAGATGTTCCAGGTTGAAGGCCATCGGGCAAGGAGAACCCATGTGGCCTGTGACGTCCACAGCAGTCTGTGGCAGAGCCAGGAAGGGCCGAGGCTGGAGAAGTACGAAGGCAGTTTGATACGCAAATGCACTGGCTGGGGATAAGGCCAGACTTTTGTTCTATTCAGGCCTTCAACTTACTGGATGATGTCTACCCACATGAGATAAGACAATCTGCTTTACTCAGATTTAAATGCTAACCTCATTCAAAAATTCCCTCACACTAATGCCCAACTTATGTTTAACTAAATATCTGGGAATTGTGTTCTCAAAGTGGTAGCAGCTCAATTTTTAGTTCCCACTCTCAAGCCAGAAGGACCAGAGGCAGACCTGGTATTTTCATAGATGAGGCCAAAAATACCCTCACAGAAACACCCAGATTATGTTTCACTAAATATCCAGGAGTCTGGTAGCCCTGCTCCTAGTTCCCTCCCTCAACCCAGAGGAGACAGAGCAGATCTTATTTGCAAATTATTGTGTACCTCTGTTTTAACCTCTCTGGGGGAACACCTAAAGGACTGACCCAGGCACTTATCAGTTTCACCTAACTCAGAACTCGGGCGGAGGAAGCAGTGGGCACCATTTGGAAAAGCTGCAGGGAGGAATAGGCCCCACAGACACCTGGGGCGAGGTAGTACAAACTGACACATACCACAGAGAATGCCCAAGGGTTGGAGTAGGCGCTGGGTAAGAGTCTTTGGTATTCTATGACATTCAAAAGCAGCCGTGTATACAGAGGTGTTTAGAAAGCCAAGTGCGTGCTCGGGTCAAGACCTGTGATCAGAAGAGACCTGAAAAGACCTTGAGCTTTCACCTCAGGCTGATCGCCAGGCTTAGAGCAAGGCGTGCTGAGTACTGAAGAAGTGCCCCAGAGCAGAGCCAATTTGCAAAGACCAAGAGAGGTGGTTCCTTTTGTTTGTTTGTTTTTCTGTTCTGTGTGTGTGTGGGTGTGTGTGTGTGTGTGGTTTGTCTTCTTTGGCACCTAGTATTGAAGAAAATGTCTGTGAAAATAATAATTGATTCTCATCCTTATATTTTCAAGTAAAAAAAATTGAGTGAGGTCAGCAAGATGGCATGATAGGAGGTCCCAGGCCTTGCTATCCCCACAGACAATTCAACCAGCAACTGTCCACAGACAAGAGCATCTGGGTGAAAATCCCAAAACTTGGGAATAATCCTGAGACACCTGCATGTACCACAGAACTGAATAAAAACATCATTAGTAGGACAAGAAAACTGGTCTCACTTTGTGTCACCACTTCCTCTCTCCCAGTTGACACAGCACCACACAGAGAGGATCCCCCACACTAGGGTTTCCACAGTGGAAAGAAAAAAAAAAAAGAACTGGTGGTGGACATTCGGCTTGCCTAGCATTCCTAGATGCTTCCCAGGAAGGCCACCCCACTCTCAGCTTCAGGGAAAGTTAGGAGGAAAAGGCACAGCACCGCCACCCAGGGGCAGGTAGAAAGGAAGCAAGGAGGCGGAGCTACAGAGGCCAGCGTGCAGATCTTGGTGGTAGCTCTGTGCACCTGTCTGTCGTGGCGCTGGACCGGAAGTTTCCGATACCAACATATTCCACCTGAAAAGCTAAACTGGTCACTCCCAGAGATGGCAGGAAGTTCTACGTGGCTTCATTCCCTACACAGCCAGCCTCCAAGACCAACCTCAGAACCTACCCCCAGGCCACACCCAGAAAAGATCATCACTGCTAGGGCAAACTTTGGCAAAGGGCAGGGGCAAATTTCACCACACCTGTGAGTTTAGCAAGAGCAATTTTGAAAGTACAGTCTTTTCTTATAACTAAATAGGTTTAAGTTAGTGTAGTTCCCATATTTATTGATTTCCCAACATCCATTCTCTTCCAGATTTTAGCCTAAGTCATTTCATGATCATCCATTTCACTTGTCACTGATTTGGTTAAGAAATTAGAATGAGACCCAGACATAGGGGAAGTCTGCGGCAGACTTCTAGGAAAGAATCTCTTAGTTTTTTTTTAAAAAAAAAAAAAAGACAAAAGAAGAGATGGTTCCCTCTGTGGTCTGGGTACTCTGCGTAGGCTTTGGTGCCTGGAACTGTGACAGCCTTATCCCAGCTATGAGTAGAATCAGTCTGAGGCTGAAATAGATGTTGACTATGGGCAGAGAGATTAAAGGCAATGTAGGCTCCTGATAACCTTATTGCACATGTTCACAGCCAGCCTACCTCTGGATTTTGTGTTTATTATTTATTTCAGTTCAAGTTTGTGAAATGATGCTAATTTTATCCAAAATACACAAACAAATAAAATTATATATACACACACATATATGTATATATGTATGTATTTTGTATAGTATTAGAATATTATTCTTTTTCTAAATATAATTAAATATGAGCTAAACTTGCCTCTTAATTTTGATGTGGACTGTCTTCAATTTAATGATATAAAGAAATTCTCAAGTTTAAAAAATAAAAAGTCAGGTTATATTGCATTAATAAATCCTACCTGATTTTCAATCTATTTCAGGTACTTTATCAGAAAACATTTTACCTCTACCACATTAGTAAAAATAAAGACAAAAACCTTTTTCTGAAATTGTCTATCAGTCCCCAGTCAGTAATTTCTGGATATTTGAATAAATTACACTATCATACCTAGTGACTATTGTTTATATAGGAAAGAGAGAAAAAAGAATCAAAATGCCTAAATATAAAATCTAAAATTGTATACTATTGATTCTTTTTAAAATCTTCATGAATAGCAAACATTATAGAAGATAAAAAGGATATGCAAACTCTTTCAATGAAAGGAAATATTAAGGACATTACTGAATAGTGTCATGTCAAATGGCAACAAAAAAATTACAAAAATAATCAGCAAAAACTTATATAATAGCATTGAGTTTTTTCCAGATTATACAATTATTCTATGCATATTAAAAATTTTGAAAATGTCATAGATACCTCATAATTCTGTAACACAAGAATAATGACTTGTTTCATTTCTTTTGACATGTATTCTTGTAGTACTTAGTGGGTATCTTGTCTTATACACATGTATCATATGGCATTTTAAATTAGTATTACAAATATGTTCCCAAACTATTCAGTGTTCTTTGAAAATAAAAATGGAAAAAGAAAATAAACCACAGAAGAAAATTAGGTAAAGTGAGCAAACAGAAATTTACAGATGAGAAAATAAAAGAAGACAATTGACAATCAAATCACACATAATTTTATCTGCTCTGTAATAAGAAGAAATACAAATATTCAAAATCAAAAATATTTCCTAATTATCACATTTTACACATTTGATAATAATATTTGACATAATATAAATATTTCACTTTAATTTCACATTGTTGGAGGTAGTATAATTCGTAGCAATGATTCTGGAGAGCAATATGGCAGTATTTGTCAGAATTAAGGATGTGCATGCCTTTTGAACTATTAACTCCTTTAAAAGTTTTTTATACTTAAGCAATAAGCAGAATTAAGACAAAATGCATGTGCTAAAGAAATTAAACCTTTTTAAACAATTAACAAGAATGGTATGAAAAACAGCCTAATTTTAACAATAAGAAATACTTTAATAAATTAGGTTTTATTCATAAAATGAAATACTGTACATCTTACAAAATTCATATTTAAAATCCTGTTTATAATGAGGCAATACTCTTGCTTAAAGTGGAATATTGCTGGAAGCGGTGGCTCATACCTATAATACCAGCACTTTGGGAGGCTGAGGCCAGGGGATCACTTGAGGCCAGGAGTTCGAGATCAGCCTGGGTAACATAGTGAGAACCTCATCTCTACAAAAAATTTAAAAATTAGCCTGGCACAGTGATGCATGCCTGTAGTCCCAGCTACTCAGGAGGCTGAGGCAGGAAAATTGCTCAAGTCCAAGAGTTGAAAGCTGAAGTGAGCTATAATCACACTAATATACTCCAGCCTAGGCAACAGAATGAGACCCCGACTCAATAAATAAATAAATAAAGTGAAATATTTAGAATATAAAACTGTGTGATACCAGTTTGGCAATGTATAACTACCATTTATATTAAAATAGAAAATAAATTCATAGAAGAAGTAAAAAGTATAAAAGTTAGCATAAAAGTTGATCATTTATGAATTGTACAATTATGGGAGAACTTTGTATTTCTCCTTATACTTTATGTCCACAGCTTTTGCTCAAATAGATGCATAGATAATTTGTTTTATTTAATATGGGTCTTCTCAAATAGACTCATTCATAAAGTAAGGGCTTATTTGCCTTTCAACTCTTCTCCATCACTTAGCATAGTATACGGCACACTGTTCAGTAAAGACTGTGGAGTGAATGACATTCCTTTATTTTCTAAATATTATCCTGTGAACGTATATTAATTTCTAATCTATGAAAATATGTGTAAATAACTGAATACAAGGTATTTCATCAGTAAACCACATAGATAAAATATAAATAACTTTAAAATATTTAGGGGGATTCTTGGATGGCTTATACAAAATAAATCACTGAGGAAATATGAGATAAATAATGATTTAAGAGAAGAAAGCATTTTTCCCAAAACAATATTTTTGATAACTAGTCAGAAACAGAATGCCATTCTTCATAGGTAGATTTGCTTCTTGGAACCTTAAAATGTCTTAATATTTCACCATTTAGTTACTTTGCAATTTAAGGGAATTAGTTGAACAATCATCAAATAATGGTAAAATGTATAAATATACTACCATTTGTTTTTCAATAAATATTCTTTCTAACACCATGCCAAATTATAAGGTAAAACTTATTTTAAGGTCATATATTTTCCTAGCTAACTGGTTTTTATTGATTTTTTTCTATTGAGTATCTGTATATGTTATATGTAAATAACAAAAAACAAATCTGTAAATATAAAACTATATTTCTTTTGATACAGATATAATGATATTAACAAACCATTCTCATTCCCAAATTCTTTCTGTTTGAAAGATCTGGAGCAATATCTCTTTATTTGATTGAACACTGATCATAAAGGTTAAATCTCAGATTTAATCAACCAATGAGAACAGAAATTTCTCTGCTACATTTCACTTTTATTTTCATTCAATTCAAAATATTTTCTAATTTCTATTATAATTTCTTCTTTCACCTATGTATTATTCATAAGTACATTGTTTAATTTTCATGTATTTGGGGATTTTCCAAATATCTTTCTGTTGTTGATTTTTAAAATTAATTCAAATATGGTCAGAGAACATGATGTGTGAATTATTTTACCTTTGTGGACTTTTCTTGGCTCAAAATTTGGGCTATTCTGGTAACAGTTCCATGTGCACTTGAAAAGAATGTTTTCTTCTATTGTTGATTAGAGCCCTCCATATATGTAAGTTATTTCAATTTGGTTGATAGTGCTCTTCCAGATTTTCTGTATCCTCACTGATTTTTTGTCTAAATACTCTAACTACTGACACAAGTGTGTTGTGTTCAAGTGTAATTGAGGATTTTCCTAATTTTCCTTTCAATTCTGTCAGTTTGGGCTTTATGTATCTTCAGGTCTTTTATTAGGTGTATACACATTTAGAATCGTATGTTATCTTATTGCATTGATCCCTTCAACATTATGTAATATTCTTCATTATCCCTGTAGTAGTAATTGCCAGAATTTTCCTTTGGCATAACAAAGATGTCACTTTATCATCTTCTGGTTTGCATAGTTTCAGATGAGAAATTATAATTCTTGTTATCCCAAAGCTCTTGGTTGACATGTTATTTTTCACTTTTTTAAAAAAATTTTCGTGGTTTAAATGAATTAATTTCTGTTAATCTATCTTTGAGTTCATTTTTTTCCTATCTTGTGTCCAGTTTTCTGATAAGTCCATTGAAGGAATTTTTTTATTTCTGATATCATAGTTCTATCCCTGGCATTTTTATTTGGCTCTTTTACATGCACACACACACACAGTTTTCATCTCTCTGAAAAATTTCACCATATGTTCATGCATTTTTTAAAATGTTCCATTAGTTTTTTGACACATTAAAAATGTTATTTTAAGTTTCTCACTGATAATTCCAACATCTTGAACATACCTGACATTGTTTCAGCTATTTTATCTTTTGACAATCGGTCATTTTCTTGCTTTCTGCACATTTGTGTCCAATAATGTTTTTACTGAATGGCAAACATTGCATGTCAGGCCAGAATTGAAGACATCTCTTTTTCTCTAAGTCTTTTAGTGTGGGGCCTTGAGCTGGTTTATGTTTCTGTGTTTCTGTGGTCACCTTCAGTACACCACAGATTTCAAATTCTAGCAATGTGCTGCTGTACCTTGCACTCAGTGCAGAGGCTGGGCAGCTGGAGGTTTTTCTTAGTGTTCTGGTTTCTGCAGGCCCTGCACACCTGCACCCTGAGGGCTTCTCTCTCTAAACTCTTACCCCTCCCCCACTAGTAGATTCCTGTGGCTTGTTACATGAAGTATGATAGTGTTGGGAGGAAGGAGAAATTCTAAATGTTCTTGGTCTAACCTTAGTCTTGGGCAGGCTCTGTGTGCGTTGGCCTCGGGAGTGTGCCTTTCTCAGCATTCCTGATTGTCCTCCCCAGCAGTCAAGCCCTTCCTTGTATCTGTGGGGAGTCTTTAGGCAGGAAAGAATTTCTCTTCTGCAGGCATAGAGATCTCTGCCTTGTGTCACTGTGGAGTCTTTGACACAGAGGATTTCCTGCCCCTTTCTCAGGGTTGAACATCTTTATCTTCTCCTCTTCCCTGGACTGCAGAATGTTTTTGTCTAGGGGGAATAATGGGAGAGTTTCCTGCTCTCCCTCAAGCAGTAGCCTGCTGTTGTGTGTTAAAGCTATTGGTGCAAGGCTTGTGGTGGAAGCAAGGATGATTTCCTCCCTTTTTCTCAGCTACGAAGAGATTTTGCTTCCAGCCCTTTCTTTGCATCATTTTATTTTTTTCTACAGTCAGAAGCATGAGGGATTGGTATGCTACCTGGTTTGCACAAAAAAAAAAAAAAAAAGAAGAAGCATGAGGGAGGTTTATCTCACCCCCTCCCCCAAGGGAAGAAAGCTTTTGCTTCTGCCTCTTCCCCAAAGCCGTCAAACTTTGCCAGATCCCTGGGAGCGGGAGGGTTTCTTGGCCCTCTCTCAGTCTCTTAAAGCTTTTGTTTCCTGTGAGAAAAGGCTTTGAGAAATGATGAGGTTTCATGCCTCTGCATCACTAAGGGGATTTCTCCAGCTGCCCTGCCCCAGGCTTCCCGATAAGCTCCCTCTGGAGACCTGTTGAAACGGAGACCTGGAGAGTGAGCACAGACTCCCCGTGCAGCTAGGACTCTGGGTGACACATGAAAGCCCACACTGAGCCTTGAAGAGTTTGTTAATTTTATGACAGCCATCTCTTCCTCCTGTGCTCCACCAAAATGAAACCATTTTTGAGTCCCATCTATCCTCAGAGGTGTATGTCCCTTTTGGAACTCAGTTTACCTGGTTTCCTTGTGACCTCAACACTCTGATGCACTCCAAGTTATGATTTTGTAGATTATCTGGATTTTTCTTGTTGTCAGATGAGAGCAACGTTTTGGCTTTCTATTTTCCAAGCAGAAAAAGACCATGCAAGATTTTTTTTTTTTTAATTCGTCTGGTTCAGTTTCTTTTAAAACATCATTTCTGAGTTAGTATTATAATCTTGCTCTGTTAGAATAAAATCCTTTGTAAAAATAACTACATTTCTGGATGGTTGTCAATTATGGTATTCTACTAAGTGAATTGTAGGCTATACTTATACCTTCGTTTGATATACTTATAAAATAATAAGAATCAGTGGCAACTTTGCTAAGTCAATGTGACTTCCTTAATTAAAAAATTGAATCAAAATAAGGAAATCAGGCATAGAAAATTAATGATGGTGATCTTAAGTTGGCTTAAATATATAATTGATACTATAAAAATCTGAAAATTATGATTATGTCACTCGATATGAATTTTGTTCATATAATGGCAATAAAAAATAATGATATAGTTAATACATTTGGAAATTGAGGAAAGAGATATGAAAATGTTAAAGTTCTCACATATTTATGCCAGGGAAACAAGCCATACTAAAATTAAAACATATGCTTAACAGAATAAAAGTCTAATGACTTCAGCATCTTTTGTAAAATATTTTCTCTTAATCTTAAGAGGTAAAATCTAGGAAATATATCTTACATTAAAAAAACATTAATTTGAAGTATTAAATCACGTAGTTTAATTTCCAATGTCTTATTTTCTACTAGATCCTGCTAAAATTAAACTTAATGCTTTGTTTACAATTAAAGCTTAGCTTGTATAGTATAATCCTATTTTACTAAATGTGCTTCTATCTTCTATGCACCAATTTCTCTCTCTGTATATCCTACTGATATACATCCATAGATTTTATATTCACAATGATTATTTCTAGGTAATATATAACATTTTGAATTTTTAAAGATTTTCTTCTTTGTACTTACATGCAATTTTTTGTTTTTGTAAAGAATCTGTAATGTATTTTTAAAAAGAATTATAAGTTTAATTAAACAAGCAAATAAAAAATAACTAAAAGGGTGTTCAAAAGAATTTTTAAGTGATTATAGATGGTAAAATTTTTCTTCTTTGTGCTTTTATATATTACAACAATTTCTAGTAATAATATTTAATTCAGGCATCCAGACATTTAATCTGTGCATTTAAGAATGTTGAACAAACACATTATTTTCATTTCATATGTCATATTTGTCATCAGGTAAACATAGTAAGGAAGAGCACACAATAACTAGAGAACAGTATTAAGAAATTTCAGAAATGTAACACCAAAAATGTATTTTAACTCTTGGCGATTCTGAGATTAAAAAACAACTGTACATTTGTATCATAGATCAGTTCTGATCACCTTTGATTAGAAATTAAAAATAAAGCATAAAACACACATGTTCTAAATAAACTCCATACATATATATTACATGCAGGGACTTCCTTTCACTACCACAGAACGAAGGGGTGAACCTTAATGAGAGAAGAGAGCAGATTCTAATGGGGGAAAATCTTATTCAGAAAATATGAGTCTGAAAAGGAAAGGCCAATTGGGACTTTGTCGAAGAAATGAACAGCAACTTCTTCCTACCAGAGAAAGCAATTCCAAGAAAGGAATTCTCAGATTGACCAAAGGGTACTGGTAACGGCATAATTAGGACTTTCACTTTGAAATAATTGAAAATAAACTAGAGCAAAAGTTCTCCCAGCACCAGCAACATAAGCCTCATCTGGGAACTGTTAAAAATGCAAATTCTTGGGCTCTCTCCTAGAGTCACTGAATCTGAAACTCTGAGATGGGGCCCAATAATCTATAGTTTAACAAGCTCTCCAGGTGCCTCAATGCAAACTAAAGTCTGAAATCCACTGGTGCTAGCGCTGTAAGAAAATGAGTCACAGCTGTGGAGAATGAATATGTTCTGGAAACCTGACATTGAACCCCTGGGTGGCATCAGTAAAAACGAGAAGCTAAAAAGTTAAACAATCAGAGATGAAGTGTTCAGAAATAAGGATGTACCTGAATATAAAATTCTTTCTTAACCTAGATACAAAATGGGAATATGTTGAATCATTTATCTGGTATCTCATTGGTTTTTTTTTTCCAGCTTTGTTGAGATACCATTGACAAAAATTATATATATTTAAAGCGTTCAACATGAAGTTTTAATATATATACACGTTGCGAAATAATTACCATAATCAGGCTAATATAACTATCACCTCTCCTAGCTACCATGTGGGTGTGCGTGGTGAAAACACTTGAGATCCACTCTCTTAGCAGATTTCAAGTATACGATATGTTATTACTATCTATAGTCACCATGGCGTACATTAGATTTCCAGAACTTATTCATCTTCTAACTGAAAGTTTATAACCTTTGACCAACATTTCCCCTCCCCCCAACCACAAACCCCTCTACTCTTTGTCACTCATAGTATCACTGTAAGTAATTACCACTCTACTCTTTGTCACTATGAGTTCAGCATTTTTGGATTCCATATCAGTGAAATTATTGTAGCATTTGTCTTTCTGTGTCTGGCTTATTTCACTTAACATGATGTCCTCCAGGTTTATCCCTGTTGTCACAAATAGCAGGATTTCTTTATATGTTTATAGAATAAGAAACAGACAATTATGCTTTGTTTTTTCCCTCATCCCAATTTTTGTTACCTGAAAAAGGTAATCTAACAGAGTGCTGCCCCTTACCTGATGGTAATAACGCCAAGAGCAGGCACAGTACCAAGAGGGGGATCAATTTATAGCCTAGAGATATCGCTCTAAACTCATTTTTCGTGATGTATTCAAAGTATTTCAACACCTAGTGGATTTACATTGGCATTTTTTTCATGTCCGCCTAGCTTCCTGCCAACACCCCACCCTTCTTGGCTGACTTAGTTAAAACCCAGCCAGTGTCATCATTTGATACTGCATTGTCAAAGCATATTCAAACCAATAGTAAAATGTAAAATATAATTAAATGACACATAAGTGAGTTATAGATCACTATGCCAATGCAACCCTCCACCATCATGAGAACTGAAAGTCCATTATAAAAAAAAAAAAAACGCTATGAAAATAAAACATAAAAGTAGACCCAGATACTTCCTGAGAGGTTAACAATATATATAGCCCCTTCTAGAGAAGTAGCTGGAGCGACCTGGGGTATTTCAGCCAAAACCACACAGGAAATTTCAAACACAGGAGCTCATTTACTATATACTGCAAGGCCCAGAGCAAAGAACATTTGTCTGTGTGAGGCAGGGTGACCCCGACAAGGACCTCCTCTCTTTTCTCCCTTTCATCCAAGGTCTAAGAACAAGGCAAAAAAAAAAAATCTTAAAATAACATTGATTCAAGGTATACCTTTAAATGCTTGGCTTACTTTAAATTTGGCTTCTTGGGTATGGATTATTTCAGTATGTTTACCATAACAAACATTCCCATGAGAATATGATATTATATTAAAGTGTCCTATGATGAAAATAGAGTTGGACCCAGAACTTGTTTTTTTCCCTTTTGGGGTTTATTTATTTATTTACAATTCCTTATAGTCATAGAGACTTTACTTTCGATTCCATATTTTTGTAAAAAGTATAATATTTACTTTGTTGGTTTTATTTACTGAAAGTGAGAAAATAACCCATTTCCTTCATTATTAATGACTTTCTTCAAAAATGAGTCTGGGATAATTCTTTGTTCTGTCATCCATATTTCATGGTTTATTAGCTGAATCAAACCAATATGTAGGGAAGTCGTGTGCCAAGTACAGTTTTTTAGGGTTTGGGTTTTTTTTTTTGTTATTGTTATTGTTTGACATATATCACCTCACCTAATCTTCCAAAATGATATCCTCATTTTATAGATGAAGAAACTGAGATTTAGGGCCATTAGGTGACTCAAAAAAGAACATTCAATTGATAAATGCACATCTGTGTATTTATGTAGCATATTTTCATCTTTGCTTATACTTTTATAGGTAGCAACAAGACGATAAATTATGTGTCTATTTTCCTCCTATTTTTCTGTAATTAATAACAGAAAATGCTTTGTCAAATTCCAAAAAAAAATGGTCTTTCCACAAAGTCACTTTGGTTTTTTACAAAATTTAAGGGATATCATGCTTAAAATTTAATTATGAGAGACAGGGACAAAACTGGGACAAGCTAGATTTTTGCCTCCAGATGGCCAACAGAGCTCACAGTGATACCAGGAAATGAATGCGGAGAGAGGAAGTACAGCTGAGAAGTAGGCAGATGGGAGTTTTCTGGAGAACTATGGGGAATGGGAAGAGAGAGTCATTAAGCTTCAGCATCATTTTGCAGCCTAAATAAGGAAAGGTGTTCACTCTCACAGCCCCGCTGAAAGCATCTCCGCTCAACGTTCAGCTTTCAAAATGACTGGTCAGTGTCTCCCTCCTCAGGATTGCACTCTCAGTGTTTAGCAGGCTCAGGGCCCTAGACCAGACCCTCAGCATTAACTCTTCTATTCTTTTTAAAAAGAGAGATTTTATAATCTCCCTACCACACCCTTAAATCCACAGTTCAAAGTCTGAACAATACCTTAGCTGGCTCATAACTCTTCAAACCTCAGTGCTTGTCCATAGTAATTCAATCATCTGCTTCTGGAAAGAGGAAAATCATCCCAAAAGGCAGCTTTCCTAAGGTAATTCCTCTCCAAAAACAGCCACTTATACACATATTCCCTCTTCACATATTTATTCTGTTGTGCTAAAACACTGAGTTCTGGAGAAGAGGGGAAATCTTGTGGAAATCCATATTATTAAAAATTATCTCAGCCTCACAATCCAAGTGCTGGAAAATTCCAACAACCAAGATATTTTATTAACGATGTTTTATATTATAATCTATTATAATCTACCTTAATAATGGCATCAATAATCCTTTTCTCACACGTAGATAATCTTTTCCAACACAAAAATACTCATAACCAATGCAAATATATTTTTAGTCGTGTACCATGTTTGCTCTTAGAAATCCTTAAACGATAAAAACTATGTACAAAGTTCAGTATATCACAGTCATAAAGCAAATATTATAGAAGAGTTCAAATTGGGAGAATCAAAACTATTAAATGCCAAAAAGAAAATTTATTATACCATTATTAGTCTTTAGCATTGCATTTGTTACATTATTTTACAAAATATCTGCTTATTTCTCTTTCCAAGTTGACCATACATTCAGTAAAGGCAGAAATTGTGTTTATGCACTTTTAAATCATCAACAGCCAGTGTAATGTCTGGCATATAAAAAAACAATAGATAAATAATTATTGAATGAATGAATATTTTGATGGTTTAATATAGTAGAGGACACTAATTTTAAATTATAAAAAGCCCTAAGAAATTTATCCCCTTGCTATGTTGTTGTCACCTTGACTTCTTCTTATTAATAACATTATTATTTCTAGTAAGTTATTGTTGAAAATTGGAGCAACTAGGAGGAATATGAAGAGAAAAAACTTTAAAATCTCCTTATAAAATTACATCAATATATTTCCCTCCTATATTTTCTATAGAACATACTAAGAATCACACATTATTTTACTAGAACCCAGGTTTTTAATTAGCATTATGTTAGAAGCATTTCTCATGTGATCGAATACTTCATATAAGTCATTTTAAAGTTTTCATATTTTTCAAGTGTATGATTGTATCATATATACTTAAACCTTCCACTATTGTTGGACACAAGATTTTACCTGGTTTGGCAATTCAAATAATGCTAAGGTAAAAATCTGTGTGTAGCATTTTGTCCACATATATTTAATATTCTTTTCGAAGATGGAGTTCTAGAAGTAGAATCATTGGCTCAAAAAGTACTACCATTCTTCAGGCTACTGATACATTTGTCTCAATTTATGGGCACTATTTGTGTACTGACATTCCCAATAACAGTTTTTGAGAATATATTTGTTACTTTATTCTGACCAAATTTTTAAAAATTTGACATTTTCAAATTTAAGAGCCTTAATTTGGGAGCTTGGTTTATGCAGTAGTGCCATCTAGTGGCCACAGTACAAAATTACAAAATCAGGAATGAAATCTTTTGGAAAATGTAGTGAGCAAAATTAATATAAAGTGACAGCAAGTAGCATAAGTCTTACAAGTTTTTGCAAAGCATTCTTGATATTTGGATTTCTAAAAATTCTCAGGATCCATACAAAATAAAGCTTACAAACTGTTTCAAATGACGCTCATTGATTCATCTATTTGATCTGAATTTCTGGAGCACCTGTCACAGGGTGGATATTCTATTCAGTGCCAAAGACAGAAATGAAGTCTAAGCATACGACTTCAAAGAGTTTATGGTTTAATGGGGATACATAAAAGTGAAGTCATCAGTACAAACTTTACCAAAGGTTTTTGCAAATGATAAATAATATTTACTAATATTTGTAATTTGAATCATCCTTAATTTAAGATAAATGTACAATACCTAATTATGGTTGACGGGCTCTAAAATGGCCCCCAATCATCATCCCACCTCTTAGTATTCATGTCATTGTGTAATCTTCTTCCCAGAAGTATCAGCTTGATGAGCATGTAGTTTGACTCTCTTTCTCTCTCCCTTTCTGCCCCCAACCCCACAGGGAACAAACTTCCATGATGTGAGTAGCCCTGTGTAGTGGTCCACATGGCAAAGAATTGATGTCTCATATCAACAGCCAATGAGGACCTGAGACCAACCAGCAGTGTGTAAGTGAGGCTGGAAGTGAATTCTCCCCTGGTTGAGCCTTCAGATGACTGTAACTCACATCTCAATGGTGGTGGTAATTTGTTACACAGAAATAGCTAACTGGTTTGCTAATAAAAATAACTCGAAACCTATTCAAACATTTGACATTAATTTCAGCATAATTACTCAAATTAAGTCCTAAACAAAATTTAAACTACAATTAAAGATTTAGTTTAGCTAACTCTTTTGAACACCTCAAACACCCTAAGTAACAAACATTACGTAAACAAATGAAATTATTACAAACTTTATTGCTATTTTTATACTTAAACCTATTTTAAAATATAACAGTAATTTTCAAACTTACTTTTTGTTATTCTTATACTTTTTTATTCTTCTCTAAGGCTATAATTATACTTGATACCTTCTATTAGTTGCATTAATACATCCTTTTGTACCTTTGTGAGTTTGCAATAATTTCCCTAGACCAAAAAGCAAAATATTTCAGGACATGGCTGATTAAACAACTAAGTTTTAGTTGAGTTTTGGGACCTGTTTGCTTTTTCCACGGTGATTTAACTCAAGCCGCAGGCCATTAAGTTAGCCCTTGTTTTAGAGTTAAACTTCATCTGTTACAAAAATAAGACATTTTAAATTCTCACCTTTCACATAGATTTTCGATTTTGATAGCCTAATATCTCCACCATAAATGATATATGTTTTGAGTCTCTCTTAGCCAACATTTCATTATGTATTCTATCTCTATTATATATGGATATTATCTGTTAGCATTATTACAACTTATGTTTAATTTATTGTATTGTTTAAATTTAAAGGCCATTTAGAAATTCTATATCTTAGGAAAAGAGAAATCAAAGTTTTGTAGTAATTCATCTACAATATTCATCTTAAAAAGGGAAAAAATATTTTACAGTAAGCTCCTTTTTTAAGACATTTGGCTAAATAATCATTTTAAAACATGATATTAAACTTTCCTTTCCCCTTTATATTAACTCTTTCTTATGTATATAATCATCCTGGTTTTGGTTCTACTTTTTCTGGACTATTTGACTTACAATTCCCATATTTTTTTACTTTACTAACACAGTTTAAAAAAAATACCTCTCTATAAACACACATATATTTAAAAGAAGAAACAGAATGATTCAGATATGTTAACACAATTTATTAAGTATTTTATTATTAACTTATTGAAATACATTTTAAAATATAATCTATTATATTTCTCCTTTCAGATTATAACTACCCCTGCCCATCTCTACAAACTTTTCTCTTTCAAGTAACATTATAAACATATGGCCTTGTAAAAAGCTAGTTTATTTCAATTAATTTGTTTACTGTTGTTGTTATTATTAATGCTCAAACTGTTACAACTTGGCCAAAAGGAGCCTCATCAAGCTGATGCCTATGTTTTTAGCCTTAAATGTTTATTTGCTGAGAACAGAAAAATATTCCCAGTCCAACCTTAATTTTTCCCTCTTTAACACATTAATCAGCTAAATTCCAAAGAGCCCTGGTTCTTTGAAGAGGCTACTAACATTAGTGTCCAAAAACTTGGCACTAGGGTTCATAAGTTGTGGGTAGGCAAAAATGCCATGACTGCTATTTTGCCATTGTTTTGAAGTGAGAGCCCTGGGAGATGGGGTCATTTTATAATCATGGATTTATTTGTGTTTTTAAAATTTATTTAATGTACAGGTCGACATTCCCTACTTTTCCTATAGTATGAGATTGATAAACCCCAAAGACTTTCCACAACAATGAAATTTCAAATTGTATCCACTCACCCCCATCAAATATATCCTCCACACTACAGTCAGTCTATGCTCTTAAAATTCCATTTTTACCCTTTCTCTCCTCCTTTAAAAAAAAAGCTTCAATGACTTCTCTTTAAATTTAAGATAAAGATCCAAAATTATCTCATTTATCTGGCCTCTGACCAGCTTCTTCATCTAGGTTTTCTGTGACTTTCCCGACTACCATCTTCTCCTCCCACACTGGCCTCCTTTTAGATCTCAAATGCACCAACATAGGTATTTGGGTATAATTTCTGTTCTTAAGGATTTTTTAGTCTAGTGGAAGAAAGCATTGCAGAAAACAACAACAAAACACAGTATCTTGTTAGTATCACTGGCACCTAGCACAGCACCTGGAACATGGTTGACCTGCAAGTAAGCAGTTTGTGATTATATTTTTTTGTTGTTGTCATGTTTTTTTGTTTGTTTTCTTGAGACAGGGTCTCACTCTGTCACCTGGGCTAGAATGCAGTGGCATCATCACAGCACAGCAACCTCAAACTCCTGGGCTCAACTGATCCTCCTGCCTCAGCCTCCCAAGTAGCTGGGACTACAGGAGTGAGGCACTGTGCCTGGCCTTGTGATTACATTAAAGCAAGAGCACATTGGGGTGATAAACCAGATGAAAGAAATTAACATATAAATTAAAATATTATTACAACAGAATTTCAAACAAAACAAATATTAATTATCTCGGTCAAAACAAAATTACAGAAGCATGTAATTATTGAGGATGGCAGCAGCATGATGTGGAATACTGCCCAATAAAAGACAAGTTTAAGAAAATCTTTTCATCAAAACATGCTATGCACGTGCTTTAGTCTCTGCCTCAAGCTGCTTAATGGGGGTGTCTGTACACACATGCACACACACACACATATAGTTATATTTACACATACAATGACTTTCTACCTTGTCTAGAATAAATGAACAATGTGCAGAATTTTAACATTTAATAAATTGTTAAAGTGGAATATTATGATTCACGACCTTCCTAACTCACTCACTACAAATTACAGCATGTGTTTTCATTTTCTTTGATTTTTTTTTCTTTTGCAACTGTTATGCCTACAAGAGCAAAAATAATTGCAAATTAGACTTTTATATGCAGGATGTTTCCTGAAGCTTTTCAAAGCCATAAAATACAAAATAGTTTCTTTTAGTTCCCCCACTGGTATGCCATCTGTTGTTGGAGGAAACGAGGCCCAGCATGAAGTACTCACTGGGATTACTGAGAAGGATGTCAAAAGAGAATTAACAGAATGGTGATAAGAGCCCAAACATTGCCAAGTGGTGCATACACATACACAATTCCCTGACATTAGTTTTCCCTAAATAACAAGAGAGTCTTAAATTGCAAATATACACTGACTTTAAGTCAACTAAAAGAAGATGGTCTTTCCTGCATTTTCTACACTGTAGCTAATTCACAGATCCAGGAGGAGATGATGAGCTATTGTTCTGAGATGTCAGACTCAGTTTCAGAAGTCATTAGAGATATTACAAGGATTACTTCTTCTTTACCACTAAAAGGCTTATAAATGGGACTGGGGCATATCAGATGCAGGAAGAAATATTTTGATTCAGAATAAACAAAAATATTCTAGGAGCAAAGTTTATGATTGACTACCTTGGGAAAAAAATAAATTACATTTCCTTGGAGGTGTTCAAACGTGATAGACAAGTACTTGGCAGGGAAGTTATAAAGAGAAATACACAAACTCATTGGATTATTGGACATATAAGATCCTGTTCAAAACTTAACGATTCTGTGAGAAGAGATGTTTACCATAATCATATTTTCTGCCAGTAGTTCTATATTGTGTTTTTTTTTCTTTTGTCATGAGATTTCATATGTAACTGTCCTCAGTCATTTCTGGAGACTAGAGAAACATGAGATATGGGAAAAGGAGCATTTCCTCCTTAATAGTTCAAGAAAACAATCATTATAATTTATACAGGTCCTACAACATATTGGAAGTGATTGCTAATAAAAATAATATTTGAGTAGATTTTCTTCATTTACAAGAATTCCTTGATGAGCCTTCCTAAGCAGGGTGTGCATTGGAGTTTCTACCATTTGAGATCTTCCCCAGGCTTAAGTAATACTGTTGTGTCAGTGATGAATGGACAATATTTTGATTTTCGGGGGATAAAACTATAAGATGTTATCATGGCTCTCCTCCTACTATGAGCAGAAGAAAGTTAACATCATAGATCAGGATACCTAAAAGAGGAGCTGTCAGGAAAAGGGCAGGCTGAGAAGTTGCCACTTTGGCTGCCTGAGAGATTTAAGACCCTGTTTGTTTTTAAACCACAAGGGTTTCCTACTTTATTTGGCCTTATTTTGCTTTGTTTTTAATCTTAAACCATCTTGTTTTGTAACACAGCAGGCTCTTTGTATAATGCCAAATTATAAGGACACAATTTATAGCCAAGGTAATAAATCCAGAATTATTCTGATTTCCCCATTTTGCTGCTCCTATAAGTCCATTCTACTTGTCAGATAATCTGCTTGTATTTTTAATTCAGTGTGAGTCCTCCCTTCTGTGTGGTGAGGGGCCCACTGAAACCTATAACCACCATGGGTACGTCCATATATTTGGACGTACATGACAAAAGTCCAGTGGCTCAACATCATCAGTGCCACTGGCTCTTTAAATCTCTCTGATCTTCTGCCCCTAGGCACGTTGACAACCTTGTGGCCACAATAAAGCTGCCACAGCCCCAGGTGGGTGTTCGACAACAAAAAAGAATAGAAGCAAAGTAAGCCATTCCAGAAACACTCTAGCCAGGTTTGTCTTAAGTGTAATGGCCAGAGGTGGGTCACACGGACACTCTGGCTGCAAGGGGCGCTGCGACAGTGAGTAACTTGTGACAATGACAGGAGAAAAGGTGAATCGCAATGGCTCGTGGATTGGCCAACAGTCTCTGCCCCCTTAGGCTAAGGGCTACACAAGATTTAACCAGACATCAACAAATTTGGGGGGCCTGCTATTTACACCTCAAAATAAGTGTGCGAGTCAGGTCTCCAGGAGTGCTCTTCACTTTGCAGTGATATTCCATAGTATATTCCATGGTATGTAGCAGATAAAGAAAAACCTATGCTACATAATTTGTGTGGCATTGTTATCCTCTGCCCGTTTACCTGCAGCAATTATCAGTTTAAAAAAAATTAAGAGGAAACGAACTCCAAGTAAATGCCTTTGAGTAAATAAAAACAGTAGAGTTAGAAAAATTCCCCCTGAGGTGTATGGAGGGTTAATTGCGATTCTAAGGGGTACCATAGGTAGTAACAATTTTAAATGGAAAAGAAAGAGGGGTGAGTTGCTGGGACCTGCATCAAAGAAGAAAAGAAAAATTTTGGGGGCCTGAACAGAAATCTTTGGATATTTTTTGATCTCTCTACAGTATATGTTCTTACTTCTCCTGTTTAACCCCTTGTTTGCCTATTCCAGCTAAACACGGCTGATTGTCCGTATGCACAACCCCTCCGACAGTGCCCAGCATCCTACCTTCCAGCAGGGCTAATAGTCCATGGTAAGTTATGCGTTTGTTCTGTAACCACTCTGAGTGAAACACCATTCTTCCTTTTTCCAACTGGCAAAATGCCTACTCTTCCTCCAAACTCTATTGAATGGATTTCTTTGAAAAGACTTCCCTGACAACATCCTGTGCCTCAGAAGAGTTAACGCCATTCCTCTTGTGAGTTATTTGAACTTTTTCTCCTCTTTTCACCAAGAGAATAGACCCAAAAAACAACTACCTATGAAATAAATATCTTTGACTAATAAATGGAGGGAAAAATAATACGTTAAAAGACTAGAGAATGAAAAGAAGGAATGAAAATGAGAAAGGAGAGAAGAAAAAAGGGAAAAGTGGAAGGAAGAAGGGAGAAAGGAGGGGAAATTAGAAATAATCTAGTCAAAACTATAATGAGTCAGCTAAGAATCTCTGTAATCATTTTACATGTAGTTTCCATAACGAGATCATCTTTCCTTGATGTTTGCATGACAGAGGAAGCCCAAGCACAAACTAAAAGGAGACAAGAGTGTTCTTCTGACAGCACCTCCCATAGTGCGACAGAGTCAAAGAAGAAAATGCACAAGAGAACTCTCTGCTAGGAAAAAATTACAAATGAAAATAACCTTGGGTATCCTTTTCTCCCACCCTAGAATTTCCTGTTAGCACCTCCTATTGACAAAACCTACCTTGAATCTGGGAGCCTTGTTGTACAGAACACATTTTATGTACCTTCTTACATTCTTAGCTTCAGCATCATGTGCCAACTTCCCAACCACTTGATTTTACACAGTTGTCTCACAATCGTCACCAGCATGTAAGTCCAAATCATTCCACTGTCAGGAGCCTACAAATGAAGTCTCCAGCTCCGCATACCACTTCCAGACTCTGGGAAGAAATACCCCACGGGAGATGGGAGCTGAGTTCACCAGCGACTATACAAGCTAGAAGTACAGGTTATTTGTTTTCACTTGGGGTGAACTATAACCAATGGGAAACAAGGGAAAAGAAGGAATTGGCAGGGATATTTCCCCTCTAGTCTTCCCTTCCAAGGACTGTTTACAGTCACAGTGTTTCTGCACAGCCACCCTCCCCACGGTCAAGTGGCCAGCTCAGAAATGCACCACTTTGTATTTGCTGTGCATCCTTCCTTGCCTCCTGTCCCTTTCCCTCCTTTTCCCTGCAGGGGTGTGGGGGGTTAGGGGGTTTCCCCTCCCTGTAAAGCACTGATAGCTTCAGGCTTTGTTTGGTTAAGACCCTGGGAAATGCAGCCTGGGGGATTATCTCCCTATAATGCAAAGCTGAGCAAGAGAAGAGCCAGGAATAGATCTGAGCACCAGCAGACTCAGAGGGGCAGATTCTAGCCTCAACATTCATTCCCATCCTTATATCCATATTTAAATCTTACATGACAACTTCAAGCTTCCACCTAACTTGAGGCAACTATCTGCTAAGCCACAAAACCGAGGCTTTCACCCTCTCCCCAACAAGAAAAGACACAACGTCCCAATTGTCATTATAACCACCTCAAATATAGGGCCTCCAGATGATACCCAGTCCTCCCCAGGTCTAGTTTGGTAACCTGTAACGCAATGATCAACTCCAACAACACTTCCTGAACAAAAAGGCAATGGAAAGGGAAGAGGAAAAAAATACTTAATGCTTATCATACGGACATAACAAGGTATTGTTGGCTACCAAGAACCTCACTTCTGTAATAGGCCATGAAGCCACAGTTGGTACTATCACTTTCTACTCCTACGACCCATTCATTTCCCTCAGCTAATGCTTCAATTAATTTGCATTCTTCACCTAGTATAATGACACCTCCCACTGTTCCTTTCCTAATTTACGTAAAAGTTTTATTTAATTGGACTATTTCCATTATGTCCCCCTTTACCTCAGGCTCTCTGGGCCATTGCACGGACATAACTACCCATGAAGTAATCCCGCCATACTAGGCTTGCGGGGCAGCTAGGACACAGCCACACAGAGGACCATCCCCCAGGACAGATGCCTGAGCATGACGCCTCCATCTCACACTTTCTGCACTATCCAAACCAAAGCATAGGGAATCACTTGTGAGTCTCAGCTTTGCAGCTTCAGATAATGGGCAATATCCAGCCTCCTTGACTTGGCCTTTCCTTTATCTCCTCCCCTTATACAAAAAGTAGTATAATTTATACCTTCTAGACACTCAATATCCATTCACAATACAGACAATCTGATGGTTGCATGTTTGGTCACATATTATTAGCACTCCTACATTCAACAGGCTTTTCACTAATAATTTTTAATAATTGATGATTAAATTTAAACTCCCTAAATGACTTGACAACTCAATGGCAGCAAGACAAATAATTAAGCATTTTGTAGGAAAGAGATTTGAGTTCTCACTTCCAAAGCAGGTATAAGATAGCATGAGGCCAGCTATTCCTATACTTCCTCTCTAGTATGGTTTGGATCCCAAGGAAGGGACTGAAGATAATATAGAATTCTCCCTGTTATTATATTGTAAATATTATTACATGATGCGGACCAATTCTCACAGAAAATTCCCCTGGATGGCTACAAGCCTGCCTTTCATTCACTATCTTAGCCCAGGGTTCCACTGAAAACAGAGCCTCAGGCAAATATTACCTGAAAATACCTAACGGGGAGAGGGAGTGAATCCAAAGGAAGCAAAGGTGAAAGCTACAAGGAAAGGGAAATGAGTCAGGAAAGGAAGAAAAGGAAGAACAAGACATATGTTTTCAGGCTGGCTAGTGCTTCACAAGAAAACAGAGCTTTTTACTCATTCACATAGAACATCTCTGAGGAGACCTTACACAAACATGGCATCTCCACACAGTAAACCAGGTTGGAGGAAGGGGCCAGAAAGTTATTGGTAGCCACTTTCCTGCCTCTTGTCTCTTATTGGTGGAAACTTGCCATATGGACAACCCCTGTATATATCCTGTATTCCTAATTTATGTAACTATTCACAGTGGCCAGGAGGTGGAGACAACCCAAATGTCCATCAACAGATGAATGACTAAACAGGGTGTGATATATCCATACAATGACATACTATTCAGCAACAAAAGGCTATAAAAAGACTGACAATATCAAGTGTTGACTGATGAGGAGCAACTGGAACTCTCATATGTTTCTACTGGGAAAGTAAAATGATGTAACCACACTGGAAAACAGTTTACAATTTTCTTATAAAAGAAAACATGGTCTATGGCCATACCACCCTGAACGTGTCTGATCTCGAAGCTAAGTAGGGTTGGGCCTGGTTAGTACTTGGGTGGGAGAAAACATGCACCATGGGACCCAGCAAGCAGGTTTCTAGGTATTTACTAAAAAGAAGTGAAAATATATATCCACACAGAGATGTGCACACAAATGTTCATGGCAACTTTATTCATAATAAATAAAAATTGGAAACACATCAAATGTCCATAGGTGAATGAACAAACAAATTATAGTATATTTGTATAATACAATACTATCTCATAACAAAAAGAATACTGATGCACGCACACACAAAGAAATGGATTAATTTCAAAAATATGCTGAGCAAAAAGAAGCCAAATATAAAAGAGTACATTATGCATGAAATTCTAGAATAGGTAAAACTAATTTATAGTGATAGAAAGCATGTCCCTGGTTGCCTGGGGCCAACTTGATGGTGAGGGGCAGAAGGAACTTCTTGGAGATGATGGAAATGTTCTATATATGAATTTGATAGTGTGTAAGAGGTGTATGTATCTGTTAAAACTGTATTACTCATGACTTAAAGTGTGTGCATTTTATTGTATGCAAAGTATAACTCAATAAAGTTAATTTTTAAAATGTCATGTTTAAGAAAGACAAAGAAAGCCTCAAGAACTGTTCCAGATTAAGGGAAACTAAAGATATACCACAATTAAATTCATTGCATGATCCTGAACATGGAAAAAAAAATACTCACAAAGGGCATTATTAGGACAACTAACAAAATTTGAACATGAATTATAGATTAGAGCATAGTACTGTATCGATACTAAATTTCCTGATTTTGATAATTGCAGTATGGTTCTTTAAGAAAAAGCCCTTGTTCTTGGGAAATATTCAGACAAAGGGACTTGAAGTCCTCAATTTATTATCATATGGGTCAGCAAGGATTGTGAGAGAGAGAGAAAAAAAAACTATAAAGCTGATAGAGCAAAATATAAACACTGGTAACTAAGGGTTAAGATTATATGAGAGTTCCTTGTACATTCTTGCAACTTTTAGTAAGTTTGAAATTATATTTTATAAGCAAAATAATTTTTTTAAAAAGATGAGGTAAACTTCTAGGCCTGGCGTGGTGGCCTCTGGGAGGCCAGGCAAGAGGATCACTTGAGGTCATGAGCTCGAGACCAGACTGAGCAAGAGTGAGAGCCCCCATCTCTACAAAAAATAGAAAAATTAGCTGTGCACAGTGGTGCGTGCCTGTAGTCCCAGCTACTTGGGAGGCTGAGACAGGAGGGTCACTTGACCCCAGGGGTTTGAGGTTGCACTGAGCTATGATGATATCACTGCACTCTCACCAGTTGACAAAGCAAGACTCTACTTCAAAAAAAAAAAAAAAATGAGGTAAGCTTCTAAATGAGAAGAAAGAAACCCTGTATTCTAGTTCTTAATTGTGCTATGTATCAAATCCAGAAGATATTGAGACAATTTATCCTATTGATAAGGAAAAGACTCAGACTATTTATGAGTTCTCTAACTGGTTCTGTAGGTGACTGAGGGAAATAGAAAGAATGAATAATTCCTCGGGGCCATTAAAAAAGGGGCAACTGCTCTCCAAAGACAAAATCTTCCCCTCTTCTCAGGACGAAAGATGACATCTGATCTCTAAAGGATAGCCCAAAAGAACATTTCCTTTCTCTTCCAGCTCATCTTCATCTGCTTCAACAATGGACTAAGTCCTGCAGGTAAAATCATTTATTTGAAAGCAATCACAAATTATTATAGGAAGTAAACAAAAAAACACAACATTCCATTTTCACCTTTTCTTCTTAGTGGACGCTGAAGCAGAGAAAATACAGTCAATTCTCTTTTCACAGATACAGTTGTAAGTTTTAATGCAATCAATAACTGCTACTCTTGTTGAGGATAAAAATGCACATCGTCCTCTCCCAGAAGTCAAATTCATTATTGCAAAATTACTGTAAAACAGAAAACATACATGGCCAATTGTTTAATTCTGAAGCTTACAATTACATAAATCATGATTTTTTTTAAATTCTATTGGCTGGAATATGGAAGTGTTAACCATAACTTCATCACTCAAAGATTCTTTTGCTCTTAGTCCCTTAAATAGAATCATGGCCTCTTAATCACACCCATAATCTCCCATTTTATTCCACACTGACAGTTTTTGGTCAGAAGGTAAAATTACTTTACAGTATTGCAATGGGATTATGATATTCCAAACCTGCTTTCTTAGGTTAATTTTGTTTCAATAAAAGTGAGAGATGAAAAAGAAGAACTGAATTTCTATGACATAGATATCCACACCTCATGTGCACATACTTCAAGGAGAAAAAAGTAGAATTGGAATAAACTCAGGAATGAGGTTGTTTCATGTTTGTGTGTTATTGTTTCTATTCCTCACAGTCAACACATGACAGTTCATTGAGAATTATCTAAAGCAGGACTTCTATTTCAGCAAAATGGTGGATTAGGTGCCATAACCAACTTTCTATTGAACACAATTAAAAAGGCTTAATGACAAAAATGTAAACCATCTAAAATAAATTCATAAATGGATAAGAAGCAGATTCATACTCAGGCTGAAGATTAAGTAAATGCGGGGACCCAGGAGGGTGAGGCACTAAAGCCAGTTTTTCCCGTGATGGATGTGATAGGCTGAGAAGAATCCCGCCGACATGGAGATTCAGAATCTCCACAAGCTGCATAGGGCCAAGACTCCAAAGGGGATATATCTACAACATAAACCACCTAGAACTGTCTTGAACCTTGGATTTAAGCAGAAGAGAAAAAGAATAATCCCACCTGAGAATTCAAAATCAAAAAGCATCTCTCATGTAATCTGCATTTTCTGTATTACTTAAGAATATTCAAATCTCGTATAGGAAAAAAAGAAATAAATAAGGAGGATAAATGAAACCAAGTATAATAGCTTGCAAGGCATAGGTAGAACACATAAAGTGTGGTGGCAGTTAGTAAATTAGTAACCTATGAGAGAGGCAGAGATATAGTAAGCAGAGCATGTGTGTGCCGAACAGACAAAAAAGGAAGAAAGGACTAAGTAGACACTCAATATACACAAAATATACACAAGGCACATATACACTCAACATTCATGAGGTCTTCAGTTCACCACCCATTCTGGCCTCTGCCCAAGAAACACAAATTAAATCCATATCTTATCAGGTTCATAGGAAAGTTGCAGCTGTGGCCAAGCTTACATGCTTCTGCACCTCCCCAGTAGAGAAAATGTGTGTGCTGGCCACAAAAACCTTCTGGCTGCTGGGCCTTCTTACTCAAACCTCAGGTTTGCCCCTAGAAACCACAACCACATCATCAAGCGAGGGTTTTGCAGCAGAGAGAGTCAGGCAATATGGAGATTGCAGAGCCCAGGATTCAGGTGTTCCTTTTACCCTCTCGCACCTTAACCTGAGTGCAACAACCTAACCTATTGCTGTCCCTTTGCATTGTGCTATGGGTTTTAAAGTGATTTAATTAACTCTGTGATTTGAGCATCTTACTTTGGCCTATTAGCCTTTCTGTTCTGTGACCTCTGGGTTAGGTTTCCTGGGAGTGTGCTTGGGAAATACAATCACATCAAGATAATTTCCTGCATGACATTGTTTGTAGATTTGCAGCCCAAAACTACAATACTTGCAAGGCTTAAATTTAGAATTAAAAGTGGCCCAGACTCACAGTGCCCCAAGCCATCCAACAAAAGCAAATTCTTTCTTAAGGAAGGTACCACCTTCATCTCAGGCCTCACATAGTGTCAATAGCAGCTCAAAAAGAAAAATAAATAAATACTACAAAGAAAATGGCATCATGAACAAAAAACAGCAGAAATAATAGATTAGACCCATAAAACTTCAAATATTAGAATTATCAGGGCCAGGCTCAGTGGCTCACGCCTATAATTCTAGCACTCTGGGGGCCCGAGGCAGGAGGATCACTTGAGCTCAGGAGTCGAGACCAGCCTAAGCAGGAGTGAGACTCGGTCTCTACACAAAAAGGAAAAAAGATTAGCTGGGCTTGGTGGTGCACACCTGTAGTCCCAGCTACTGGGAGGCTGAGGCAGGAGGATCACTCCAGCCCAGGAGTTGAGGTTGCAGTGAGCTATGATGACGCCACTGCACTCTAGCTGGGTGACAGAGCAAGACTCCCCCTCAAAAAAAAAAAAAAAAAAACAAAAAGAATTATCAGAATTATCAGATATCATGTGTAAAATAAGCATGTTTAATATCTTTCAAGAAATAAAGGACAGCTTAAAAATATGAGTAACTAGCAAGGATATTTGAAAACACAAAACAGAATTCCTAGAAATAAAAAATATAATAGCTAAGATTTTTTAAAAAATCAATGAACCAGGCCGGGCGCGGTGGCTCACGCCTGTAATCCTAGCACTCTGGGAGGCCGAGGCGGGTGGATCGCTCGAGGTCAGGAGTTGGAGACCAGCCTGAGCAAGAGCGAGACCCCGTCTCTACTAAAAAATAGAAAGAAATTATCTGGACAACTAAAAATATATATAGAAAAAAATTAGCCGGGCATGGTGGTGCATGCCTGTAGTCCCAGATACTCGGAGGCTGAGGCAGCAGGATCACTTGAGCCAAGGAGTTTGAGGTTGCTGTGAGCTAGGCTGACGCCACGGCACTCATTCTAGCCCGGGCAACAGAGTGAGACTCTGTCTCAAAAAAAAAAAAAAAAAAATCAATGAACCATTTAACAGCAGATTAGAACTAAAGGTAAACCCAAGAGTTTAAATAATACTGCACTTCAAAATAGAACAATAGTGAATATGTGTGTGTGTATATGTTTATAAATAACATATAAACAAATATATACATGTATAAACTATATAAAGGAGTTTCAGAAGAATTTTTGCAATGCTCAGTATACTGATTTGTGATTGTGGGAGAGATCCTTATAGCGAAGTCAAGGTGGTCCAATCACTTTATATCATCTTATTTTATGCTTTTGTTTCATTTTGTGTACCTCTGGGCATTTGTTTAGCATCATACTCTTTTACTGTTACTAATAACTCTGTATGACACTTCTCTTCCTTTTTTAACTATACTTTCTAAAACACTTCCTTACTCACCCCCTCTTATTCTTACCAATGACCTCCAGTTGGAAATGAGTAAAGCTGTGTGAAATAGGAAAAAATTCTTTTTAGACACAGTCCTTTCAACCCCACACCAATGTTAGGGTTTGAATGCACTCTAGAAACTTACAGTCCAGGAGATGAGCCACTATCAACCCATTTCCATTTTCTTTCCTTCTCATCATATGATAATCCAATCCAGTAATAATTTTTATAAGTCTGGAGTTGAACGAAGGCCTAGGAAGGAAACAAAACACATCATGTGACTAAACTCCCACCTGTCAGAGGAGTACAGAGGACAGGCCGAAGGGCCAGCTGTCTCTGCCACTCTCAACAGCATCCTTCACTCCTCCTTCCTAGAGAACTAACCTCTCTCCCCTCCATCCCTGTATTTTCATTTTCATTTTCCAAAGCAATTTCCCCCTAATAGATTATTTGTTTACGTTAAAAATGGCTGCTGCTCTCATAGATTATTTAAAATAGGGAAAATTAAAAAATCTAAATATCTAGCAATAGGAAACTTGTTAAATAATTTATGATGCTTTCTGAAACTATTCAAAATCTTGCTCCCAAAAAATATTTAGGGTGTAGAAAATTTATCATCACCTAATTGAAAGTGAAAGATGAAATCTTCAAAAAAATTTATTAAAATAAAAAGTGTTTGTGTGAGGGCAGTGCATTAAAAGCTTTAGCTTCTTGCTGTAACTCAGTAGCTGGAAGGGGTGAAGGGAAAGGAGGCAGTATTTGGAAGTATTTACTATATCTAAAATGTGATATATCAAAGTGACATATTAAATAATGTCTGATTAAATGACTGAATATATTTTAAAATGTAAGTTTAAATTTCATTACGTTTTACTGCATTGAACATAAACAATTATTTCATGACTTGATATCAGGAATTCTTTTTTTTTTTTTTGAGACAGAGTCTCACTCCGTTGCCCGGGCTAGAGTGAGTGCCGTGGCGTCAGCCTAGCTCACAGCAACCTCAAACTCCTGGGCTCAAGCAATCCTCCTGCCTCAGCCTCCTGAGTAGCTGAGACTACAGGCATGCGCCACCATGCCTGGCTAATTTTTTCTATATATATTTTTAGCTGTCCATATAATTTCTTTCTATTTTTAGTAGAGACGGGGTCTCACTCTTGCTCAGGCTGGTCTCAAACTCCCGAGCTCAAACAATCCACCCGCCTCGGCCTCCCAGAGTGCTAGGATTATAGGCGTGAGCCACCGCGCCCGGCCTGATATCAGGAATTCTTTTTGTTGTGATTTTAAACATTTATTAGATTTGCATACAAATTTTGTTTCGTTTTCCTAAATGATAAATAGACGTTTCAGGCTGATCTTTGCAAACATGTCTCTATAAAAAACACATTTTGTGAATCTGGATAATTTTTATTAGTAATAAATTTTTTAGAATTCAATATTGTTGTCATTATATTTTTCTTTTTGTGTCTTGAGGAGATACATCTTGATATAATATATAAGAATGTTGATCAAGCAAATGCTACCTGCAGATGCAATGAAAATCACTATGAGGCTAATTTGTAAAACCTACCACTTTTCAGTTCCTCATTATTATCTCCATTTTGCAAATAGGCCCAGAGAGGGTAAGTAATTTACTGAAGTCACCCAGCTAATAAGTGGTAGAGCTAGATTTGACCCCAGGCAGCCTGGCTCCTGGGTCCCTAATAGTAACTACTAGACTATTCTGCATCCCAATTCTTAGCTGCCACCTTATAGAGATAAATAACTGTTGGTTCCAAACTGCAATTTACCAAAGGGTTAAATACTTCAAGGAAGGAAAACCATACTTCTCTGTGAGTGGCTCTGCTATAGACTCCTTGGAATGGGAGATGATTGCAAAGACCCAAACTCCATCCTCAATAATAATGGTCATCTTAATAGGTAATATGTATTAGATACTTAGTAAGTAGCAGGATCACATCTCTATTAGCAGGCAGGGGTCTCCTATGAGACTCTTTTTTTTTTTTTTTTTTTTTTTTTTTTTTTTTTGAGACAGAGTCTCGCTTTATTGCCCGGGCTAGAGTGAGTGCCGTGGCATCAGCCTAGCTCACAGCAACCTCAAACTCCTGGGCTTAAGCAATCCTTCTGCCTCAGCCTCCCGAGTAGCTGGGACTACAGGCATGCACCACCATGCCCGGCTAATTTTTTCTATA
>CM052440.1:76995048-77024339 GCA_028533085.1 Varecia variegata | reverse complement strand
AGCCACCGCGCCCGGCCCAGAATTTTTTAAAATTTAATTTTATCGGCCGGGCGCGGTGGCTCACGCCTGTAATCCTAGCACTCTGGGAGGCCGAGGCGGGTGGATCGCTCGAGGTCAGGAGTTCGAGACCAGCCTGAGCAAGAGCGAGACCCGTCTCTACTAAAAATAGAAAGAAATTATCTGGCCAACTAAAAATATATACAGAAAAAATTAGCCGGGCATGGTGGTGCATGCCTGTAGTCCCAGCTACTCGGGAGGCTGAGGCAGTAGGATTGCTTAAGCCCGGGAGTTTGAGGCTGCTGTGAGCTAGGCTGACACCACGGCACTCACTCTAGCCCGGGCAACAGAGTGAGACTCTGTCTCGGAAAAAATAAAAAAAAAATAAAAAAAAATTCTGGAATGCCTTCTAAGTAATAGAAACATTATTTTTTGGAACTTGTTCTTTTCCTCTCATGTATTTAATATGTACCAAATTTTTAAAATATTATAGACCCTTTAATAATAGAGACAGTAAATTTTTACTACCATACTTAAATAAGATTAAATACACAAAAGCTCTATGTAAATTCTAAATCCTAAACAAATACTTAGTAGTTGTTGATTAACTAGGTCAATTCATTCTTTCATTATGCAAGATAGGAGAGTTCACTGTAGGAGATTTAATATGTTTATCTCTTGGGTGTTTTTAATGGTATGATCACGGAGTTACGCAAACATCAACACTATAGCAAATCTTTCAGACATACTGCAGGTATATTGGTCACAAATAGACCAACTATCTGAAGTCAAGGCAGAATGAAAACACACACACACATACAATTTTCTTTATAACAGCATCCAACTAAAAGCCCTTTTGCCCATTTTAGCCTAAATATACTTTTACTGAGGGCCTAGCCTCCATTTTCTATGTCAACAAAGAGCGGGAGTCTTTAATTTGCCACAGGACCAAAATGATCTGAATTTTCAGGAGAGCTGACATGCTATTTCACCTTCTCAGAGCAGTAAGAGTGTAAAAACTGCCGTTGAGTTATGAGAACTATAGGATTCTACTAATCCAAACATGGCTCCTAGGGTCCTAATCCCATATTTGAAATAAGCAACCCCAAATACTACATTACATCTAAGCGGCACAAATTAAAAGTTGTCCAGTAGACCCCATAGATCACTAGTACATATCATAAACCTGTTTATTTGACTTCAAAGCTTCTGGAGAGGAAGAAAATAATGAAAAATCATGCAGCCTTTCATTCAAGATTTCCTCCATACCTGTATTTTCCAAAGATTTTGAAAAGATATCATTTTTTGTATGACATATGTTCTTTTTTAGAAAGAGTGAGTCCAGTTCCTTTTTCTGCTGAAGGCTTTCATTTTTTAAAATGTCATATTCTAAAGTCTTATTTGTCAAAAGTTGCTCCTTTAAATAGTTGTCATTTTGACTAAGGTCTCTTAGAATTTCCTGCTGATGTCTTTCTTGAATGCACTGAAACACTAAAATTAATAGTATAAATATAATACAAGAAATGCTCATAACAATTAAATATCAAAATTTGAGACAAGAGAAAAAAGTCTCACTTTGACAACCAACCCATATCATTACTTTGATTAGTAATTTGATATTTACAAAGTACACCTCAATGAATGGACCATAGACATGGAAACATAAATTTCTCACTATTAGCAACCTAATTTTAGGATAAATAAAATATCCGAATAAAATTATGATGGTAACTCCTTATCTTTCAGATTAGTTCATTTTTAATAGCACATTATTTACAAGTAATTATCAACTTGAAATCAGTTAGTCTACATTTAACAACATATCTTGTATGTATCTGAACTATTAGAAACATGAAGAGATAGCACAAATATTACTGGAGCAGAAGGAGTGTTCATAGGAGAAAAGAGAGTAAGATCCAAATATGTAATTTTATCTGAGTATAATCAGGGATTTTTCTCAAAGATGTGAAGGAATTCAAATAAAAGATAAAGCTTGAATTCAAGATTTAACATCCACGTATAGATTCTTTCTTTTACTGAACCATTCTTCATTATATGCTTTGAAAAAAGTCAGTAGAAAGCCATAATTTCTTTTGAATAGCTGTTTCTCAAAGAATGTTTAATCTTACATTCACAATGATCTAAACTCATTTGGCAGAATACATGTACTACTAAATCCTATCAGAAGAAATATTACCATGTGTTATACAGAATGAGACAGTTCATCCCAGCTTCAGAGTCAAGGTTAAGTAAAATGAAAATGACATGTGATAGGACCAGGAAAAAATCACCTACATAGTCCAGAGCCACCTGGGACATTCCCTGATTACAGACAGGGAACAATGGAGGGAGCATGGTTAAAATCTGTACAATTAGTGTTTACTGCTATTACCCAGACAAGAAATATATATTTCAATTACTCACTCTTTGTCACCAACACTATGACTATCATCAACAGAAGTAAACAGAGGATCCCAAGACTCACTGCAATGAAACGCCAGGACACTGAAAACACTTTAAATAAAAAAGGGGAGAAAATAATCATCAAGGGAAGATGATGGCTCACTACTAACCTTGACCTAGAACACCATGTGAAACAAAGGGACAATCATCTCTAAAAATTTTGCAGAAATATAGCATGCAAATTGATTTAAATTTGTAACCTATAGTGCCAGATATGGTGGCTCAGGCCTGTAATCCTAGCACTCTGGGAGGCAGAGGCGGAAGGAGCTTGAGGCCAGGAGTTCAAGACCAGTCTGAGCCAGAGCACAACCCCTCACCCCCCTTCCCACCTCCTTCACCTCTGTCTCTACAAAAAATAGAAAAATTAGCCAGGCGTGGTGGTGTGCGCCTGTAGTCCCAGCCACTTAGGAGGCTGAGGCGGGAGGATCACTTGAGCCCAGGAATTAAAGGTTGCCGTGAGCTATGCCGACGCCACTGCACTCTAGCCTGAGCGACAGTGCAAGAACCTGTCTCAAAAATAAATAAATAAATAAACATAAAATTTGTAACCTATAAATCAGTTTTGAAGCTTCAGATTTCTGGCTGACACATGCACCCACTGTAGATATCCTAATACAGGAACAGTTCTATAGGATTTCAAAAGTACATCTTTTACAAAAGCACTGATGGCAGTGGACACAAAACATGCAGGTGAATCCAAACTGATACACATGCTCCTTACTGTGGTCACAACTAATCATGAAGGGGAAGGTAAAAGCAGTCAACATTCTTGAGAAATTGGTAGCCGATAATGGATATTCTGAAGCTACAAATGTGATTGGGATCTATCCTTAAAAGAGTTTCTAGAAATCAACTGGCCTATATTTTTCATAAGTTCTATTTTTCTCTATACAATCCTACAGTTATCCTTTTGCTTTTGAGGTCCTCAGTATCTGAAAGTTGTAGGTCTGATTATCACTAAACTGAAGCAGCAAACGGTTATTCTCAATTTAGAGTTTAACTGAAACAATATTTGAAAAAAGAGAAAGAGGGTAGAAAAATTAGAACACTGCTTTTAATTCAAACATTTTTGCTGCTTCATTGTCATTAAGGGTTGCTAAATATTTAAGACACCTAAAATATCTTTGGTCTGAATATAAACATTGTTTTAACACATATTATTCATTTCTTATTCTCTAAGACTCTTATTTGTCTAAGAAATGCTGTAGTTTTTTTTTTCAGACTCTAATCTGTCCTTTACATTTAAAGGCCTCTTCTTGATCAGATTGAATAAAAACATTTTATTAGCTTCTTGAATTTAAAAGAATTCATTAATTTTTCTATTCTCACAACCTTTTTTCCTTTAAAAAAGGTATCTGTTCTACTACCCTTGCCCATTATAATTTCTTATTACCAGCTAAGAACCAGAAGTATAGATGGAAACATTTTTCAAACGTCAAAAGTTTGTCAATCCATAAGAGACAGGCAAATTTAGATGCTTAAAACACATACCTTTGTCGCCAGTCTTCCCAGGCCTCTGAGTAACATCAGACCTTTGTTCACTCCCTGACTCTGAAGGAGACCGCACAAATCTCACGGTTGAATAAATCACTCCCTGATCACTCATCTTTAGAGTAAGAAGAGAAATATATTTCACACTAAAACCTTACAACAGGATTATTTCTGTCTGAAGAAAAATTAAAATATCAGTCAATGGGAACATACTAGGATTTCATGCTGAGAGGGGTGTGTGTGCATGTGCGTGTCCCCATGTATGTGTCTGTGTGTCTGTGGGTGTGTGTTTATTAACTCCTTTAAGCACCTAAAGCGTGGCTGAGCATGATTTTTATGAGAAATGGAAAACTTTTCAACATTTATGTTAAAGTTATTTATACAGTGATCACTCCTAGTGATCATTACCATGATTATTGTAAAATACAGAAAGAATTTTTAAAATCTACCAGTAGATTATTGTCATATTTGCACAGCCAATTTTCCTTAAAATGTTCAACATACATATACAAATGTTAGGTGAAATTGGTACTATCTCAAATCATGGAAATACTTTTAAGCTAGCAATTCAAAAAACAAAAATCCTACATTCTAAAAAAAATAATTCTCTTGGCTTTAAAATGACTTATACCTGTTCCAACATACATATAAATATTTTAAAGTTTTTGCATTGTTTTCAATTACATGTGACTCTACTCTCTTCCCAAAGTGCATCCCATACACCATCTGCAAAAGAATTATTTGAGGGTTAATATTGCAGATTGGTTTAACATTCCAGATTCCAGTGCTCTGTGCAAGATGTACTGAATAAAAATCTCTTAGGTTAGAGTCCAGATACCTGTATTTTTAATCCCAAATGATTCCATGTACATCAGAATTTTAGAAATAATATTCCAGTGTATGATGTTGCCAAAGAAGCCTATGTGAAAATAAAATTTGTGAATAGGTAGTCATTAGTTAATGTCCATAATGGATGTGATCTATTAATAGATGCCAACATAGAAAAAATTGATAAATAGTAAATATTTAAAATTTACCTTTCTTCTTACATAAATCAGTGTGACAAGATGATATCCAAGACACAACAAATATGGAAAAAAATTGCACACATAACTATATTTTTTCTAATTTACAAAATCTTCTAAACTTAATTATTCACATTTTCACTAATTTCCTAAGAAAAAGAGTCTTTTCTATAATAGAATCATTCAAAATAGATATTATGTAAATCATTGGACCCAAGTAAAAAGTAACCCCCTCTCTCTTTCTTATTTGGATAACACAAAGCAAAAATCATAGCATATTGAGAAAGAGAAAATAGCTTTCTGTGAATGTTGAACTACAATTTTCACACCCTTCAGAGTTAAGGCAGCTCTAACTCAATCAACAGAGAATGATTTCCTATCAATCCCACTCTCATGCCAAGTCATTTGTAGTTAAATGCCTTATTCCTAGAATAAGTAGGACTAATAATTAGGTACAAAGATCTGAGAGAATAAGAGCAGAGGATTACCTGCACTGGTGCCACAGAGTGATGCAGATGGAGAACACTGACCCCGAGATGAGGGAGACGTTGGCCCTTCCAGTCCTGGATCCCTTAGGGGCTGTAAAATGAAAAGCAGAAATGATTTGTCTCTGAATCATACTCCAACTCAAAATTTTCTGCCCCTCCTCTTGACCAAAGTGATAAAAGGAAATTGTATGATGAAAGCTGATATTGCTGGTAACGGAAAGACGGTCGTGAGCTATATCTTCCTCCATTTCAACTCACCAGCCACTTAGTACTCTTTGCAAAAGAACATTCAAAATCGACTAATATCTTTAACAAAACTAACATGCTTAAGAGAAACTGCTAGTAAGAAGAGATAACTAAAACGTCTATGTATAAATATATATATATGTATATATGAGAAATGTCATGGCTAAATTCTTTAGCTCTTAGTATAAATAACAGCCTATCTGTTAGAAATGTTCCCTTATATTTTACTATTTGGAAAAAATTATTCCTTTTTTCTATTTATGTTCATTACAGGTAAGTGTGCTTTAGAAATTATTTTAAAACATCGTAATTCTACCATAAAAATTGTGGTGTATATATTCTTCTGGGTTTTTTTAATCAGTACATTATGTCTACTATCAAAATGGGTCTCATTCCATATAGTGTTTTTAATCTATTACTTTCTAATAAATGATAAGTAATTCCCTTATTGTAAGAGTTATTACCACATGGGTGTGCCATAATTTATTTTGGCAATTTCCTAATGTTGGACATTTAGGTTGTTTACAACTTTTTGCTAGTGTGAAAAATATCTGGTCTGTACTTTTGAAAATTTTCTCTGGAAAACTTTTTAAACATAAAATGATGGGATCAAAGGGCATATGGGGTGGGATGGTGAGAGAGGTAGAGAACAGAAGGGGAAATTGCTTTCACAGAGACAAACTCCACCCGTTTCACCAAATCCCTTGCTTATTCTTTCCTTCCCATACCCACCTCTAGCCACGCTAAACCATCGTTCTTCAGAAGGCCTCCCTCTTCTTCAGTTTGCTCCTACCTCCTGCCCTTCCTCCAGCTGCATGTTCTGACCACCAAGACCCGGTCTAGGTCACGCTTCCTGTTGTTTGGGCGTCATCTAGCCCACTTCTGCCTCCTGACAGTCCTTAACCTCTGAATCACCACTGAGGTCTGCCACTTGTCATCATGTGCAGGCTGCCAGCTGAAATACCTCCCAGAGACTATTTTAACTCAGTAATGTATGTAAAGTTCCGCGGGTGGAGTCTGGACACCTCAGGAATACCTGATACTTGCTGCTGGGCATTTTCTTTTCTTTCTCCTAATCCTGGGGACTGGCTCTGCAATCTCAATCAGAGGATGATGGTCCCTAGCCCTCTAGCCCAATGCCAAAATAATAAATAAAGGAAGTTACTTCTGCTGAGAGGTGACAGGGAGTGGTGGTAGGGGGCAGTGACGGTGGTTGTTGAAAAGGTGGCAGGCACAGAGAGACACTGTCATTTATTGGCATACCTCCTGGGTATAAAGCCATATAGAAACCTCCCAGCACTGGCAGGTATTCACTACTGTCTGCATTTCACAAATGAAGAAACTAATGTGAAGAGAGTCATTGACTTGCCTAAGGAAACTTCATTGTTAATTTTGACCCATGTTTAAAATCAGGCCTGACTAAAGATACAGAGTATGGAAGGACTGGAAATTCAGAAGGACCTGGGCTTTCAACAAAGCTCTTGCCACAAAGCATGAATTCTGCAACCAGGCAGATCTGGCTTGAAATGCAGGCCCCTAGGTCCTGTGTGTGACTTCAAGCAAGTCACTTCACTTCCCTAAGTCTCAGATTCACCACAGAAAAATGGTGATACAGTGTGGATTAAATGAAATGAGGTATATAAAGTGCCCAACCAGAACCTGTCACATATATATAGTAGACTCCCATTAAATGTTGAATATTGTTATCTGAAGTCCCAGATTCAAATCCTTCCTACATGTAAAAATTTGAACAAGTCACTCTAAATCTTCAAGCCTTAGTTTCTTCACATGTTCAATAGGAATATCACCTACTTCACAGACTTGGAAGAATTAAATGAAACTAGTACTACATACAGGGTTTCTCAGACTTCAAAATAAGTCCACGTTTTCTCATTTTTTTTGTTTCTCCTCTCCTAAGGTTCTGAAGCACCGGACTGCAATCCAGAAGTCCTGACACACTGAGCTGTGGAGCTGTGTTCTCTATCCCACCATGTGAGGCTAGAGTACAGGTGTTTGGAAGAATGGGGTGGGGAGAGTACACTAACACAATTCGGGGGCTGGGAACCGCGGCGGCATTCCACCCCTGCTCTAGGAAGACCATTCCGTAGCCTCTTACTGCCCCATGGAGATAGTGGTGATGCTGAGGCTTTTTTCTATTTTGATTTACATCCCTACAGTTGCTGAGAGGGTGAGTAGTTCTCAGGAGGGAAGCTAGACGAGTGCAGAACACACTCTTTTACACTTCTCACATATTGTCTGCCTCTTCTATCATAACATAAAGTCCATAAGAGTATCACATCTGTCTTATTCATTATTGTAACTGTAACACATACAAGAGATATGATGCCTACAAGTGCACCTGACAAACAAAGTAGATAAAGTTAAGAGGTATTGACTATAAGATCTAGATTTTTCATAGTTTTGAAAAGAGGCAGAATGCTACTAATGATTGGGAATCCAAATTGTATAGTTGCTATCTCTAAGCTCTATTTTCTTTTTATTACCAAGCTATGAATCTCTGGAAAAGGAAAATTTCTTCTTCAAAGAAACAATCAGCACCAGAAGATAACCGTAACTTCAGATAGGATTAATTGAAACTCCTAACATGGCCCTTTGAACAAGATTGGAAGCAGCACAAGACTGGGAGTACCACACTTTATACCACAACAGTCACAACCACTGTTAATAAGACAGAAAGATAAGTTAGAAGACTTTTGAATGTTCTTGTACTTTGTCTTCCAAATTCACTTTTGTGCAGAACATACATACATACATACAAACATGAATATATATAAAATATTCACTTACTTACTTTCTGGTTGCTTTGCTGCAAAAGCCTATTTTATTTAACAAATCACACATTTCACCCCATTTCTTTCTGACAATTGTGTTAGGTAGAAGCTTAGCACGTGACTTCTAGTCGCACTTCAAACCTCCCAATCACACCTTCAAACCTCCTGGTCACACCTTCAGACCTCAGTGGTTTATTATTTCACAGTGGCGTGCAATTCTTCCTGTGCTAGGCTGAAGTAAGGATGTCTGGAATAACCACTAGCACACAGGGAAGGATGGGCTGTGTCACTTCATTGGGAGGAGTAACCTCACCTGGCCAGGTTCCCACCTGGTCGTTTGTCCTAATGCCTAGTTTTTACACCACTGAGTGATAGTAAACTTCCTGGCTCTTATAAGTAAAAATTAAAATGACCTCCAGTTTGAGATTTCACTTTCCCCTAATCACTCCATTTGCCCTTTTTGTCTTTACAATAAAAGCTATTCTAATGCTCTAGATTTAAAATACTCTATATTATCCCAGCTGGGCCTCCAGCAGTCAAACAAACAGTAACCATCCTTCCTCCAATTTCCAAGTTACCAAATGAGAGGGCCACCTCAGGAACTAAGCAAGCATGATGAAATAATGGCAAAATAAGCTATTTAGGCTCTGTGCCACTAAGGGATAAAGTCTACTCACAGGTTGAAAATGAAAATAATTAAGTACTGATGCACAATTAAGACTTCTGATTCTTAAGTCAGTGTTTTCTCCTCCTTATCACAAAGTTCAGATTGGCACAACATAGACACCAGATTTTGAGCAGTAATTCTCCAACTTTACTGTTCATCATCTGGGGAATCTTCCAAGGCAGATTCTGAGCTCACCCTCAAATCATTCATTTACCTTTGTTTATCTTTAGTAAATTTTTTGGATTTTCTTTTCTAGCTCATTATCTATCAATGGTAGGAATCCAATTATTAAAATAATCATATGGATCACAGGTTAAACTTATAGCACAACTGATGTTCACAGGTCTCACACACTTCAAATCAAAATATAGTCTAACAATAGAATATACAAAATACATAATCTCAGCTATCACTTCTATTCATATTTAAAATGTCCACATGAATAGACTCAGCCTTTTGTCAATGAAATACCCAAGATAAATAATGTGAAGGCAATAAGAACAGAAACAAAAAACAATTCAACAAACTTAAAAAGCACCTACTATATGGAAAAGACTGTGCTAGGTTCTGGGTAAGAGACAAGATCCCATGGAAGGGGAAAAGGAGGGATGAGGTGCAGAACAAGTACTTGGAAAAGAAATTTGATTATTGCAAGGTCTTTTCATCAAGGGAGGAAGCAAGGGGGAACATGTATCCGCTGACCTGAGTGTAGTAAAAATCTGATTTCATATAAAACTAGTGCTATTCAAAATTTAATTTCTAATGATCATTTGTCCATCAGTAGCTTACAATCAAGTAAGAGCCAGTTCAAAGTATATGAAAATCATACCTAACAGTATCAAGTATTTTCCTAATTTGGTTTGAATTGGAGAATTGGTACTCTTCAATTTTGGTTTGAATATGAGAAATCTTAATAGCTAGGGGTTTTAGAGCAAAATAAGTAAATCAATACTACAGGGAATTCTGAAAATAGGGACAAAGAGTTAATATGTTAAAAATTTTTTAATCTAAGGACTACGTCTCCCCAACCTTGCTCAGTCTTGAATGGATCATCTTAGTCAACAAGACACAAAATGAACTTTATTTTGAGGAACAACCAAAAACGGCAGGCCTCCCAGAGGTTCAAAAAGCAATTGTTCCTTTCTCCCTGGGGTTGACATCAGTGTAAGAGGGTTTTATACTGCACATTCATCAAGGTCTACAACTTGAACAGAAATATTTATTTCCATGAGACTTGAAGATGCTAGTATAGTCTTGCACAATGAAGTAGAGATCAGTTGACTTTCCACAGTAAACCTGAAGACATTGGCCATGCATTCTTCAGCAGACAAAAGGACCAATGGCAAAAAGGTTACCAAGCCAGCTCTAGAGCTACACTGTCCAAAGAGTAGCCACTAGAAACGTGATTATCTAAATTTAATCAAAATTAAATAGCAGTACATAAAAATGTATTCTATTGGCACCAATTACACCAGTTAAATCAAGATGATTTATTATAATACATTACAGTAAAAAAAGGTATAGAATCTACATTGACATATAGGTGTTCACTTTACAATTCTCAACAGCTTTATGTTTGATATTTTTCATGTTAGGAAAAAAATGCTTAAATAGCACCATAAGTTAAGTTACACTAGGCACATCTCAAGTAATTAGTAGCCACTCGTGGCTAGTGGCTACCCTATTGGACTACACAGATACAGAACATTTCCATTATTGCAAAAGTTATTGGACAGAGCTGCTCTAGAGCCTAGCTGCTCGGGAGGACTGGCAAGCCTTCAGAGGCTAAGTCTTCCAACCTGAAGTCAGTACTGACTGGTCCCTGGGGCAAATGGATTATAACTACCAGGACAATACAACTTTTAAAGAGTGGGGGGTACAAATGGAAGAGTAAAATTACCAAAGGCACAGTTATTACTAAGAAAAGTAATGAAAGGTGCCATCTATCAGAAAGGTTCAAGGGAACTGGGAAACATCAGTGAGATGTGTTCATTAGGAATTAAAATATATATGCATTCACACACATACACAACATATGTATAAGTCTAAATTTTAGAAAATTTGTAAAGCTGAGAACCTATTTAGTTCCCACACCCACATAAAATATATATAGTGAAATAAGGAATAAGAGCATAATCAAAGATGTACTGACTTTACTCTTGTAGCACTTAAGAAATCACTGCTTATATCAAAAATATTTAGATGTGAATAATCCCTGAAGAGTTTGTGATAACTGTAAAAAACCCAGAACCTTCTGTAAACAACTTCTGTAAGCATCAAAAAATTCAATCCAATCATGTATGAAAGAAATTAAGGGAAGATCTGCAATTGTCTTTACTGGATGGGAATCTGGCTACATATTTCTACCTAAAACATCTTCTCCCAAACTATTAATAGAGCAATTTCTTAAGAGACATAGCCTCTTGAAATCAAAACAAAACAAACACCACTCTCCATCCAGGCTTTGATGTTTTATTGGAGCAAATCTTCAACAGAAGGTGGCTTTTATTTACAGAATTTAATGTGTGTGGGGACTGTCCAACCCAGTTGGACCCAAGTAATGATAACCATTAAGCTTGTTTATGTATTTTTCTTATTTTCAGTTTACATACAAAAAATGTATTTGCTTCAAATTCATAAAAATCTCAAAATTGTCAATAACAAATAAACCCTCCCTTACTCGTCCCTTAATTAAATATACAAACAGCTTCAGAAACATAAAATTTAAATTGGTTTAATCTTGAAGTGTAATCCAATGAGACTGAAAACTAAACATTTCAGGTCTTGTACCAAATAGTAAAATACTCGAAGGCCTTCAGGATCCCTAAAATTTAAAAAGGTAAAAGTTACTTTTTTGTTTCTAGAATGAAACAATGTTATAAATTCATAAATTCCTAAAACAAATAAAATCAAAAGCTTATAACAATTAAATTAATAGAATTTAGGAGAAAGGAAGGATTTTGCTGACAACTAAAATGAACAGACTCGATTAATATCTCTATCTTTTCTGTAAGGGAAAAAACATAGTTTCTTCATCAATATTCATTTCTATATTTAAAGTATTTATCTCCTTATGAACATAACTGTATCACAAAGATATATAAAGCAGAAAAAATACTTCTAATACTGTAATGCCTCACGCTCATGTAATAACTATATTTTCCATTTGCCCTTTTTTATATTATTTTTCCCACAGCATTAAAAAAATAACTCACTAATAATTTTAACTAAATAATTCTCTCCTTGTTAGACGTTTGGATTATTTTCCTATTATAAATAACGCTTCAATGAGCATCTTCATGCATAATAAAGCTTTTCCAGTATTTGAGAATATTTCCCTAGAACAGATGTTCATAAAAGAAATTACTCTGTCAAAGTGGAATAAAAAATGTTAACAGTTTTTGATACATATTACCAAATTGCTTTCCAGAAAATACTACCAATTTACAATCACAGTAGGGTATGAATGCCACACCCTCATCAACTGTAGGAAGATAAATTTGACAGTTTAAAAGTAACTGGTTGGTCTTTATGAGCACAGCCTTTGTGCCCAATAGTTATTACGCATTCATTCCTTTCTCCTTTTCTCTAATAAATATTTATATAAAGTATCTACTATGTGTCAGACACTGTGCTAACTTTGGAGATACAGCAAGGCTCTTATAGAGCTTACATTCAAACCAGTGAAGCATACATTATTATAATTTCACATGACAGGGGAAAGTGAGAGCATTATGGGGACATTTTGAGGGGAAAGGGTGGGAAGAAATGGCCTGGATCAGACCAAGACAATGGGATATGCTACAATGGCCCAGAGACATAAATCTTGGGAAAATGTAGGTAGCTAAAAGAATATTTAAGTTATATCAAATACTTTCAATTTTTTTCAAGTACTGAACCCAAGGAGTAGAGTGCTATGACATGGGGCTAATGAGGCTGATAAAAATCCAATAAGGATTTCTTTAAATTTTCTGAAATTGTACCCAGATTTTCACACAAAATAGCTAATAAAATTTGAGTGTTGTTACACAGAGGTGTTGGAATAAGATGTTTTTTGACAATCCGTGAAATACCCTGCTAATTTCTTTGAGAGAGACAAGATAACAAGTTTTTAATGCTGTAAAAATCAAAACTGCATCTGCATAATAAACCGACAGGATGCCACTGAAATAATCTTGGCTAAAAAACTGACTACAGTTCTAAAATTAGCCTCTCTAATAATGTTGGGCTCGCCAAAATGCTTTAACATACTTACTTTGACTGATTTACATCAATAAGAGAACCTATTTTTGATGTAGTAAAAGAAATGTGCTCATCTCCAATTACAATTTCCAGCTCCTGAAAAAAATAAAATAGCAGAGAAATGTAGTTAATATAAAAATCTATCCCAGAGATATCTATATTCTTGCTACAAAGGGGGTCCCCATTTTAGTCACAAGTTTTCCAGTAGTCGGTAGAGGGTGGCATGAAGGGGAAGATATTTGATCTATTAGAGATAAACTATATCCTTAAAATCAAAGCCTTATCAACTGCTTACAGCACTACCCTCAACTTTATTACCAACCAAGAATTGCTTTCCTGTGACATCATAGAGAAGATACTATAAAATAAAATGACACAGAAGAAATGTTTCTTTTTTTTTTTTTTTTTTTGAGACAGAGTCTCACTCTGTTGCCCGGGCTAGAGTGAGTGCCATGGCGTCAGCCTAGCTCACAGCAACCTCAAACTCCTGGGCTTAAGCGATCCTACTGCCTCAGCCTCCCGAGTAGCTGGGACTAAAGGCATGCGTCACCATGCCTTGCTATTTTTTTGTATATATGTATATATTTTAGTTGGCCAGATAATTTCTTTCTATTTTTAGTAGAGACGGGGTCTCACTCTTGCTCAGGCTGGTCTCGAACTCCTGACCTCAAGAGATCCACCCACCTCGGCCTCCCAGAGTCCTAGGATTACAGCGTGAGCCACCGCACCCGGCCGAAATGTTTCTTATAATGTCAGTAAAAACTAAAGACATTTCTTCGAAGCACATGTAAAAATTAATAATATGGGTATAAACCTATTTTAAATATAATAAATACAAAGACATTTTCCCTTTCTATAAGATTCCACAAACAAAATGTATAATAATAATGGCCACCACTTTAGCACCTATATGTGTCAGACCCTGCTGCTAGGGACCTTACAAATATTCTCTGCAATCCCTAAAATAACCTTGTAAGGTAGGCTTTCTTGGCCTACTTTACAAATGTATAATTCAAAACTCATAAAGCAGAGGAAAACACTTGTTGATATTTACAACCACTGATCAGTCATTGTAGGGATAGTTGATCCCAGAAGAGTAAGACAAACACTCCCCAAAATAATTGATATAGATTTTTCTCTATATTGTTTATCTGCAAATCTAAAATCAATAATTAAGAGGCTATGTTTGTAACACATTTCCAAGTTAAATTAACAAACACACCATTAAGACAGTCCTAGCTATATATTAAATCAAAAGACCTGATTATGCAGTTTACGGCACACAACAAATGGAGAATTAACTAAGATTCTCTAACAATCACAAAATCTTTGATTTAATGATCCAATGGGCAATTTTTGGAACATGCCTACTTTTCCCCACTAACCAAAACCTATCATCAAGCAGTTAGATGAAACAAACACTAGGCTCTCCCTGAGTGTAAAAGATAGAAAAGGTTAGTTGCTGTTGTATTTTAGTACATATGTATAAATTTATAAAACTGAGGTCTAAATTTACTTTTTAAAAGTGATACAATGCATCAAATAAATCCTATTAACTATTACCTTTGCTTTCCTAAATAACGTTTCTTTAAATAGAAGAGTTAAGTTACTGCTACAGAGTGTCAGCATCTGTTAGATTTCTCCACATTTTCTTCTAAAAGTATAATCCTCAGGAATATACAAAAGTGAATTAAGTATTTCTTCCTTCCAGGGGTCGTATCTCATTTCTCCAAGAGTTGAAAAGACCCAATTCAGAAACCAAAATTTCTTTCTACACAGTGAAATTAGGCCTTCAGAGTTCTTCAGAAGCCTTTTGAGAAACACCAATTATTCTGAAGAAAATACGAGAGGCAAACGCAATGGTCAGTTTGAACAAAGAAACCACCAATCAAGTGTCTCTCTGGGACATAAGGATGCAAATAAGAATTTTGAAAGTTATAATTTGGAGAAAGTGAATTTTACATAGTCAATGAGAATCTGAAGTCTCAAATTAAACAAACATTTGTACTTATTCCCAATAAAAATGACTAACATACAATAGAAATTATTCATAACAGCATGAAAATATCCTAATTTTGGCTGGGATGTCTACGGAGAAGATTGTTCGGAAAGATGTCTAAATTTAGAGCTATGCACTGACTCCTTTACTACAAGGAGTTAGCACTAAAAAGGAAGCTAAGTGAAATAAAACTCAAGAGTATTTATCAGGTGCCTACTAAGTGGAAAACCAAAGAATCAATGAGAATTCATTCTAATAATGGGAAACATAATTAATTATGTTGTCAATTTTTAATACTGATGCATTTAAAGAATCACTAAATACAAACCTGTCGGCCAACCCTGTCAGGGGGAGGCCACAAAGCATCATCTTCTTTTGTAATTTCACTGTCATCAATAATTCTCTTTAGTTCTTCCATTACACTCTTGTGTACATAAGCCTGAAAATGAATTATAATAAAATTTCATAATGCCCGCCTATGTCTCCCAGAACTCAGAAGGAAATAAAAGTTGCAAACCTTCAATATTAATAGAATCTCACAGAAATATTTAATTCTGATTCCAAAAGTACAGAATAAGAGAGAATCATTCATCCTTCTTATATTAGTTTTCATCTCTTACTCTTTCCTTTAATACATATTTTTCCCTCTTTTCATCCCTAGCCTCTTTTTAAAACCCCGTATTCTGCCTTTGTAACACGGAGACTCAAATATTTCCAAGTGGTTACTGGTGACAACACAAGATCTATGAAGTAAACAGCAACAAATGCAAGCATGTATCACAGTTAGTGTTTTAAACTTTCTTTTTTTTTAATTCTTTATTTCTCTTTTCTAGAATCACTGAATCAAAATAAACTTTCTTATCCCTATCTTTTGTGCCTTTCATTTAAAAGTTATACTATCATGATTATCAATTAGTTTTAAACAGTGAATAGAGTAAAAAAACAGGGTTAATTATAAAATGAATTCAATGATAGACCCAAATGTGAGACTACAAGTTAATATATTCAGATTGCTACTTTTGTTGTTAGATGCTTACAATTATATCTATTTACTTTTTTGTGTGTACTTCAAAAGGCTTTTATTATAAGCAAATGTATACATTTGTAATAAATATCTGAAAATAATTTTCTATATATATCTTATAATTTAAATGGAAACACTTTTCAATCTATAAATTGCCTTCTTCTTTACAATATAGCCTTTCATGTATTTTTATAAATTTAATACAGACTCAAGGAAAATAGACTAAATGTAAAAAATTAGACATTCAAAAAGAACTTACCTCTTTTCTGATCATGACATCATTTTTGTAATTGCTGTTGTTGGCATATCTAAGCTTTCCTGTAGGGAGTGGGAAAAAATTCAATCTATAACAACAAAAACTGCCAAAATAAATAAATAAATGTCATTGTAAGCAATTTTGAGGGTAAAGATCATTTTATACTACTACTTTTATTCATATTTCCTCCCTCCTAGTATAATATCAATACTAGACACAGACACTTAAGTAAATATTTGATGGTGAATTGGTTGAAGTTGAAACTAGCCAAATTTTTAAATATTCCATGCCTTCAATATATAATAGGTCATTTTAAGGCCTATTTTCTTAAGCTATGTCATGAACTAGAAAGGAAATCTGAAAAACAAACTAAAATTTGTTTTCAAGTTTGTTGTATCTATACTGGTGCTAAGTGCCTTACCTGGGGCATTTAATCTAATCGGTGAAACAAACTTAAAAAAGCGGTTTTTATTCTCACCTATTCACAGGCAAGAAAGCACAGTTAAGTAACTTGTCGAGGGAAACACAAGATTCAGATCTAGATCTACTTTATTCCAATACTCACACTTTCTCCATTATGCCAAAATTTTTTTAATTATTTTTCTTCAAATTACTGTATATACTTACGACAATGCTAATATTTTAGAGTTAAGACAAGGAAGTATATACAAAACAATTATGTACTACTTCTGGATAAAACTTGACCAGTTTGTTAGCTGATTTATATTTAATTTTAATCCATCATGACTTTTGTAATCCCTGATGCACACTTCCCCTTATGGCTAGTAAGTAGCCCAGATACAGGTACAATGTGCTGTTGACATGCTAAAATGATAGGTTATCCTAATGAGGTACACCCCTTATAAATCAGTCAAAACATAATAGTGAGTCAAAAGACTATTACCAATGGAAGTATGTAGAATGGTGTGGAAGCAGATAAATGGATGAGAACCTTTGTTCTAGCATGAAATTTCCCTGATAATATTTGGATACTTAATTGACGCGACTGGTTAAAACTGATATAGACAAGTTGATGTTCATGGGCAAGGGGACCGAAAACATTACTACATAAAGAAAGAATAGATAAACTCTGGTAAATTTGGCTCCTGAGCTAAATTCAGAAGAGATATGTGAAGAGCAAGAATGAATAAGGTGATTAAGGTTTCTGAGTAATTGCAGAGCGAGCTATAGACCTTGAGTTCTGCGTGAAATGCTTGATACTCTTCCCCTTTCCTAATATATGATCCTCCTCTAATTTTTTGTTCATGCTGTCATAGAACCTTGTCCAAAGCATGCATATAGCACTTAATATGCATACTGCTTTATAGTTAGTTACATGTCTCTGTCTCCCACCAAGACGTAACTCCATGAGGAAAATTAAAGTCTCACTCATTACTGTACCCTCAATTTTTGTATTAATACGTGTTCCCCAGCACATAATGTGCATTAAAAAAAAAAACCTGTCCAATTGAACCTCCTCGTAGATGAGTTCAACGCACAATAACACTCTCTAAAGAGAGTCAGAGCTGTCAAAAGAGAATTGCACACTACATAGGTAGCAGTTTCACCTAGCCCTGTGTTCATACTGCTCTCACAGTCTGTTGTTCCCCCCCGCCCCCAGAGGCCAAGAAAATACCTACTCCCATTTCAAGATTCATCTCAGGAGTCTAGTCCTCTGGGAAACTTTTCCTGATCCCCTCCTGTGGAATTAACCTCTCCCCTTTTTTTTGTACTTTTAAGGCATCCTATAGTAAACAATTGTATTTAAGCACCTAAAACATATTATTACACGCATTTGTTTACACGTCGAGCTCTTCCCATTCAAAATACACACAACCTGAATTAATAAAATGAATGAATAGGCCGAAAGTTACTGGTCACTAAAAGATTTTAAGCATCCACTGACCCACCGTTCGGTGGGAATGTTTTTAAAATTTCAGGCATTGAAAATTAGGGCGATAACCTACAGAACATTTAAAGTCCCTTCTGGTGCGCTGACTCTCGGATTCTGATTGCCATAGGTTCAACTTTTCAGTATGTGACTGGATTGGCTTTTCTAAATTAATTTACAGAAATCAATTTCCCGGTAGTCCACAAGACCAACTTAGGCGTCCTATATTCCTAAGCCCCTGTACACTTCAGCGAAAGCAGGGGCCTCCGCCCGCCCCAGCCCACCAAGGCTCGTTCACCCGAACCCGCCTCGCCTCCTCCGCGACCTCTCGGTCCCGCCTCCCCTTTCCCAGCACCGCGCGCCGGAGGCCCCGCCTCTGCTCACCGTCCGGCCGAAACTCGAACTCTAGAAACTCGTGTCCAAACTTGCCCTTGTGCCCTACATAGTAGCGCAGGTAGAAATCACTAGCCATAGCCATTTTTCGTCCCCAGGAAGCCCGCCGAAATCCCGGCCAACGTGCCGCCTGGCGCCCGGCAGTTACGTCAGTCGCGCAAGACAAGTGCGTCACTGCAGGCGCGTCCCTTCCGCTTCCTGGGTGCCCTAGAGGAAAGCGTGGTGGACGCGGCATCTCACGTGGAAGCCTGGCGTCCCCGGAGGGAGCGTTGCGGTGACGTGCCCTTCGCTTTGCTAGGTTTGGAGACACATTATATTCAAAATTAAGTATATTACATTATTTATTAGCAAAAAACAGAAGTGTGAAAATATAGTAGCATTTTTTTATGGACTTAAAAGTAAGGTTTGCAAGTCGCTTTTACTCTTCGTGTCTCCCAATTCTCGCGGCATTCTGAGTGGGTGTGGCTTTGTTCCCCTTTAGCTGGTGAACTAAGTAAAGACAAAGCCCGGAATGCCTGAGCTGGATTGTAACCTGTTTCTTCTTGGTTCCTCACTGGGGGCTTTCCCCTTTGGATGATGATTGCAAGTTATCAGGCAGCTAGAAGCCTGTAATAATACAGATTAAAGGGAATCCATCAGACGAGAGAGCTGAAGTTTTAAAAAGCACCTGACACTGAAAAGCCCTGACAGTCATGATATAAAAGCGTTACTTTTAACAGCAGAACTTTTAAGGTGCTTCATTCGTTCAGTAAGGGTTAACCTTTAGTAGCCTGTGAAGTTTGGGCAATTTGACTTAAGATCAAATGATGGTTTAGCCGACATTTCTTACCAGATAGAATTAAGTTGGGAAGGTGAACGAAGGGTCCGCTATGGGATGATTTTGAAGGACAGGGAATGACAGGGTGAGCTTTTACACAAAGTCGGCATGTCAAATATTATTGATCACCCTTTTGTTACCAACACACAGAGCAATCCTGTCTGTTGGATGATAATCTTTGGAGGGATTTAGCAGAAAGTGGTAGTCAGAAGACCTTGGATTCAGTACCCAAACTATCTATTCTAGCCTTGGTCAAGCCACTATCTTTAAGCCTTTTTGTTCATCAACCAAATGGATATAGAGCAATCAACTCTGTCAAGCTCACAGAATATTTGAGAGGATCAAATGAGGTAATATGTAAAATAAGCTTTGAAATTTATTAAACATTATGAGTTTAAACAAGCATTTCCCATGTGCCAGAAATAGTTGAACACTAGTAATAAAAAGATAGAGCCATTTGCACTTGTAGTCTACATGTAAGGCAAATACCAGCACAAAGGATCAATTGTGATAATAAATATATGTAAAACATGCTGGTAGTACGGCAGAAGCAGCAAGTCATTCTATTGCAGAGTAGGAAAATTTGAAAAAAAGGAGAGTATCGGAGAGGAGAAAGTGTGAAAAGAGGTATTTTTTTAATTGGACCTTGATGGGTAAGTTCTGTATATGTTCAGTGGAATGAAAAAGCATTCCAGTTAGAGAATGGCCTGAGCAAAAACAGAGGTGTGAAAATGCATGTTTTGGGAAAGCCAAGAAATTCAGCATAGCTAGAACATAAGGTTCGTGGACATGAAATGACTAGAAAGGCAATTGAGCCAGGTTATCTTGAGTTTATATTAACAAGTTGTATAACTGTTAATACAGAAAAATTAACCAGTCCCTACTGTAGGCTGCCATTTTGGAAAATACATAGAAACAAAGCACTGTGCCTTATCACTAGGAGTAGCCATTCCATTTTGCCCAGGACTGTGTAGTTTCCTGGGATGTGGGACTTTGAGTCCCACAAAACGGGAATGGAAACTAGAAAGTCCCAGGAAGACTGGAATGAGGTGGTCACCACACTTAACACAAGAATAATTCACAGAAATTTGAGCACAGTATTCCATAGTATCACTGAAAATATTGGCTGTAATTCATTTCTTTGAATTATGTGGGAAGCCTCATTCAGTATCTTTAGATTCCCTAATGTATTTCCTTCAGATTTTTGGCACATGTGCCAGTGTTCATCTTCATGTTTACTTTTTTTTATTCTTTATTTTTTTAAAAATACTTTTTTTTTTTTTTTTTTTTTTTTTTTTTGAGACAGAGTCTCACTCTGTTGCCCAGGCTAGAGTGCCGTGGCGTCAGCCTAGCTCACAGCAACCTCAAACTCCTGGGCTTACACAATCCTACTATCTCAGCCTCCCGAGTAGCTGGGACTACAGGCATGCGCCACTGTGCCCAGCTAATTTTTTCTATATATATTTTTAGCTGGCCAGATAATTTCTTTCTATTTTTAGTAGAGACAGGGTCTCACTCTTGCTCAGGCTGGTCTCAAACTCCTGACCTCGAGTGATCCACCCGCCTTGGCCTCCCAGAGTGCTAGGATTACAGGTGTGAGCCACCGCGCCCGGCCTTCATGTTTACTTAATTAGAGTTATGGATATCAGAATTTGTGACTATGTAAATAGAGATTAGAAGTGCACAAAGTGGGCCACTTATTCTCTTGATCCCCTAAAAAGAATTATGGGTTCAAGACTAATTCTCTATAACCCTACTTGTTTTTAAGATAAAATATGAAACTATATTTATTTAGGTCTTCATATTTTAAGCCAAAAATGTGCCAAAGTATGTACCTCTTGTATTGTAACAAGGATTACAAAGTGATAAAGCATTTGTGTTTTTTGGTCTTCTCAGATGCTACACAACAGTGATGTTGAAATGTTATTTGTGGCTAGTGAGCACTTGAAATGTGGCTAGTGTGGCTGTGGGACTGAATTCTTAATTTTGATTAATTTACATTAACATTTAAATAGCCATATGTGACTAGCAGCTACCCTGTTGGTCAGCACAGTTATGTAAGAACCTTTTCATACACTTTTTTTTTTTTATTTCTTTTTCTTTCCTGCTATCTTCTTCCTTCAGATTCGTACACTTTTAATAGTAAAAATATTTTGTCAACATTTTTCAATATCAGTTGCTATAGGCTCCACATTAGGACATACTGATATCACCACAGTTTACGTATGAAAATAAATGTTTGAGCTGCTTAAATTAAGCCAAAGTACTGTTTCCACCTTTGCTAACACAGTGGTCAACTTTAAAACCCTAAGTGAAGTAGGTAAGAAATAAACATTTTAGGCCGGGCGCGGTGGCTCACGCCTGTAATCCTAGCACTCTGGGAGGCCGAGGCGGGTGGATCGCTCAAGGTCAGGAGTTCAAGACCAGCCTGAGCAAGAGCGAGATCCCGTCTCTACTAAAAATAGAAAGAAATTAGCTGGACAACTAAAAATATATATAGAAAAAATTAGCCGGGCATGGTGGTGCATGCCTGTAGTCCCAGCTACTCGGGAGGCTGAGGCAGGAGGATCGCTTAAGCCCAGGAGTTTGAGGTTGCTGTGAGCTAGGCTGATGCCATGGCACTCACTCTAGCCCGGACAACAAAGCGAGACTCTGTCTCAAAAAATAAAAAAAAAGAAAGAAAGAAACATTTTATTTCCAATTCCAACTGAAATTAAAACTTAATGATTTATTCACGATATTCATTGACAAAACAGTGATTTCCCACTAGTGTTTTTAACTTTATTTCTTTCAGTTTCATGGTGATGACTCAAGTCAGGGAGCTATGTTCAGAGATAATTCTTTATAATTGTTACTTTAATCTTTAAAATATTCTGCTGATTTTTCCTACATCTAAAATTCTCTCTTCCTTTGATCTCTCTTTTATGCACTATCCTCCTACCTCTTTTTGCCTCTCTATTTAAAATGATCAAATCATCCCTACTTCCAGTTTTCAGAAACATAGTCTAATTTTATTGTGATAAATACTAAAGATAATCTCATGTTTTTTATTTATTTTCTTTATCAGTAACTTTTGATTAGCTCTCATTTTGTTTTTACAGAACAAAGGTCAGGGCTATCTCATGCAATTAAATGGATCAGAGTAGTAAGTCAAGAATAAGCATATTATATGGTCTAAAAGGGCATGCTTAAGTGGTTTACATTTTTTTTTAAATCCAGAATGTGGTAGTCTATTTCAGTCATGAATCTATTCACTCACCTTTCTTTCCTTTATTCTGTAATGGACTTCTTTAAGGATTTTAGCCATGTCTGTCGTTTGTACCACTCAGTGGTATTACTTTTTAAATAAGAGAATCACTGTCATGCAGAAACACCAAACTTTCCACTCCATTGTTTATCAGATGTTCTTGTATGGTGAGCACTTGGAGCTATTTCTAGATTATCATGACATGATTATTCATTTAATTTCATTATTCAATCTAAGAACTTTTTTCGCAAATGACAATATTATATGCTTTAAACACATAGCATAATCTCTAACTCTCATGCCCAAAACACACAGTCTGCCAAATTAAGGAGAATAGGCTATCCTCCAGTCTTCCATTCTATTTGCCTCTTGTTAACTTATTTAAATGAGTATGGTAAAACAACATTTTTTTCCTCTAGATTAAAAACCAGAAAACAGGTAGAGCAAAAATTTTTAAAAATTAATACCTGGTTAAGATAAATTCTATCCATTAACTTGCTTCTTTTTTCTGAAATGGTGAAAAATACCACTATTAGTCAATTTTAATAATAGAATACCTAAATCTGGCGTGAAAAACATTAGTGTTCTGCATGAGCATAATTTGAGAACTGCTGATTCAGACTATTATATCTAGGTGGATGTCTGCTCACTTCCTAATTGTTGGTATTTTTTTTTTTTAAACAATAAAGCATAGACTGGAAAAACAAGACTAGAGGAGGGGACAGTCAAAACAATAAAATCTGTTTGGATTCAACTTGATTAAATAGTAAATATCCTAATCCCCTTTTTCATTCATTAGCTTGGAAATACCTAGTTCGGCTGACAGGTCAACGATGCCAGAAATATAATCCTCCTTCTGGAAAAAGTCCGGCCACGTGAGTGAAAGACACAGTTTTCTTAGAGTAAAAATTACTGTATCCAGTTTTCTAGGCCTATATCCAGAAAAATAAATAAAATTGAGATGTCAAAATTCAAAATACCTATTGTCTGCTTCTTTGCCGTTTACCAAAACAAATATGGACATAAAGTATGAAAGAGTAACCCCCCATTTCACTATATGCCACTTTCCCTTTAACCCACTATGCTCCAACCCCATATTTTTCCTTGCAGTTCCTCAAACTAACTATGCTTTTTCTTGCCTCAGAGTTTTCACATGTATATTCTACTGAAGGAAGGCTCTTCTTACTCTTTGTCTGGCTTACTTACCCATCCCTAAGATCTTAGGTTAAATGCCATTTCTCTTCAGGGAGATCTTCATTTCATATTTCCTTCTACTATCCTATACTTTTTCTTTATGGCACTTAACACAATTTGTAATGCACAATTACCCTCACAAATAAATAGATAATGTCTCTTACCTTCTAGACTTTAATCAAAAGCTCCTTGTTTCTTTTATTCAACACCTGGCTCAGTCTCTGGCACAGTGAGCCTTAACACTCAGTTTTTTTTTAATAGTCAAATAAATAAGTAAATACTTTGTAATTTGACTTAAATGAACAGCTGAGAGGCAACAGTGGGAATCCATAAGACTTTATCATTTTGTGTGAAGCCACTCCATCTCCCTTCTTCCTACTGCCTCTTACTACCCATTTAAATCCTGACTAGTCATTGTGGTATTCCCACAGCAACAAGAAGTATTCTTCATTTAACTAACTCATCATGACTCCAACTTCTATCACTTATCACGATTCCAACTTCTATCACTTATCACGATTCCAACTTCTATAACCTTTTTGGCTACCAATCATCTTTCTTACAGCAGCCTTAGATGTCCCTTCCAGAGTACCCAGAGTGTTCTTTAAAATCACAGATCACCATGATCAACAAGATTTCCCTCATGATAGTTTCAATATTGTGAAATAGTAGCGGACTGCTGTCATCAAAAAGCTCACACAAAAATGATGAGTTCATCATTTTAGTCATGTAGCATTTGTAGCATACCATCTCTTAGGCATGTCCTGCCTTGCAGTGTCACAGACTGAGGTTCTCTTCTTGGCCACAGTAGATTTTAAGTGAAAAAGATATGAAAGGTTCTGGGTTAGGAAGGGCAAAGGAAAGAAAACTAACATTTATTGAACACATATTATGTGCCAGATACTATACAAATACATACTCTCATTCAGTCCTCACAACAACCCTGTGAGGTAGGAATTATCCTCATTTTACACATAAAGAATCACTTTTCTGACAATTTGGGTTGTCTCTTGAATTTTTCTGTTGACATTAACTTCCATTTATTTACTTTTATCCTCCCTATTGTAGAGATTTTGGCAGCTGTATACCAGAAAACCTACTTCTACTCAATAAATATTAATTTAATGAAGTAAGTTTCATAGTACATGAATGCATGATTGAAAATTAGAAGCTACCATCCTGTATCAGATTACATTCTTTTCTGGGCTGTGTTAAAAATCATCTGAGGTACTAAGCCTTCTTGCTTGGTTTTCACATCTCCTGTTTTTACACACATACAGGCACATGCTCGCGCGCACACACATTTTCATTATTGATCTAACTTTGACTCTCTAGGCTTAGTCACCTTAGTCTAATAGGAACTGGGAAGCTAGCCTGATGAACAATACACGTTGAATGTTCTTAATCATGAAATTACTCGTGCAGCTTCTAATTCAAAGTAGTACCAAGCAGGGTTTACCTGTCTCAGAATGAGATAAAAGGGAACCATCTTTCTCTTATCTATATCCAAGGGGAAACTCAGAAGTTTTCCTTTATACTTCTCCTCTAACTCTACACATAGGGACCTGGACTGAAGAACTTTATGTCCTTCCACCTTCTCTTTGAAGGAGGTCTATAATCCTGAGCAAGTAGAATCTTGAATTCTCTCTTTTTTCAACTCTTTATTGGATTTCTATTCTCACATTTCATCCCAAATTATCTGGACCTTGTAATAGTCTAGATAAAAACATGGTTCAGGGGGAAGCTAGGCTAGGATGTGAGGAACCAACTTGTTTGTGCCATGCCTCAACAAACATTGCAGGTTTCTAAAACCTCCCTTGAATGACACTGTCCCCCACTTCTACCCAGGGTCTCTAGGACAGAGACAGTGGAAACGAGACTGACAGTGTTTCTCAGCTCAGGGTATATGGTATGTAGAGCCTCATTCAGCATCATTTCAGACATCTAGGGAAATGTGTAAAGGAACATCCAGGATCCATGTCCCATTTCTGCCTTTATGTCCCACTAGAAAGTCCATTATCTGTTCTTGGAGGAATTGATTCCAAGAACATAATCACCCCTAAATTTTTCTTGCCTGGGATCTTCAAAGGATGCTATAGCTGTAGGAGAGGCTCTCTACTCGGATGCCGGCCACATCTGCATACAGTTCAGGAACCACTAACTCTGGTACTTGCAACACAGCCTTGTCATCTGCAGTTCTAGTGGCAGCTTCTAGGCGCAAGTGTAGCTCTCTAGGTGAGGGGCGGCTGTCCTCACTCCAGCGCCAGCAGGACTTCATAATACTGTACCTGAGAGGGAAACAAGAGAAACTGACTTCTTTGGCAAGCAAATGTCTGAGGAACATGTCTCCTCTCCCAGAAAAAACTGCAATAAAAACCCTGCAATTCTTAATCTTCTGTTTCCTTTGTTTCTCATATTCTTCCCAGAGACTGATACTCCTTCTCATCCTCTTTATATCAAGTCTCTTAATATCATCTTCTCAACAGGTGCTCTTTTATAATAGGAATGACTTAAAATTTTTTGAACTACAGAGTATGACAGGACAGTTTTTTCACTATATATGGTTTATTGTGCATCATAAACACTGAACAGTAAAGGAACAGGGCTAGCACTGAACACATCTTTTTTACTGTATAATGTGAGATGGAGATTTTAATCATTCTATATTGTGCATACTTAATGTTGATTTCATGTTGTTTGAGGTATCTCTTCATCAAAATATTAAGGTCTTTAAGGTTAGGTACTTTGTCAGTTTAGTGCCTCCTCTAGTATCAAGGACAGCATTTAACACCTAGAAATGTTTGTCAACAATTCATTCCAGTATATCCAGCCACATTACTAAACCGTCTATATGTGTGTATATATACACACATATATACTTAAGATATTTAAACTTTATAATCTGCTTGATACAGTAACTGTTTTTTGTAGGGAAAACCAAGTGCTGGAAATTTATCCATTCAATGCTGAAAAACTTACAAAATAGCAACAGTTCTAATAGAAAGGTTAACATATTCTTTGCTGCCTTCTTGTACATAATTTAATCTTTTCTTATGTTCTGTAACAGTGCCTTTTTGAATTTCATTGGTAATAAAATTCCATATATAATTTTAATTTTTCCATTTTCTGTCTCCAGGTTGGTTCACTCTCTGTTTCTGCTAATAAGATTGTATCTTTCTTTTCCTTCCTTTCTAATTTCTTCTTAACCCCCTTCATCTGATTGGATTCTGTCATACTGAGAGCTGGGAAAACAGGGAGTCAGTAATTTTTAAAAGTTGTAAGAACTGGTATACTCTGAATGAGTAACTCTAATGTAGTGAATTTTATAACAGTTGTCTTTGAACTGAGGCTGGCAGAAGACTGACATTTAGACAAAACACTACTGTACTTCCATTGGGTTTGGATCAATTCCTACCTATTTTAGAAGCTTCCTGTGGAACTACCCTGTATCAAAATTATATTCCTAATATAGTTCTCAGTAGTTACCTCAACATTGAGTGTACGTGGGGGGTAGGGGTGTGTGTGTGTGTGTGTGTGTGTGTGTGTGTGATATGAGATGTGTTTGGGTTTGGTCTAAAGCTATGCATTAGCACATAAGTACTGCTGTGGATCATCCTAGCCACTTTGAAAAGGGCATGATTGATAGGGAGCACAAAAGATTTGAAATGATAGAAGAATAGACCTTTAAAAGCCACTTACATGGTGTGTGTGCAGCTGCTGGGTCTTTTCATTATTTTCCTCCTCTGGAGATACTGTAGGATGCTGGTAGGAGGGACTTCAGGGTATGGTGGTGCCCCTGTCATTATGGAAAGAATGACAGTAGCACGAGAACTTTAGGGTCTTCTAAAATATGAACTGTAACTAACACTGCTTTCCCTCTGCTTGGGCTAATTGCCAGCAAAAGGTATAGCCACAAGAAAAATACTAGGTATAATACAGTTGCTCCCTGGTGATCAAGTATATAGCTTAGTAAATTTGGGGGAAAAGTGTTTGGGGGGGAGAAAAGTGATAAGTTAGGAGAATCTTGAGTCTTTAAGGAAAGCAATAAAATAAGACCTGTCCTCCATTCCCAATAACATGGAAGGTGCTGCAGTTTCTCAATCAAATGGATGAATAAATCTGAGGAAAATATTTTTATGTTTATGCAGAATCACTCTAGAAATTATCCTTGGGATTGAAAACATCCCTTGAAATTGGTAATATTTGGGGAACTGAAAGAAAGAGGAAGAGAGCAAAAAATGAGGACAGGGAGGGAGGGAGTAGGGAAGCACCACTTTACGAGACTATCTCAGGAATCAGCCTTGGATTTCATGTTAGCCCAGTTCCAATTTCAGAGTGGAACTAAAACCCTTTCTCAAAGCATATGTCATCCACCACTTAAATAAACATACTTACATATTTGCATACAGGTACACACGGCTTTGGGGATCATCCTTACCTAGAGTCACCATCTCATAGAGCAAAATCCCAAAGGACCAGCTGTAAAAGAAACAAAGCCATCTACTTAATTTCTATTCCTGCCTATTCTAAAGAGAGCTCACTTAAATATCAGAAGCCTTTAGTAAGAATTCGATAAAGAAGGCAATGAGGGAGAATCAAGGCTGAGTGTCTGATAAAATAAGCAAAGTAATAGTGCCATCATTAGAAAGCATTTCTGTTCAGTATGCTTATAGTCTAATCTATTTGAGGACTGGATTTATGTCTGTTTCCTTCTGTATCTCAAATTAATAAATACTATGTGTGTATATGCAGTTGCACACGCACACACACACATTTACCTAAATATAAAGAAATTTTCCCCTCTGCATGTTTTTCATCCTTTCCCTCTCTGCTGAAATTCCAGCTTTTATTCATAGCACAAGACTAAGTGAATTTTATCATTTATCCATTATTTTCTCAGTAGATCTAATTGCCCAAACCTTGAAAAAATACTGACAGAGCAAGCTTTATACATAGTTGGAATAGGTATTTGCCTAAGTAGTATGTCTTGAAATATGTATATTTCACTATTCTATAATATCATTATTTTTTTTTTTTTTTTTTTTTTTTTTTTTTTTTT
>CM052440.1:76937672-76994948 GCA_028533085.1 Varecia variegata | reverse complement strand
TATAATATCATTATTAAACGAGTGATATTTTACAGTTTATTACTCCCAGATCTCTATTGAAAAACAGATGTCATTGGAGCAGCATTGGAAATCTTTTAACTGACTCATCATATTAAGCAATGTTCTAAATTCCCTCTGCTGCTCATGACTAGTAGGACTCATGCTAGTAGGATATTCTGTATTACATCTATATGCTTCTCCAAGCAGTTGAGTCATATGGCTATCAAAAGTCAATTGTGATTCTTTACAATCCTGTTTATGCCAGTTTTATATGTAACTATAATTATGTGATCAATTAAATATTACATAAACTAAACATAAATGCAAAGAAGTGTTATCTCCCTGCAAGCTAAGTTGAATACTTTGAAAATAGTCCATAAAAATACACTACACAACAGTAGGAAATTGGGAAAAATAAAAATCTGAAGTCAAATTATTTCACAATTGTTGTTTTCAAGCTTTTCACTCTACTTAGAATCATCCCAAACTGGAACTCAAAAATAAGTCATTACGAATGCTATTTATACAGGAAACACCATCTTCATAAAAAGAAGACTTGCCCCTCCTTCAAAAGATTGATAGATAAATGTACATTTATTTGTTTAAGTTAAATTATTGGTGGTATTTTTTTATTTTAATAATGCTTGTTTAATTGGGCCTTTGATTAAGTAGAACCACTGCCTTGTGATAAAAGAGACTCTACTAGATTAAGTCCTCATATGAATGTGAGTAATCTTTTCATTTCTAATTTAATACAGAAAGAATACTGGAAAAGGCACTAAAAAGGACTGCAGACAGATGCCAGACATGAACTCTGTCACGTAATATTTCTGCTTGAGAGTATGTCTGACTTTTTTTCTTTTTAGAAACACAACATCACTTTGTCACCCAGGCTGGAGTGCAGTAGCATGATCATAGGTCACGGCAGCCTCGAACTCCTGGCCTCAAGTGATCCTTCCACCTCGGCCTCCTACAGCGCTGGGATTACAGACATGAGCCACCTTGACTGGTCTACAGTATGTCTGATTTCTAAGTAGAGATTTCATTTGCAAACCTAATTGGCAACAGATCAAATCATGTTCAGGGAGGACACCCAGGTCATGCAGGGAAGAAATCCAAAGGCCAGGAGGAAAAAACCATACACATCTCCTCTGATGCCAGCAGGTCTCAGGAGAAGCCGTTCTGGGGCAAGCCACTTGAGAGGTATGGTTCGTGTAGAGGAGATGGCCCCTCGGGCATGGACTTCATAAGCCAGGCCCAGTCCACAGAGCTTAGCAGTAAGATCACTTTGGATTAGGATGTTCCTGGCTGCCACATCCCCATGAAATAGATGCTTATCTTGTAGAAATTCCTGTCAAAATAGTATGAAAGATGATCAGCTGTCTGAGGTCATCACTTGGGTCACAGACATGGAGAAGCAGTCCTAGGAATCCCCAGAAAGACACGGACATTTTCTACTCTGAACAAGTCTCATTAATGATGACATACTGCCTCCAAAGTATGCTAATGAATCAGACATTTTTTGCATTGTGTCTAGGATTACCAAACTGAGCAAGTAATCCAAATGATATTAACACTGGATTTTGAAAGAGTAATCACCCACTCTGCGTCAAACCCTGACCTCTGCTTGATTTCACTTTCCTCTCAGGACCCAGCTAGACACTGGAAAAAGGAGTAGGTTCCAAATTTCTAGCAGTAATCCCCAAAATAGGGTAATAAACACATAGCAAAATTGAATGTCATAATAATGAATTTATATAAATTTTTACATCACCTCACTTTGTCCCTAAAAGAACTGGTTGAGGTGAGTTATGGAAGTATCTTTTAGATAAATCTAAATGATTACACAAGGTCACATAGTTATTAAATGGTGGTGACCAGAACCAGGTATTCTAATTCACAGGACATACTATACAAACTCTAGTAGTAATTCTCAAGCCAGGCTGCATAACAATTGCCTGAGAGCTTTTTAACATTTTCACCCCAGATTTACTAAACCAAAACCTAGGAAGAGAGACCTGGTAACTTATATTTTTAACAAATATCAAAGTGATTCTAGTATAGCCAATAAAGCACTGAAGAGCCACTGCACCTGATGACATTGATTTGCTGGAGTCATTTCCTTCGGCATCAAGCTATTCAAGACTTACGGAGAAGTTGAAAAGCTATACATGATTGAAGAGCTAGAGATTAAGGTCTATGGTTACTAAACAAGGATGCTATAAAAAATTGTAAAGGTGATAATTTCCAATCATTGATGATGAAAGAAACAGTGACTAGCAGTTTTCTGTCTATGGTAAGGTTTTAGAACAAAGAAATTATAATGAGAAGAATGAAAGAATGTACTAATTTTGAGGTTGTTAAAAATAAGAAGAGCATGATATTGCCTTGTGACAGGTAATGTAGGGCCCTGATGAATGTATCCATTTGATCACTTCATTACTATTGGGTACCTGTGCCGTTATGGTTCAGAATACAAGGTAGGCTGTATCCTGACACTGTAACTTTATCAAGGTAACATACTCATTTATGTGGTATGTTTTCTCTCTTTCCCTTGGAGCTTCAGCCATAACTAGTGCTCTTTTCCTACCTTAATACCTCTTTTTTTCTTTTTCCTGATTCTATTTAGATCTCTGATATATTTCACACTTCACAGTGGCAAGATATATCAAATATTATGCTTGAAACAGTAGCTTCACAAAGCCTTGATTTTTCTATAGCAAATGCTAATTTTAAAAAATTATCTAAATAATTTCATAGAAATAATCACCTAAATTTCCTGAGTAATTCTAGTAAACGTGATTTTTTTTCTCTTAAATCCTGAGTTCTTTCTCGTCCCTCTTTATTTAAGTTGGTTTAAAATAAAGAAATGATCCCCTCATTACTGCTTCTCATTCCTCCTTTTCTACTTGTTCCTTCATTTTTTATAAGTATATGTACTCCCTATCACATTCAGTATCAAAGCAAGTCTCTAACCAAACATGTTCTGAACTAGTTCTTCTTGTTTTTCAGGTGTAAAATTGTATACGTCCTTCTGGTTCTGTAGCCTTTCACCCATTCAGTTTCTCTTTCCATATCTTCTCCCTTCTTGCTTCCCTATTTCCCCTTTTACATCTGTTACTATTAGTATATATGGGGAAATAAGAGTATCAAGACATGGGCATATAGCTCTTGACCCTAGCTTTTGACCTTTGAGACTAAGAAACCTTTAAAATCCTTCCTGTTCCTTCTATAAACCCTAAGTTGATTATTTTCTTCCTGGAAGTACCAATCCTTTACTATAAATGATTTCATAAAGGAGGGACTAAGAACAAGTTATCAGTGCTTGAGTTTCAGCCCCCTAACTTCTATTTTTCTTTAAAATATATATCCCATTTGAGTATATGAATATGGGAAATGTGGCACCAAATATGAGGTAACAAGAAAAATCCCCACCGTCTGTTGTCATTTTGCCTAGTCTTACCAGAGCCAAGAGGACCTGCTTTCCGATGTGATACACTTGTTTTTCTGTGAGATCATAGAGAAGACCATCCATGGTCATCACATCCTAAAAAGACAGAGAAAAAAAGCATTATATCAAAATGGCATTAACAGATTTAGGGGAAAAAATGAGTTGGGCAGAGGTACTCTGAAATGCAGATATCAAAGCTAAGAAAAATTACAAAAACATAAGGACTAAGATTCAAAAAGAGACTGGCTGGCATGGGAGATTTTCAGATATGCAGAGAAATACGATGATTCATTGGACTGGAAAAACAATTAGGAATGTAGATAGGCCAGGCCCAGTGGCTCATGCCTATAATCCTAGCACCCTGGGAGGCCGAGGCGGGAGGATCGCTGGAGGTCAGGAGTTCGAGACTAGCCTGAGCAAGAGAGAGACCCCCTCTCTACTAAAAATAGAAAGAAAGTATATGGACAGCTAAAAATATATAGAAAAAATTAGCCGGGCATGGTGCCACATGCCTGTAGTCCCAGCTACTCGGGAGGCTGAGGCAGAAGGATTGCTTGAGCCCAGGAGTCTGAGGTTGCTGTGAGCTAGGCTGACGCCACAGCACTCTAGCCCAGGAAACAGAGCAAGACTCTGTCTCAAAAAAAGAAAAAAAGAATGTAGATAAACAGAAGGCAAGAAAGACATGAATACATAAAACTGTCTACTGAATAAAGCAGCAGTTTTTCTGGAGCTGTATGTGTTGGGTTGTATGTGTGTTGTGTGTGTGTGTGTGTGTGTGTAGTTAGCACATTAATGCATCTTTCTTGAACGCCTGCAATGTGCCCAATTCCATGTTGGGAACCTGGAATACAAGAGTGAACGAAATAACATGGCTGATGCCTTCTGGAGGTTATTGTATGGCAGACACATGTGCATCAGAATCAAATAATTGTACATAAATAAATGGTTACGTATCTATAAGAGCCATGAAGGAAATGTACAAAATGCTAAGAGAGGATATGATGGTGGGAAGAAGAGAACTCACTGAGTTGGAGGGACAAGGAAAGCTTTTGATAAAAATCAAAAAGCTTCTCCCTTCTTTGCATAGTAAATGTTCACTGAAGGATGAGTGGACATTAACTATGCAAAGAAGAGAAGGGAGAAGTTTGGTGTAACCAGAAAAATACATGAAGATGATCTGAAATAGAGAGGCATGGTATTTTTGAAAAATGGAAGGTAGTGTGGTTAGAGCACAAAACAAGTTATAGATGGGTAACCTCTTTACAAGCTTTGAAATGTCTAAAGACTTGCACATTGTCCTCTTTACAACACTGGATGGAAGACATTAACAGGGTCCCTTTTTCATACCCATATGTGCATATGTACTACAATCTGCATATTGAGAAAGTTCAATTAATATTGAACTTGGTCATTAGCAAGTGAGAAACTAGGGAAATAGGTAGAACTTCAGAAAGAGGAAAAGTGTATGGAAAAGAACTTCCATGTAAGTCTAGAAATTTCTGAACATTTTAATTTTTTAAATATGAGTTTGAGGTACAAAAACTGACCAGGCTGAATTTGTCCCTGAGATAGCCCTGGCATACTATTGTGATATTACAGAATGGAAAACACAATAACGACAAAATTACAATCATTACTAACAGTAGTTCTGTTGTGTAATTGTCCTTATAACAGCTCCCATTTTCAGGGCTTCTATGTACCAGCCACTCCTATGTTTTTACATATATAATTTCTTTTACTTTTTTGTAATAATTTATTATTACTACCATTTCACAGATTCAGAAAACTCAGGATCAGAAAGGTGACTTGGCCAAAGTCACAAAGCTAGTAGGAGGTGGAGCCGAAAGTCCATGCTTAAACTTGTGCTTCCCAATATGGTAGCTGTTAGCCACATGTGGCTACTTAAACTTACATTATCTAAAATTAAATAAAATTTAAAATTTTAGTTTCTCAGTCACACCAGCCACATTTCAAGTGTTCAAAAGCCACCTGTGATTAGTGGCTATCATGTTGCACAGAGCTGATACGGAATATTTCTATCATTACAAAAAGTTATATTGGACAGTGACAGTTACTGTTTTGTTATTATAATGTCTCTCTTTTTTGTCATTTGTCATGCCAATTTACATGTGAACAGCTAATCAAACAGGCCAATTTCCTTCCTAATACCTCTACCCTACTACTCACCCGGCGACAGGTCCACAGAAAGCTGAGCAGGTCCCCCTGGGCCACATCTTCCAACACCATGTAGAGTGGCAGCCTGTCTGTGCAGCAGCCTTCCAGCTGCACCAGGTTCTTGTGTTTCCCCAGGTACTGATAAAACTGGATTTGCCCTAAGAAATCCTGCACCTCTTGGAGCTCAGCTGGTTCTGTGGAGGACAGAAGAGCCAGGCAGTTAGCAGAGCATCACCAATGAGCGGGAGACATGGAGCAGGAAGCAACTTCAGATGGTAATTCTCAAGGCCCCACAGGGGAGTGAGGGTCAACAAAAAGTAAATAGAAAGGGGACCAATTATTAGAAGAAGATGCTCAGTGTCACTGATCTTTTATCAAAGGTCACATAGAATCATAGATCTTAGAACTGGATAGGCTTTCATCTGCCTAAATAGACAAATATTCTGTTCACATTAAAACATCATCACTGTCTAGGCCCTTTGATTAATATTTTTGCTTATCCTTGTTCTATTTTATATATCCACCATTACTGACTGGCCTATATCATGAGTATCAGCAAAAAGAGAAATACTGTATCAGGAAAGGGTATCAAATAGTGAAGAAAAAAAGCTGGTCACAGTGGCTCACCCCTGGAATTCTAGTTCTCTGGGAGGCCAAGGTGGGAGGATCACTTGAGATCAGGAGTTTGAGACCAGCCTGAGCAAGAGTGAGACCCGGTCTCTACAAAAAAAAAAAAAAAAACTGGGCGTGGTGGTGTACTCCTGTAGTCCCAGCTGCTCAGGAGACTGAGGCAGGAGGATTGCTTGAGCCCAGGAGTTTGAGGTTGCAGTGACCTATGATGACACCACTGCGTTCTAGCTGAGGGCGAAAAAGTGAGACTGTCTCAAAAAAATTAAATAAAATAAAAATAGAATAAAATAAAACAAATAGAGAAGAAAAATGAAGAAACGATCTCAGAATCCTAGTCTGAGTAACATCCAATGTGGAAAAATAAGTTCTAACAGCCTTGATAGGCAAGGCTGGGCTGGGGAAAGAAAGAGCCCAAGAACATTTCTGTCTCAGTTTTCTACCCCTTCTTCCCTTCTTCTTCTGCACACAGTTGTGATCACAACTATCTGGTGATTGATATCTCAATGTTTGCAAACTGTGTTAACATTTACTGTTAGGAACTCACAATGGAAAAGTAAAAAGGGGAAGGGAAATCTAACACTTCTCCTTTTACCTTTTAAAGCCTTGAGGACAACACTCTTTGGCTTAGCAGAGTCCCCAGTGTTGATTTTGGCTCGATAGATGGCCCCACAGCTACCATTGTAGATCTGCTCCAGAACCTCAGAGAGTTGTTCCCGGGGCACCTGCAGCTTAGCCAGGGCAGGTGTGGTAGCTTGTAGAAAGCTTTCCACTGATGTCTCCTTAAGTGGCACAACCACATTTCCTCCGTGTCCTGCTGCTTCCCAGCTTAGGCTCCTAGATGGAGGTATAGGGGCAGTGCCTGGAACAAAGAGATGATTTCAACCAGCTTTTCCCTGCCCTGCAGACTCAGGAGAACAGAGCCTGGAACAAGTTGGCATGGCAGCTCCCCCAGCAGTTTTCTCTCTGGCCAGTGTGGGGCTCTCTGATGCTTCTCCATAAACATCAACACAAGCTTATAGAACATTTATAATAATCCCCCATTACTTCTAGGACAACTCAGGATGGACCCCTGGAAAGTGGTCATGATATTTCTTTTCTGTCTTCCTCAGGATTACAATTCAGTATTCCCCATGAGTACAGTATGGAAGCAATTAAAGAAGTTTCTAGGCCAGGTGTGGTGGCTCACGCCTATAATCCTAGCACTTTGGGAGACTAGGGCAGGAGGATCACTGGAGCTCAGGGGTCTGAGACCAGTCTGAGCAAGAGTGAGACCCCGTCTCTACTAAAAATAGAAAAAATTAGCTGGGCATGGTGGCATGTACCTGTAGTCCCAGCTACTTGGGAGACTGAGGCAGAAGGATCACTTGAGCCCAGGAGTTTGAGGTTGCTGTGAGCTAGGCTAACGCCACAACACTCTAGCCTGGGCAACAGAGCGAGATTCTGTCTCAAAAAAATTAAGGAAATTCCTGAATAGGTACCCAAACCATAGATACCTAAAGGTGGTGGTAACTACCAGGTACTATCATTTAAGTCAGTCAGGTGGCTTTCAGTGTTGGAGGAAAGGTACGGATAACTCATCAACTTTAAGCTATAGTTATTCTTCCTCCCTCAAGTTGTCTCAAAAGTCAAATTATTCCATATTTCCTTGAGTCTTAGTCAAAAAAGTCTTCTGGTACTTTTTCCCTTCTTTAGCCAGCATGGGCTTTCCTCCAGTTAAAAAAGAGAGTTTCATTCTTCTTGTTAAAACTCCATGAATTCAATCATTAATCCATCCATTTATTCAGCAAATATCACCTGCTACATGCCAGGTATTGTTCTAGGTGTTGGGAACAGGCAAAGTTCAGATTCAACTGAAGATTACTTTCTAGTGGTAGGGGAGAGGAGGCAGATAATAATATTTCAAGCAGTGATTATTGTAGAGGAAAATAACAAAATGAAATCATCTGTAGCAGATGTGTTAAAAAAAAATGAAAAAAAAAATGAAAAGAAGCATCAGTGATGCTATTTATATATGAAGGTCAAGAAAGGCCTTTCTGATGAGATGACATTTGAGAAAGACCTGGAAGCAATTAGGGAGCAAACCATGCTGGTGTCAGGAAGAGTAGTGTAGGCGAAGGGAGCAAGAAGTGCAAAGGCATTGAGCAAGGAACATACATACTTGGTATATCTGAGGATGAGCAAGAAAGCCAGTGCAGCTGGAGCCAAGAGGGACCACTGGAGCGTTGTAGGAAATAAGGCCAGGGAGGCCCAGAGCATGTAACGTCATTGAAAGAATTTTGTCTTTTTTTATTCTGAGCAAGATGGGAAGCTCTTGGAGGTTTCAAACAGAGAACTGACAGGACTGACTCTGCCTTAAAAGAATCATTCTGGCTCCTGTGGGGAGAACAGACCATGAAGGGGTAGGGGAGAAGCAGGGAAAGCAGTTAGGAGTGTACTGTAATGATCTATGCAAGGTGAGAGTGGCTTGGGTTTATTTTGAAGATAGAGTTAACAGGATTTGCTTATAGATTAGACAAGAACTGAGAGAAAGGTGAGTTAAGGATATCTTCAATGTTTTAGCCTGAAAATACACAGGCTGGACTTGCCATTTACTAAGACAGGGAAAACTACTGGAGGAGAACATTTGTGAGAGAATCTTAGGACCTTTGTTTTGGACATGTTACATATGAGATGAGTATTATATCCAAACTACAAAGTTGGTGGTTTGATATAAGAATCTGGAGTTCAAGGGGCCATGATCAGAATAGAAAAGGTATTTGAACCCATAAGACTGAAAATTATGCCATTTAGGAAGTGACTTTAGATTTTTTAAAAATAAGAAAGAGGAAGTGCAAAATTGTTTCAAATGGTTTTGACAGGTCAAGTAAGACAAGGACTAAGAATTGATCATTGAACTTGTCAATATAGCTGTCATTGATGAGCTTGGAAAGACTTGTTTTGGTGGAATGGTAGGGATAAAAGCCTTATTTTAGTATGTTCAAAAGAGAATGTAATGAGTAGAAGTAGTGGGAGTGAGTTTTGACAACTTCTTTGAGAAGTTATCTATAAAAGTGAAGTTTAAAAGAATTAGGATAAAATTTTAAAAGGGGACTAAGGATCAGCCACTGTAGAGTTTCATATCACTGTTAGTTTTTTTTGGTTTTCTTTCTTTTTACTCTGAGTTTCATGTATAAGCTGATTCTCTTTTATCATATGCTCAGTGGAACTCCGTTAACAGCCTGTTATTTCCTACTTAATGTTTCAATGACTAATATGAAAGCCACCCTTTTTTATCATATATTCTGTAGGCAAAGATTAGGGACAGAATGTATCAAGGGCAAAATGTCATTCTTCAAGGATGTTACCAAAGCTGGCTTTACACCCTAGGTCCTTACACACTCACACAGTCAAAGGTTTGGTAGTCCACTAGGACAAAGAGGACAGAAACAGCTCACCTGAGGCGTCTCTTGCCCACCCTTCTGTCAGTCACTCAACAGAGTTCCAACTCATGGCTCCTTAGAGAAGAGATCGCCTCCTCTCAACGCCTCTGGAGGGAACCCCTGCCTCTCTCATTGCAGGTGCCTAGACTCCTAGACTTGGGCCTGTTGAAACTTGGACCATATTTTCCCTCATCTCCATCTTCCCTGAGCCCCTTCCCAGCCCCACAGTTTGAGCTTTACCTCGGAATCCAGGACGCTGCTGTTGGGCTCTTTGTTCTCTGATAAAAAGCCACAGGATGACACCAAGTAGGATAAGGAAGGCGCCAACCAGGAGAGCTGGAACGATAATCACTTCGTATTGCTTCTCCTGGACAACTGGGTAGAATCAAGCAGGAAGAGAAGAAAATGACAAAGAAGCCTGACCTGATGTCCAGTTTCCCCTACCCACGGGTCCTCAGCTCATCATACATGAAAAGGTCATCTCTTCTACCCTCCCCTCTATTCCAATTCAACAGAAGCACTCCTGGGAGCAACACCAATCATAAATCTCAGTGTCTCTGTTTCTGAGGCCGTAAGTGTGTCCGATGCCTCTTTTGTCATTTTTACTACTGAGATAAAGGATGCTGCATCTGGATCACCAATTGGCATTTATTCCACACACCCCCACCTCCGAAAAAGTCAATGGTCTCTAGTCTCCATTCTTACATCACCACTATCTTCATTTCTACTAGAAATCACATAATCCTCCTTCAAGAATCTATCCAGACCTTAGTCTCCATAATCTTAAAATCAGAGCATAGACATCTGTGTGTCTGTACTTACCACACAGCTTGTCAGTGAGACTGCATTCCAGCAGCACCCGTGTCATGCCTCTCTCACCGCCCATTGCCGCCGGGCTGTCCACTTCTCTGCTAGGCCCGCAGAGAATGTACAGAGCACGGCTGTGAATAATTCCCAAGGACTGAGTGGTTCTGGAAAAAAAAAAAAATGGAGCATGCACAATTTTAAACTGCCTCTATAAATAACTAGTTAAGTAAGTGGCTACCTCTCTGAGTCATCCATTTATCTCCATCTGTCTGATATTCAGGCTGGAAGAACCCTCACACACATACTCCCCAGCCCTCAGCATTTTTCTTCACCCATTATACAGCAAATACAGCCCTGATCTGGTCTTGTCCTTTCATCCTATTGTTACTGAAATTATTTTAAAGGCTCTCCTCCCACCCAGGGCTTCTGCTCCCAAGCTCAAGTACAGATTCACAGAATCTGTGTGAACAATTATGATCTGTGGGTTATGTGGGCAAGATCTACCTCCCTTACAGCACTTAAGTGTGTCTAATTTTTTTTTTTTGCTGTGCATCATACTTTTTAACAAAACATTTGTATACAAAGTTAATTCAGAAATGAATAAATAGTTGGCAGATGCCAAGAGATGGGAGTTTTGCATTTGTTTTCTTTCTCTGAACTATTGTACCCTCATAAGCAATGAACAGACAGCATTTAGTAAATACTCTCAGAGCTTCAAGGAGCTTCCCCTGCTCATAGCAGATATAGACACACATTCATTCTTACCAGGATATAAAGGAAGTATCAGTACCAAGCCACTTTCTCTTTCTCTCTTTTAAATAAAAAGGGAATATATTCATATGGTCCAAAAATGAAAACACAAAATGGTATAGCACAAAAATCTTTTCTCCCTTTCGCCCCATCCTTCTCCATTTATCCAGTTCCCAGTTCTCCTCCAAGAAGACTATAGTTACTTGTTTCTAGTTTACTTGGCAAGAGATTCTTTATGTGACTTTTAAGTCTACATAATCAGCATATATTTCAAATGACATCTCCAGAAATTTGGTTCGTTCTTTCTAAAGAGAACTTGTGATTAATCCTCTCCCATATAGCTACAAACTTTATATTTTGCCCTAACTTGACAAGATTCTCCTGTGGCTCTATGATCAGGAAAGCCTGCTTCTTTAATTCTGATTAATGTAAAAGAAAATATGGTGATTTTCTGCCCTGTAATCCTAAATATGTGATCCAGTCTTGTAGTAACTTGACACAAAGATAAAACAAAAATCAGAAGTGTAACTTGTATGCCATGCTACTAATATGTTACATGTGTTACTTTAGCCATATTATGCAGTCTTCTATTATTACATATTATTAATACTAATAACCACAGTGTTATTAATTGAGGCAGAGTCTCTCAGTGCCTGAAGGTCCTGTGTAAAGAAGCCTCCCAGCTCCTGCCTCACCCCTTTTTCACTCTTCTTGGAGTTCCATGAGCTGGTTATGTGGGTTTGATAATTAAACAATTCCCTTTCAACTCAGAAGAGAGACAGGTGTGTGCTTGGTTGACAAAAGCCCAGGCAAACAGAGACATTGTAGCCAGAAGGTGGAAAATTGCAGAGAGGAGAGGGAAATTCTTATCTGTGGGTTTGTACACAGCAAGGGATCTAAGAAGTCAATGAATAGTTAACAAAGTCCACCACATCTAGTTTGTAAACCAAAAAGGCAAGGAGAAAGTTTCTGCAATTCACAAGACCACATGGAAGGAAAGGCATTAGCAATGGTGCAAGGAACAGAGCCTTGAGAGTGGAGCAAAGGGGAAGGTCTTAAAAATAAAACAGCTTGGCTAGGGGAATGCAGAGGCCATGTGAAATCTTCTTACTGCTATTCTCATTCCTGTTTTCCTTTCCTCTTGCTTCTTTTCCTGTGCGTTATCAGATGTAATTTTTTTTTTTTTCAGGGAGCAGCCTGTTTAACAAGTTTGGCTTTCTGGGGAGTAGGTTCTGTGAGCATAAGCTCTCTTACCATCGTACAAGTGGAAAAAAAGGATCAGCCAGCAGCCAGCTCAGACTGTGACCTCTGCCCAGAAAACAAACTACACACCCAGTGGTATGTACTGAATAAAGTTGTTTAAAGCCATGTGCGCACATGTACGCAGAACTGCTCATGGTGGGCCACACTCAACTACAGCACATGGCCAAACACACCTATCCACAATGACTCAAACCCTTGCACCAGGCTATCACACCTATTACAGAGCACCCCACTTTGGATAAAATATAACCTTCTATTGCGTTTCCTGAGCCAGGTTCTCACCATCACTTTGTACATAGGTAGTTCAAAGAAGCTAGGCTTATTAACACCTAGCAGCCCAATGAAATTGGATGCTAGAGCAAGGACAAATATATAGGGTAATGAGGTCCACTCAATGAAAGTGCTTTCCAGATGTTTGTACAATACGCTCTTCTCTTTCCAATGATCACAATTTAGGTAGAGGCATATGGAATGTGCCAAATGAGTCCAGTATTTTTAAGGTATACACACCAGGCATACTCACATATCCATGAAAACCTATACGGGAAACCTCACCATATAGAGCCCACCAAAGCTTGTACATCAGAAGACGCTCATATTCACTTGTAACAACAATATTCCTCTCTAGATCACTTTTTTTCCCTTACAATTTATATTCAGTAACCACATGGCTTTGACTGGCCAGTCTGTGTCAAGCTGAGAAAAGGCATGCTTTGGTGCCAAAACCCTCTAGGATGACTCTTCCCATGGGTTAGTTTCTGGCCCATCTGACCATTAGAAGAGTGCTCCTAACCAACATTTCTAAACAATATGACCAATACTCCACCCCCTTTAATTATGTTTTTAGCTCATTTGCAGTGAAGTACTATGTCTCCTTTAATTATATCTAAACAGTTTTCCCATTGTGTTAAAAAAATTACATGTACTTTTTCAGCTGGACTGTAAAATCCTTAAGAATATAAACCATTATCCTACAGTTCTCTCTTTAGTGCTGTGTATAATGAAATTCAAGGCATTAGAATCAAGGGACAAATGAAATTATGAAATATTCTATGCTGATAACTACATTTGACGGTTGCAAAATGTTTGTATGTGGCTTCCTTATACTTTACACATGCCTATATCGACAGTGCCAAATCTCTTCAGGCAGATTTCTAATTAAAACAATATTATTGCCTCATTTGTGGTTATCATTCTTTAATTTTTTTCTCAATTGCTTTTGACTATCCTTTAGCATATTAAAATGTTCAGCTCTCATCTTGAATTGAGAATCTGGAGGGGGAAATAGCACAATGAAGAAAGATATACAAATAGGAAGAGAATGAGAGTGAAATGGGGAGTGAAGTCCACCTAAATCTTTGCAAAACTATAATCTGGAGACCATAGACGTTGATGAATATAACTAAAACTAATATGAGTATTAACTCTCCAAACTTTTACACATACTCACAATACATATATAATGCCACACTGCATTTCTACATCTGTTTTATGTCCAAAAATACAGTTCTGCAACAGTAACACAACTCTTATTAGTGACATTTCTTTTCAGTCAGCACAATATAGTCTCCCAGACATAATCTGCAATTTACCCATGACTTTCCAGAAGAAACTCTTCTTACTAAAATACACCTACATATAGAACTTTTAAAATCATACTCATTTCCCCTGTACTCTCCTTGCTTATGTGTTGAGAAAAATTTCTTGATTGGCCTTGGTAGTAACATCTGGCCCTGTTCCACTAAGATGTGATTAAATCTGTCATGTCAGCCTCACCTGCAACGTTACCACTTGCTTATCAACACATGTGGATCTGCCAGCCATGTTATTTTTAGATAGACAAGTGATCCACCTTTCAGGTGGATGCCACACTGGGTTAAGGAAGTTATTAATGGCTATGGGCTATGGGGCAGAGGACTCAAAGACATAAAGTGAGGAGAGTGAAATACATGGGGGTAGCAGCCCCCAGACTGAAACAGCCTGCCTCCCTGCATAGTCATCCTTCTCCCCCTTTCATCCTTACCCTTGGGCTATCTGGCAGGGGAAAAAAAGTGTTTAATGAAGGGAACATATTAAGTTGGAAGCAAGGTAGAAAAGAATGTTCAGATCTAGAGGATTCCAGAATTACTTATCTCTAACATCCTGAAAAACAGGCTGTCCTTCCTGTTTTCAGATCACATAAAACATTTAGCAACTACAGTGTGCCAGGTATTGTGCTAGGCACTTTCCTACAAAGGAGGAAAGGCAGAAACTGAGGGATTAAGTTACAGATTAGCCAGGGTAAAAAAAAGGGGTGGGGCAAAAAATTGGCAGAGCAAGGTTTCAAACCCAGGTCTTTTACTTACAAGCCCAGTGTTCTTCAAACTACTTTCTTATATATGTGTCCTTGTCATTCAAATGAGCAAGACCACCAGGGTCAAGAAGGAATTACGTCAGAATCCAAGCGAATCATGGAAACCACAATGCCGAAGCCAAATTTTACCAACAAATATACCATAATTTGGAGAGAACAGAATCTGCCTGCGTGTCCTTTAAAGCCTTATTGGGGCATAGATGATATCTATATATCTGTCTTGAAAGGTATTCTGAAAATAAAGGTACAATCAGAAATTTTTTCTAGTACTCACCGGATTATGGAATTTGGGGTTGTTGTCTTTGTTCATATTCCTGGATGTGACCCCAATCCTATTTCTGTCTTCTGCTGTTTGAGTGAAAAAGCCCAGTTCCCAGGACTGGCAATCTTTCACTGCGAGCCTGAGGGTCAGGAAGGATTCAGAAATCCCAGAGCACAGAGCACTGGCTTGGAAATTAGGGTTCCCCTGCTGGATTTCTCCGCACCCCAGGCTCTACCTTTCTATTGAAACAAACCTAGGAGAGGAAAAAGGGTGGATGGAAGGGCACACCGAAGAGGTGGTCCGTTTTAAATCGAGAGAAGCAGACTTGAGCAGCTGACTTGCCTCATGCCCTGTGATACCTCCTAGCGTGGATGAGCTGGAGAGCAGAGGAGATTACCTAGGTGCGGAGGTTATCTTGTCCTCCAGCTTGTCTCAGGTATTGAAGGATTGTGACTGTTCTGATCTTCACCCTCCTCCACCTTCCTAGAGAGCCAGGGCTTGAAATGAACTTTGAAACCCTAGGGAAAGGGGTTCCACCATGGTGCCTAGGAGTCCTAAGCCTCTTTAAACAGATCTTTTGACAATAAGACAGCCTTATCAGCTTTTCTTTTTGCTTATTTCTACCTATCCCCAGGGATTCCTGAAGCACACGTGATAGACAATTGAGATGAGGACGCCTAATTTGTATCCTGGCACCTCACGAAAGTTTACTCTGTAGAGGAGCAAAGTGATTGCAAGACAGGCCCCACGACAGCTGGGTAAGAAAAAGCACAGTGCTCACTGACACTACAGACTGCATCAGAGTTCAAATAGATTACATAGATAAACACGTTTTATTTCCTTTGAGGTGTTATACAAATTCAGAACAGTTTATATTATAATTATCATTCTATTTTCTATGCTCCCAATTCCATAATCTTCCATCTACCACTTTCAAACCTCAAAAGCCCAGAAACAATATATCTTAAATTAGATATTCTCCTGCCAATTATTTTCTCTTCCTGGGATGATTAGACAGTAACAATTTCCCCAGGTCCCCAGTTGCTCCAGCCCAGAATAAGGGCTGTCAATAAGAGGGAAAAGCCAAGAACATACAACCACCACCCCCACTCACCACAGAATTGTCTCTGATCTTTTTCCCACCTGATTAATGCAGAAGATGCCCACATGTGCTGCCTGGGGCTTCTTCCAAACACCTTGTTCCTGCTGTTGTAAGTCACATTGCATTTCCAAGATCAGTCCCCCTCTTTGGTCTCATCCTGCTGGGTTTTTCCTTCTAAGGGTGAACTTTTGGTTCTTTAAAAATCTCTTGGAAGTTTTCCCTCATAAGTGAGAAGATCTGTTTTGTTTTCTGGCCACTCCTCCAGTGTGTTCTAGCACACTGCCCTCTGGCAGAAAGGAGGGCCCAAGCTAAGGAAGACAGAGAACAGTCCACAGCAGATTGTAGGAGCACATACACACACACATGCACACACACACACACACACACACACACACTTACTCTCTCTCAATTGCTGATAAATGAGTCCCAGACCCACTCAGGCAAACAGATGATGGACAGGAAATTTCACAATCAGAAAATCAACTCAGCTGCCATTGACCTCAGTGCTGTGTCATACAGGGTGTAACACTATATTCTATACATAGAATGTAATCCCAGGTAAACAATAACAAATGCCTGGCAATGCAAAAAGGCCACCTCTGGGAACACATAACCGCCTTTCTTATTCTGCACAGATCCAAGAGCAGGTTCTCCTCCTTAGGGAGTGGGTCAGCGCAGTTCCGAACTGAGCAGCCCACTGAGCAGAACTGAGTTGGGGGATGTGGAGTCCGCACTGAACTGGTGCTATGATAACAGAGCGAGAGGTTTAAAGTTCTAGTTCTGGTTTCGTGGGTGATTCATTCAGCATCTGGAGGCATGCCACCTGACCTTGCCATTCCTTCTCTTCATAGTTTAGGGACCAGGAAGCTGCATCTCTCCTGAGGGCAATAAAGAACTACAGAGAGCAGCAGGAAATTAGTCACACCAGAAAAGGAGCAGGTCACACAATAAGTACCCTCAGCCAGTTATTACACCTCACCTCTTCCCTGCAAGGGCTGTCAAACTCCAGAGGCTTCCTTTAACCTGCATCTTCCTACCCATGTCATGGCAGCCCCAGAATCCCACAGGTGTCCATTCCTACCCTTACCCTGCCTACAATTGCCTGTGGTGTAATGGTTAGAAAAGGGGCTTTGGAGTTTGACTTCTATTTGAATCTCATATGCGTCATTCATTATGACTTTGTATAAGGTATTTTAACTTTCTGAGCCTCTGTTTTCCCATATGTAAAGTGGTGATAATGATATCTACCTATGAGGGTTTTTGAGAGTTTGAGAGTTATATGGCATAATTTATATAAAATACCTAGAATATTACCAGGCCCATTGCAGAGAACCAGTACATGTTAGTCTCTGTCTTCCTCCCTTCTTCATCTGCCTTTCAGGTTTGGAGGTAGTAACATGGCACCAATCAGGTAAATGTATTATATGTAACCAAAAATAACAAAACAAAACAAAAAACCTGTTATCTAAATATTTATAATATTTGTTGATTAAAGTATATGCATTCCTATGTGTGGAGAGGGAGTTAAAGTAATCAAAAAGTTAATGTGAATTTTAAAATTTCACCTAGATGTCATTTGACAACCTAAATATTACAGCTGCTAGTAGATCTCTGAATTTGACAATCATGAGGAAGAGAGATTTAAACAAAATGGATGAAATAGTATACTGCTATGAAGTAAGGCATAAAAATGGAAAGAATGCTAGATAGTGGTATGTTATTTAACCAGGGAAAAGCTATCAGCACCTTCCTCATTTCTTCTGCCCCTAAATTTTTCAGTTCCTTATACTGTTTCCATAGAAATCACATATATGCTGGCTAATTTCCACCCAGTTCCTGAACCAATCCTGATGGAGGCAATAAGATCAGTCTCAGTCCCCTTCGTCCCATTCATCTTACCCTACTCCCCAATTTGGGAAGATGTAGACTTGACCCACTTTTACATGGTCTACGCAGTGACTCGTACTTAGTATCCAAGCCCTCTCAAACCTGGAGTTCTATCCCAAATGCCACACAGGTGGATCAGGCCTTTTGTCCTCTCCTTGCCTCAATCAATCCTAATGAGATTGGAACTTTGCTCTATTCTCGGGCTACTGAGCTCTTGCTACAAATGTAAAGCCCACCCAGATAAATGCAACCACACTGGCCTAATGCCTGGCTACTGACCAACATTCTGCTCCACTCTACTTCATTCCCACCTATACACCCCTGGACCCATTGCCTCTGTGTTCTGCTGGCCACACTGAAAACCTAAGGTGCTAATTCTTGCCTAAATTTTACTCTCTACCTGAACTGTCCACCTGTACCTAGAGTCTGCTGCTGCAACCTAGTTAGTGTGTCTCAAATCATTTACTCTTAGGAGTCCAGCCTCATTCCAAGTCATTCACTCAGATGTTAAACAATTAATTACAAAAAATTCTTAAATATGTTTCACTATGAAGGAGAAGTACAAGATGCTATAAGAAGGTGTAAAAGGAAAGGGAGTCAAGAAAAGTTTCTCTAAGTGGCATTTAAACTCAGACAAAATATGAGCAGGAGATGACTAGATAAGATAGGCACAGGCATGGAGGAAGAAAGGAGGAGCGTACAGGCCTTGAATCAGAACAGAGCTTGATACATTCTCAGAGCTGGAAGGCCTGGGCTGTAGCGAGAGAAGAGAGAACAAAAAGAGATGACACAGTGCAAGTAGGCCAGAAGCAGATCATGATGAGCCTTTCAGGCCATGCTAAATATTGCTCGTTTTATTCTAAGTGTTGCTGAAGTGCTTTAAGTAGAGACTGACATGGTCTGTTTTGTATCTTACAAAGACATTATTTGGAATACTACTCAACAATAAGGAGGAACAAATTATTGCTACATGCAACAACTGGATGGAGCTTAAGGGCATTATGCAGAGTGGACAAAAAGCCAATCTCAAAAGGTTATACACCACATGGTTCCATTTATATAACATTTTCAAAATGGCAAAATTAGAGAGACAGAAAATAGATCAGTGGTTGCCAGAAGGAACAGGGAGGAGGTGTGACTATGAAGGAGTAGCATGAGGGAGTTTTCTGTATCTTGACTGTAGTGATAATTATATGAATCCCCATGTGATAAAATGTCATAGCACTATGTATAGAGAAGAACAAAATGATAAGTGAACACAAAAACTGAAATCCCAGAAAGCTCTTTAATCTAGTTAATTATATTGTACCATTGTCAGTTTCCTAATTCAGATAATTTACTATATTTATGTAGATATTACCATTGGGGGACGCTGTAATGGGTATACCAGACGCTCTACTACTTTTGCAACTACTTCTGAATCTATAATTATTTCAAAATTAAAAGTAAGAAATAATATTACTTTGGTAGTCATTAAATAATAAATTACAATTGATAAGAATAAATATGAGAATACCAATCCTAATACCAAAACTAATAGCTTCCTAAGGGTTTCTTGGATTACCGTAGTGACAGTAAAAATAAAGAAAATGAGAGACCTTCAGGAGATTGAACCAGCAGGACACAGTGGTGGTAGGAGGTAGGAAGGAGAAAGAGAAATCAAATAAGACAGGAAGATCATGAGTTATTTCTGACATTTTTATTTGAGATGCCCGTGTGACTTTCAAGAACAATATTAGAAATAAGCATTTGGTTGCACAGGTCTGGTCTTAGGATTCATAAAGGAGTCTAGACGGGAGATAAATATTTAGAAATGATTAGATGGCATTTGAAGTCTTGGAAGTGGATAAGAGGGAAGATAAAACAATGAAAGAAAAGTAAAAACAGAAGAGAAGAAGGTCTAGTAAAGAATGCATGGAGTTCCAACATTTAAGGCCTAGATGAAAGAAGAGGAATTGGGGCAGAGGTGGGAACTCACAAAGAGCCTACGATGGAGCAACCAGAGCAATGGAAGGGAACCTAGAGTTCACAGTGTTGTAGAAGCAGAGGAGAAGGGCGTGTGTCAGCAGAGTGTGGAAGACAACTGGACTAAAAGCTGATGAGAGGTCAGGGGAAAATATAATCAGTAGATACAGGAAATATGAAAATCACTCATGGTCATAGAAAGAATGGTTACAGTGTAGTGTAGAGAGTGGGTGGTTCTAGGAATGCACAGGTGGTGAGGATGTGGAGAAAATGTGTTTAGGCAACTCTTCTAAGGTATTTGAGAGATGTGTGAATGAGAAGACTGAGAAGAGGAGTTCAAAGAGGGATTTGGAAACTTAGGGTTCCAGCACAATGAGAAAGGGAACGGGTAACATCCCAACATGCAGTAATCTCTCTTCTGAAAAAAAAAAAAAAAACAACAACAAAGCAAAGCTTGGTATGGAGGGACATGTATTAGCCATGAGTATTTTACAAAGCTTAGACACACACACACATACACACAATGATACTGAAAAACAGAGAGAGAGATTACTAGAACATAAATATCCCAGAAATAAGATACACATTTAAGACTTTAAAGAAGTCTGCATGAATCAAAATAAACATATCAGTGGTTCTGAAATCAGGCAGCACGTTAGATTCTCCTGGGAAACTTTTTAAAAATAACAATACTGGTGTTATTCCCCACCCCTCTTAGAGATTATGATGGTTATGAACCCCATAGATTATGACTTCACCTGTTAGTACTCAATAAAGGAAATTCTCACCAGGAGATACTAAAATACAGCTGGAGTTGAGAACTTACAAGATACGTTATTACCTAAATGGAGTTTAGGCAATAGGTTACGTATTTGATAAAAAATAATTTAGATCCTTGCTTCACCTCTACACAAAATAAATTTTAGTTGGAAAAATAACTAGATGTTTTCAGAGACATAAAAAATTAACATTGTAAACTATATTGGATTGGTGATGACTTTCTAAACTTAAGGGAAAGGATTCTTTCCAATAGAAAAAAAAATCACAGTGAAAATATCAGTCAATAAACAAATAAAAGTGTTTTTATAGTAATAAGAAAAGTACTAATAAATAATTGGTCAAGGGATGTGGAAAACTAAAGAAAAAACCAATTCACCAATCCAAAATGTTTAACAAATATGGAAGCAGGGTGAAGTAAGATTAGCGATTTTCATCTTAACTAGCAATTTAAAAATATACTTTAAAATAAAAGCTATAATTTTTAACAATCCTTTTAAGAAAAAAATATTTGAAAAAAAATTTTATGCTCTGAAGAGCCCTGTTTAAAAAGACCACTCTTATACGATTGACAAAGAATCTAAGTTTCTATGTTTATGGAAAATAATTTGGCAATATGTAAATTGAGAGCCTGAATGGTACTCATAATTTGGACCTTGCAATTCCTCTCCCAGGAGTCAATTATAAGATAATATTTTTTAATAGAAGATGTTTCTGAACACAAAAAATATTTATTACACTTATTTACTTTTTTTTAAAACATAAATAGAGAGTTGTTTCAAAATAATTCTAGGACTTGGAGGAGAAGTAGGTAGAGATATAAATGAGCCACATTGGACATGTGTTCAAAATTGCTGAATTCAAGTGATAAATATGTGGGGAGTTATTCTACTATTTTTGCTGCTTTTGTATACATTTGAAATTTTATGAAATAAAAAGCTAAAAATAGAAATAACTTAAATTTTCTTCATGGGAGGATGTCTCTATTTTTATATAGCAGGACAATGGAAAACTGTAAGTCTATTAAATTTATGTTCACAAAATTTTTAATAAATGGTGATTTTTTATGTTAGTTGGTTAAGTGGAAAAGCACATTTTTACAATGTATATTCAGGAAGAGCACAACAAAATTGATTGGGGAGAAATACCTGTGTCGGGGAACCCCAAGGAGAAGTATATCAAAAAATTACAGCAACAGTGGTGATGGTTATTATGAATGAGTTTTTCCTCCATTTCCTATTTTCCAAATTGAATGAATTAAGCCTTGGTTATTTTATAATAAGAAAATGCAAAGGAAGAAAGGCTAGGAGGCAGAAAAGTTTGAAAGCACAGATATCAAAAGATAAAATTGGCTGAGGGTGACAGAAAAGAGGAAAAAAATCTTCCTGAAGAACTAGTGACCAGAATTAAAGACAAAGTAGAATCATTAAATCAAGATTTATGGCTTCAAAGAGAGTTCTCTTGGCCTAAAGTCAAGGTGAAGACCGGAGTTTAACCAGTTCTTCTTTGTTGCTTGCTGATGCTATTGTCTTGCAGACCTGGCAGAAAGCCAAGTTGGAACTGCTGGGAACAAAGTTAACGTATCATCTCTATCCAACTGTGGTATAATAGAAAGAACCCAGCACCCAGAGTCAGAGTTGGGGAGTGGATTCTATACTGGAAGCCACTATTCTAATACATTCTCTCTCTCTCTCTCTTTCCCCCCTCCGTCCCCTTCCTGCCTCCCTTCCCCATTTATCTGTGTAATTTTGAGCAAATGTCATCACTTCCCAGGGCTTTAATTTCTAATCTATAAAATAATGGATCATAATCCTGTAGAACATAATCAGAAACATTCTGACAAGACAAATGAGATAAAAGTACGTTAAAGTGTTAGACTGTAAGTACTTCAGAAATCCAAGGTAGAAATATCCCCTTCCCCGCCCCCCATCTCCCTACGTACACATATACGTGCCCACTGCCATCTCTTCTGAAGCACCCTTGCTTCCCGAAGTAACGTTTCTGTAGTAAACAATTTGGGGAATCTGTTAAACTGTTAAGGCTTTGGTATTTGAGAGACTTTCAACCCAGTTCTACCCATTGCTCTATCATTCGTTGACCATACCTTTTCTGCTCTCTTATATCACTACCCATAATTTTTTGGGAGACAAAGTTACTACATCCAAAGACAGATGATATGAGATGCATTTTGGAAACAATCTGAGATCGAAGGAACTTTAAATAATGCTGTATCTGTACCACTGTGGTCTCCAGTGTGACGAGGCCCTGGCGTTAATCTTCACTTTGGCTTCAGCTGCCTTCTGCCATGAAATGCATCCTATTTTCCTCACCTAGATTATTTCTCAATAGAAAGTTCTAGGAGAAATGCATGGTGGAAGGGAGGAATCCTCTCCTGAAGTGGGCAAAGGAATCATGAGATCTCAGTTTTGGCCCTGGGTCAGTGACTTCCTGTGTCACCTTAAGCAAGCCAATTAACATCTCTTTGTCAGAGGGTCACATGTGAAGCATTGCAGAGATAGGAGCAGTAGAAATACAAGGCCTTGTCATTACTGATTGATATCTTGTGAGAGTATCAAAGAAAGTAGAACTTTTATGAAACCAAGGATATATAAATATATTTACATAGGAGAAGGGAATTCAGAAGTGTAAAAACAGAGAAAAGGTGGACAACAGAGTTCTTCTCTGTCTTTTTAAGAAAGGAATTTAGTACTTAATATCATTTCCTCAAAATCTAGTCCTTCAAGTCCTTCTTTCTAATAGGATCTTTATTTGCTCTTTGTTGACAGAAAGAGTGAGATCTACAGAAAAATTAAGAATTGTAAGTGCACCCCTACAGAGATATAGAAACAATTTAAAGCAAAGGTATGATATGAATATTGATAGCAACACCTGCCACCCTTGTGGATTCTTGATTTGTCCTGGGAATAAAAATGTGGCAGTGGCATTAATGTTTAAAGATTGGTTTGACCCTACTTTTTGAAATGAAAGACCAATAAACATCTCAATAAAAAAGATACCTTTTTGATCAGAAGGACAAACATCGTAAGTTTACTGCCAAAATTCCAGAGGAAAACCCTCAAAAGTTTTTGCCTGATCTTTATTTACACTGAACAACAAAGATATATAAGTGCTGTTCCCCATTCCTTGCTTCTCCCCCATGTGCCTCTTGTGACATTTTTGGACCTTTCTCCAGGACAAAGGTAAGAAAGCTAAATTTAGGTGTTGTATCCTCAATCCATATTAACTCTCCCTCCTTTTCCACAAAATCCAGACTCTTTCCCCATATCAGCATGGAGCAGAGTGCAGACAATAAATCAAGTGAAGCAGTCTGCTTTGGACTCCACCCTGCTCTGCTCCTCCTTAACTGACATTTGTGTTTAGCACAAGCTTCCTTGATACTGGTTTTGATTCTCACTCTTGGCCTAGTACAGTTTATTGCATACAGTTATAATGGCAAACATTTATATGGTGTACTGTTCCAAGCACTTTACATGTAGTAAGTCATTTAATTCTCACAGATGAAGAAACTGGGGCACAGAGAGGTTAAGTAACTCGCTCCAGATAACCCAGCTAGTAAGCAGTGAAGATGGGATTCCAACCCAAGTCATTTGGCTTTAAAGTCCATGTTCTTCCATTATATACTCATAATAATTAAGAATTTTAAAAATAAATTCCATGTTCTTAAAATTCCCATTATACTGCCTTTAGTAGATTCTCAAAAACCATTTTTTTTGCACAAGTAGAATTACCTTTAATTACTAGAAGATAATTACTAGAATTACTTTTAATTAGAATTACTTTTGTTATTTAAATTGAGATATAATTCACATACCATAAAATTCACCCCTTTAAAATGTATAATTTAGTGTTTTTTATTATATTTACAAAGGTATGCAACCATCACCATTATCTTACTTTAGAATATTTTCATCAACCCAATAAGAAACATCTACCCAATAGCGGTCACTCCCCATTGCTCTCCTGCCACCCCAGCCCCTGGCAATCACTAATTGTTTTCTTTCATTATGGATTTTCCTATTCAGGACATTTCATATAAATTGAATCATACACTATGTGGCCTTTTGTGTCTGGCCTCTTTTACTCAGCGTAATGTTTTCAAAGTTCGTCCATGTTGTAGTATGAATCAGCACTTCATTCCTTTTTGTGGCTGAATAACATTGCATTGTATGGATATGTCTGTTTTGTTTATCCATTTATCAACTGATGGGCATTTGGGTAGCTTCCACTTTTTTGGTTTTTTTTTTAAGAGATGGGGTCTCACTCTGTTGTCCAGGCTGGAGTGCAGTGGCACGATCATACCTCACTGCAGCCTCCAACTCCTGGTCTCAAGTGATCCTCCTGCCTCAACCTCCCAAGTAGCTGGACTATAGGTACGTGCCACCATATCTGGCTAATTTAAAAGAAAAAAATTTCAGTGACAGTGTCTCGCTATGTTGCCCAGGCTCACTTTTTTGCTTTTATGAATAATGCTGCTATAAACATTCACATACAAGTTTTCGTGTGGACATATGTTTTCATTTGTCTTCAGTATATGCACTGGAGTGGAATTGCTAGTATGGTAACGCTGTTTAAATTTTGAGGAAATGCCAACTTTTTTTTGTTTGTTTTTGAGACAGTGTCTCACTGTGTTGCCTGGGCTAGAGTGCAGCCCTGAGGGGATCAAAGTTTCTCAGGTTGCCATGAATTAGCAGGACTAGAGAAGGTGTCCTAACTGTCCACATCCCTAACTGCCAATCAATATAAATGTTTCTATTTATCCATCTTCCTACAGAGACCACTACTCCCTACGCATCCAAGATACATTTGAGGTTTAAATAAAAGCCACAAAGATGCAGCCCCCAACATCACTGCTAAACCCATAACTCAAGTATAAAGGTACAAGCACACCTAGCACAGAACAGAGAATTCTATCCCAGCATTCAATGAACTTCTTTTTGTGAGCAATTTATTTCACACACTATCTGAATATCTATAAACCTGCAACCTGTCACCAGTTACGCCTTGCTGATACTGTCAAATCTTTATTGTCCATCTGTTTGTAGATAACATAAGGTCATATTTTGAGCCTCCCTCTATTTCCTATTCAATGTTAACTCAGTGAACTAAAAATAATTTTAATATTATCCCAGTAAAAACAGACTTAGAAAGATGAATGTGATGAACATGGTGGGGGAGAAGAAAGTATAGATAAGTATAAATCACATTTGGCTTCTCTACATTTCTTCTTCTTTTCCAATCCTGAAAAATTGAAATATTCTTCAAAATTATCTTCATTTTTGTAATGGAAAACCATTTCAGAATAATCCATAACTACTTACCAACTTCATATTACATGTGGAAACTAAAGTTTAAGTGAAAAATTGACTCGTCTAAGGTCAAAAAATAAATCAAAGATCTAATCAGAGGTGGGCCTTTCTGATCACGACTCTATTATAAGACCATCCTTAAGTATGAAATATGGGTGAGGAAAAGAGAGAAAGTGAAATCAAGGTCACTTGGAGTTACAGGAGCTGCTTGGGCTTCAAGAAGGGATGTAAACCCTGCAGGCTCGACTGGTAAGTGTCAGAAAGCCATTCCATTCACACGCTGCGAATGAGGTAACCACTCTGTACCTTCTGTGCCATTAGAGTCACACTTCCCTGATAAAGAAACGAAAACAATAAAATCAGCATCCCTGCCATCTATTTCTAATCTCCTTGGCAAATACACCACGAAATGCAGCGCATGCTCCACAAGTGCCATAGAATTCCAAATGTGTACAACAAGAAGCGTCCTTCAAAAGCAACAAAAACAAACCTAACCTCCAAATTTACTGATGGGCAAACTAAGGCCCAGAGTTTAGATACCTTCCAATAATTAATTAATACTTAAGCTAAGACTAGCATTGTGTGTCTTGAATCTCCACCGGGTGCTCTTTCTGCTGCAATTTCCCATCATTCATAAGGCTGACTCAATATTTTGTCTCTTTTTAGGCAGTTACGTTTTGTAGGGATGAGAATGAGGAGGAAGATGCTGGTTCATGGAATTCATAATGTGCACATACTTTCATAGTTTCTTTTGCCTGCCAGGACTTTGGGATGTACATAGGTCTGGATGAGCCTCTGTAAACTCTACTCCAGAGTTGAAAGCTGGAATATTTACATCCCAGTTGTGTTTTCATTTCTGGGCTTTAAGAATACTCTAATGAATACTCTACTCCTTTTTCTTCCTTGGCCAGAACTCATTCTGACTCATACTGAGACATTGGCTTCAAGAAACACTAAAGGGGTCAGGCCTTGAGACCTGTGGGGAAAGTCCACAGAGCTAGGAGGCAGGGCAGCCATGTGGTTTCAGACAAGACTGGCTGGGTTTGAGGAATCTGACTATAAATCTGATGGAAAACAGGGTGGTCAGGATAGATTTTCAGTACTTCCTTAGCCCCTCTCCTCCTTCCTTGAACCATAAGCCAAGTCTGTCACTTCCACCACTTAAACAAGTTCCTTCCTGCTGTCGTAGCCTCTAACTGGCCAAATGCAGCACTAAATTTGGGCCCAGGATGAAGAGGTGTCACGGAACGCTTAGGTGAGGGTCAACCAGGAGTCTTCCCTGTCTAGGCCAAGCCAGCCCAATCTGACTTAAAAGGAACTTTGGAGAAGTTGATCCTAAGCCTTTGTTGCTGACACAAACTAGGGGTGGCTTGGCATACAATTGGTCCTGATCGCTGACTATTGTCAGAACAAAAAAAAATGCTTGAGATCAACTTCTCTAAACCCAAAATTATCATCTTTGACACATATTTTCACCATCTAGTTGGTAGCACAATATGAATATAACATAATGCTGTCTCCTGAGGTTGTCCGACATAACACCCTGCATTTATCCAACATGGTACATCCGATTAAGTCAATCAACATCTGAGTGTATGACTAAAGCTAGTAATTTCAAAGTTTTTGCCAGAAAAGCGCTTGACGTCTAATGTGAATATTACATGTATATTACTGAAATTTTTCTATAACCACAGTATACATTTTGAAACGCATTTTTCCCTTAAACCTTAGTAGAAACACATCTACTATGTGTGCTTACTATAATTCTAACTTACCCTAGAATTTTATATATATATAAAATAATTTTAATTTAGATCAATGTTCTAAAAATAGCATCATATTTCTATGTATTCTGTTAATTGACAATTTTAAGAACCATGCTGAAATACATAAAGATGAGACTATTTAATATGACTGAAGCTATAAGATGTTAACAGCTATAAAAGGAAAAATTAAAACAGGTTTCCTTTTCCTTTATGATTTTGTCCAGTAATTTAAAGTATAAAATTATAGGTGAAAAAATGCAATCACTACTTTCAATTTGCTTTAACCATGGTGATTAAGAATTAGCTATCAATATTCCTTGCTGTTGCTAAGCCAAGAAGGCTTATTATGAATGACAAAACAGATTGAGTTGGATTTCAAGCAGATAATGCTTAGAAGCTGGGATACAACTTACACTGCTGGGGGCTAATCAAAGAGTGAGCATCAGGAAGTTTTTCTATGCCCTGAAGACTGACCCTTGGGCGGTGGTATTCACAGCATGGTAGAGCTGGACTTTGCACTGCCCAGTTCAGCAGAAGTCGTAGGGAGGGAAAACTAGTGGAGACGACCACCTGGCCTGAGGAGGTAAGAGCAACTGCAGCAAATGAGACTACAGGCCAAGGGTTGGATAGAGACTCCGTATTCTGTCATTATCCAGAGCTGAATGTCTCCCCAACTAAACTCTAACCTATTCCATTATTATTCTGATTGGAAATTCTGAGGAGTTCCAAAATAAAAGACTTGTTTTAAAAAACATTGGGAGAATCCCTAGAGAATTCCCAGTCTACCTCTACCTTTCATTTTCTAAAGGGAAAATAATAATAATAATAATAACAAAACAAGGACTACTGAAATAGGTGCTTTGTTCTTTTTTTTAATTTTAATTTTTTTTTCCATGTTCCTTATTGTCCTGAAAGATGCCTGGTTCTTTGCTCACAAAGAGAATGCCAAAGCTTAAAACAGATTTTAGGTCCCCCAGACTCAGAGCAGGATTCTGTCCACTCTACACAGGCATCTGTGTAATTAGCTGCTTTCCCTTTGTGCATATTCCTTCTCTTCTACTTTCATTTTCTCCAGTTTGAACCGTGTCTAAGGCATGATATGCTAATACCCAACGTACTTATTCAGTACTTAACCAGTTTGCCTATGATTATCCGTTTCTTCCCAACCAGATAGTAATTTCCTTGGGGGCGTAATCTAGCTTCTTTAGGTCTCTCATTAGCACAGCCCAGAAGTGGGCACAGAGCAGTAGCCATATCTAAATTCAGAAGCATGTTGGGAAACTAGAGACCAGCTAAACCTAGGCTGGTGGGGAGGACAAAAATGAAGTGACAAAGTTAGAAGAAAAAGTGTGAAACCTTCATGAGAATAAGAATTTAGAGGGCCGGGCGTGGTGGCTCACGCCTGTAATCCTAGCACTCTGGGAGGCCGAGGCGGGTGGATCGCTCAAGGTCAGGAGTTCGAGACCAGCCTGAGCAAGAGCGAGACCCCGTCTCTACCAAAAAATAGAAAGAAATTATCTGGCCAACTAAAAATATATATAGAAAAAATTAGCCAGGCATGGTGGCACATGCCTGTAGTCCCAGCTACTTGGGAGGCCGAGGCGGGTGGATCGTTCGAGGTCAGGAGTTCGAGACCAGCCTGAGCAAAAGCGAGACCCCGTCTCTACTGAAAAAAAAAAAAAAACAGAAAGAAATGATCTGGCCAACTAAAATATATATAGAAAAAATTAGCCGGGCATGGTGGCGCATGCCTGTAGTCCCAGCTACTCGGGAGGCTGAGGCAGTAGGATCGCTTGAGCCCAGGCGTTTGAGGTTGCTGTGAGCTAGGCTGACGCCATGGCACTCACTCTAGCCCGGGGAACAAAAGCGAGACTCTGCCTCAAAAAAAAAAAAAAAAAAAGAATTTAGGGACTTTAGCTATTTTGTTCATTGCTATATCCCTAGCACCTAAAACAGTATCTGGCATACATCAGGATTCATATGCTTATTGAATAAATAAATAGCTAAATTCACCTATGAAAATCACTTTGGATCTGCAAGAAATTTTATAGAAAAATAACCATAGAAACTAATTGGGCATAAAGGATTACACTGTAATGCTAAAAGTACAAGGGGCAATGGGAAGTAGTTTTTAACGGTATTATATAGGAAGTGCCTGTTACCCAGGTTTCTGCTCAATGGGGACACATTTTTAGTTCCATCATTAGTCAGGATGCTGTTTTTCTCCATAAAGGGATTTAAAGTTCTTTGCTATACACAGCAGGTAAAACACTGATCCCTCAGAATAAAAATAGGATGATATACCCAATGAGAACACCATATACAAAAATCAACTCAAAATGGATTAAAGACTTAAATATAAGACCTGACATTGTAAAAATACTAGAAGAAAATGCAGGGGGGAAGCTCCATGTCATTGGCCTGGACAATGATTTTTTTTGGATGTGAGCCCAAAAGCACAGGCAACAAAAGCTAAAATAAACAAATGAGATTATATCAAACTAAAAATCTTCTGCACAGCCAAGGAAACAATCAACAGAGTGAAGAAACAACACATGGAATGAGAGAAAATATTTGCAAATATACATCCAATAAAGGATTAATATCCAAAATATACAACTCAATAGTAAAAAAAAAAAAGCAGATTTAAAAAATGAACAAAAGACCTAAATAGACATTTCTCAAATGAAGACATGCAAATGGCCGACACAAATGTGAAAAAATGCTCAACATCTCTAATCCTCAGGGAAATGCAAATTAAACTCCACACCTGTCAGAATGGCTATTATCAAAAAGACAAAAGATAACAAATATTGGAGAGAATTTAGAAAAAAGGGAAATTATGTACACTGTTGGTGGGAAGGTAAATTAGTACAGCCATTATGGAAAACAGTATGGAGGTTTCTTTAAAAATTAAAAACAGAACTATCATATGATCCAGTGATCTCACTATTTGGTATATACCCAAAGGAAATGATATCAGTATGTATGAAGTCACACATACTGATATCTGCATTCCTATGTTCATTGAAGTATTATTCACAATATCCCAGAGATGGAATTAACCTAAGTGTCCATCAACAGGTGAATGGATAAAGAAAATGTTCCGTACAGTACATATACAATGAAATGCTATTCAGCCTTAAAAAAGGAAGTTGACAACATATAGGAAGCCGGAAGACATGTTAAGTGAAATAAGCTAGGCACAGAAAGAAAAATACCACATGATCTCATAGATGTGATATCTAAAAAAAAAAAATTGAATTCATAGAAGTAAGAGTAGAATAGTAGTTACCAGGAGCTGAGGAAAGAGAGGGTTGGGGGAGATGTTGTCAAAGGATACAAAATTTGTTGCATAGGAAGAATAAAGTTAAGAGATCTGTTGTACAACATGGTGACTATAGTTAATAACAACAAGTTGTATTCTTGAAAATTACTAAGAGAGTAGATGTTAACTGTTCTCAACAAAAAAAATAGCATGTGAGGTAATGCATGTTAATTTGCTTAATTTAGCCATTCCACAATGTATATATATTCCAAAGCAACATGTTGTATGTAACAAACATATACAATTTTTTATCTTTCAATTAAAAATAAATTTGAAAAAATAAAAATATAATAAAAGTAAAAGAACATTCAGTTGGAGAAAGCTCAGGTGTGGCAGGCAGAACAATGGCTTCCTAAACATGTCTATGTCTTAATCTCTGGAACCTATGAATATGTTAGTTTTTAACAGAGTTAAAATAGCCAAAGACAATTAAGGTTGCAAATGGAGTTAATCAACTGACCTTAAAATAAAGAGATTTTCCTGGATTACCCAGTGAGTCCAATGTGATCACAAGGATCCTTAAATGTGGAAGAGGAAGGCCAAAATGTCAACGTCAGCATGAGGAAATGTGAGAAACACTCAGCAGACCATTTCTGGCTTTGAAAATGGAGTAAAGCCCTGAGCCAAAGAATGTGGACGGGCCCTAGAAACCGGACAAGGCAAGGAGACTGATTCTCCCTTAGAGTCTCCAGAAGAAACACAGACCTGCCCATACATTTTTGACTTCTGACCTTCAGAACTGTATGGTGAAAATTTGTGTTGTTTTTAGTAAAGTTTGTGGTAATTTGTTACAGCAGCAATAGGAAACTTATACACTCAGGCTGAAACAAAACAAGGCCACAGAGTCATATAACTCCGGTAGAACTCTGGAGCACATGCTTGTTGGGACTGGTGGTGAGGGGTTGGGAAAGGTGGGAAACAAAGTTTCTATCAAAGACAACTGAAATAGACGTGATGTTCAACTAACTTTGAGCATGTGCATAAATAGAGACCAAGTAATTGTTATGGGTTGAATCTTACTCTGCCCCTCCCCCTACAAGTTTATATGTTGGAGTCCTAACCCCTAATACCCTATAATGTGATCCTGTTTGGAAAGAGGATCTTTACAGGGACAGTCAATTACAGTGAGGTACTTAGGGTGGGCCCTAATCCAGTAGGACTGGAGTCCTTATAAAAAGGCGAAATTCAGAGACAGACACATAGGCAGGGAAAACACCATATAAACTGAAGATAGCTATCTACAAGCCAAAGATAGAGGCCTGGAATAGATCCTTTCCTCATAGCCCTCAGAAAGAGCCAGTTCTGCCAACACCTAGTCAGACATCTAGCCTCCTGAACTGTGAGACAGTAATTTCAGTTAAGTCACCCCGTTTGTGGCACTTTGTTACGGCAGGCCTAGCAAACACATACACTAATGGAGACAGGGAAGAAAAAGTGTATGATTTTTATTGAAGCAAATGCTTCATAACGTCTCTTTGAAAGACCTAGATGACCCCCAGCTGGCAGTGTGTGGAGATTCTGGTGTGCGAAGGGAGACTAACCAGGTAGACAGCACAAAGTTCTGTTTCCAGGTGCATTTCAGGTGAGGTGTGCTGCATGTGACCGTAGTTCAAGTCCTTTATTTCCATATACTGGTGGCTCTCACAAAGCAGTAGGAAGAAAGTTTGGTCCCGTAAGTATGAGAAACACAAATGTGGAAAGGATTCATTACAGAAGGAAGCAACAATCCCAGAAATGAAAGAGAAAGAATGTAGACAACACGGGGTTGAGGTTGGACTGAGAGAGAAAAATGAAAAAGAGAGAAAAAAGACTAAGAAGAAAGCAGAGATTCAGTCAACAAGGGATAGTATATCCCACTGTACAGTTTTTAAGCACGGTTACAGATTATCTCATTTAACTATCACAACGACCCTGTGAGGTAGTTACAGTTTTATTTAGACTTACAGATGAAGATGAAGCTGATCTGAAGGACTATGCGGTCCTCTGACAAGTAATCCGTGTACCTCATCCTGCCTGCCCTCTCCTGATGGCCCCCTCTCGAGGAATACACAGAGACCCCCATCACTGGGCTCTCTTACGGCTTCTCCCTGCGCCAAATCTGCTGAGGCAGGTTTAGTCTCTTATCATATAAACACAGAAGCCGAAACCCACAAGATGCTTGTTCTCAAGAAATACAGATAATTCACCTGCTGATCAGTGTTTGTTCACATAAATACAAACAGCCGATCACAACCGCTCCACTCCCAGCCTCTTCCCTTTTTTTAATTCCCCAAAGTCAGAGTCCACCCCTGGCTGCATGCCTGCAGCCCCCCTCCCACCCTCCAGGTCCCCCAATGCCCCGGTTCACTACCGTGTCCCTCCTCTGGTCACTCCGGTTTCAGATGGAACTGGCCCAGTCCGGGGGTAAAAATGACGGGTCTGGGTAGGGCAAGGTGTGCCAGCCTCAAGGAAATGCTTTCCAGTCCCTCCTTCCCAGCGTGGGGCGTGGCTGCCAGCAAAGGATGGAGTTTGAGCAGGCGGCCCACAAAGGGAAGTCTGCGGGCACTGAGGTTTCCGGCACTCTCCACACACTAGCCAGCCGGAAACCTCCGCTGAAACTGTGAAAGCCGGACTTGCTGCGGATCTACAGACTGATTTCCTACGCCAGCGATTGCTAAATGGTCAGGTGTAATGGAGACTCCAGGGCAGGTGGAAAGGGAGTCATGACACAGAGCAACAGCGCCACCTCCCGTCCGGCCCCATAGCAGCCGCCTTCACTGGTGCTTCAGATGATCTTGGTTAGTCGCTCCGAGGACGGTCTGCACCCCAAGCCTTGGCCGGTTGTTGCAAGACAGTATTGACCGCTGCTGTGACATGGGGTAACCTATAAAGAATTGATGGGGATAAAAATCCCAAGAGTAGGTAATCATTCATTTAGCATATGTTTTTTAAACCCATTGTGTGCCGGGCCCTCCTCTGGGGAAATAGTGATGAAGAAGATAGTTATGTTACCTGCCCGCATGGAATTTGTAATCATAGGAAACAGGAAGAAGCACAGCTGAAAGAATTCCAAATTAGATACTAACACCTAATACAAGTTGTATTAAAGAAATATAGGTCATCGGTAACTGGAATAGATGACCAGTTTGTTCAGCATCCATAGCATACCAAGCAGAAACTGGTATCCGTTACAACAAAACTAAATTGGGTGCAATGCAATGTGCAGTACTTAGAAATTGAGGTACGTCAGTTCTTGAGTTTTCTCTATTAAAATTTCCATTCTCTTCAGAGCTCTTTTAAAACAGGGTGAATTGTACTAAATGCCACTGAATTGTACTTTTTAAAATGGCTAAGGGTTGGCTGGGCGCGGTGGCTCACGCCTGTAATCCTAGCACTCTGGGAGGCAGAGGCGGGTGGATCTCTTGAGGTCAGGAGTTCGAGACCAGCCTAAGCAAGAGCGAGACGCCGTCTCTACTAAAAATAGAAAGAAATTGGCCAACTAAAATATATATAGAAAAAAAAATTAGCCAGGCATGGTAGCACATGCCTGTAGTCCCAGCTACTCGGGAGGCTGAGGCAGTAGGATCGCTTAAGCCCACGAGTGTGAGGTTGCTGTGAGCTAGGCTGACGCCACGGCACTCACTCTAGCCCGGGCAACAAAGCGAGACTCTGTCTCAAAAAAAATAAATAAATAAAATAAAATGGCTAAGGGTTAATTTTTTGTTATGTGAATTTACCTCATTTTTTTTTATCTCTAGTAATAGGATTACCTCAACTTTACAAAAAGCATGAAAGAAGAAGTTTCATTGGTTAATTGTTCTTTCCATACTTTATTTATAACTGATTAATAAAAGTCAAACGAGCTGATCTGAGCTTCTCCTCTTCTACCTCCCCAAGTACACTCCTTGATGGTAGAGACTGTGGCTTACTCATTTTTATAATCCCTGCAGCATATTGCTAGATATACATTCTGATGAACAGAATTTTGTTTAAAAATCTAGTTACCATTAAAATGATAGATGTTAATAACCTCTAGGATTTAAAAAATATATATATAACAAAGAGGAGGAGGCAAAAATTTACTCTCCAATTTTATCGAGCAATTCAAATACATTATAAATTTTTTAAAATTTCTGAAATAGAGAAAACAATGGAAATAGTAATGCCCAGATACAAAAACACCTAAGTACTACTAGACAGCAAGTCCTAGTTAAACAGCAGACAAAAACAAGGAGGTATATATGTGTGGCTGGTCCCACACATTATACTCATGAATAAAATGGTTAGAAAATTGGTTCTCTTTTTTCTCCAACTATTCCTTCCATTATAATTTCAATTATTACTTTTTTTTTTTTTTTTTGAGACAGAGTCTCACTCTGTTGCCCGGGCTAGAGTGAGTGCCGTGGCATCAGCCTAGCTCACAGCAACCTCACACTCCTGGGCTCAAGCGATCCTACTGCCTCAGCCCGAGTAGCTGGGACGACAGGCATGCGCCACCATGCCCGGCTAATATTTTTTTCTATATATTTTTAGTTGGCCAGATCATTTCTTTCTATTTTTTAGTAGAGACGGGGTCTCGCTCTTGCTCAGGCTGGTCTCAAACTCCTGACCTCGAGCGATCCACCCGCCTCGGCCTCCCAGAGTGCTAGGATTACAGGCGTGAGCCACCGCCCCCGGCCTCAATTATTACTTTGATCTCAAATTTATGGCCCTCCAACTCATTTTCCCTAATACTCAGTCCCAGTATCCCTTCCAGATGGTTATTTCTGCCTCACTATTAATTCCATAAGCATTTATTGAGTGCCCATTATCTGCTCTGCCCAGATTAAGTACTGAACAGTAGGAAATCACACTGAATATACACTGGAGATCTCCTCATTCTCTAGTTTACGCTACACAAACCTTAACTATCAGACCCTGCTCTCCTCTAAACTCCTGTTGCAGTTATTCATTCACATATTAGTGTATTCTCTCTTGTATTATACAATTCTGCAATTGTGAGAAGGGAATTCAGCTTGAAGTCTGGTGGAGTGGATACTCCTAGAAGCTATTTACATGAGGCATGGAGGAAGCCCTGGGAAATCATTCATTATAAAGAAAAAGAAAGTCAAAGTATGAAGGCATTGTCCATTAACAAGAATAGCTTGGAGTTCAGCATTGTGTTTGCCTCTCAATGTCCTTTTGGCCAACCTCTCATGACTCATAATTGAGTCCCAGTGAGAAGGGACTCTAAGTACAACTGGTAGTGTTATTTCACAGGAACATATAACAGCAACAACAACAAAAACTGTATTAGACCTTAGGTACACAAAGCATTATTGCTTTGGAACTATATTCAAAGGAATTTAACACAAAAGCGAGGCAGGTGAATTCTTCCAACTTCATCTGAACACACAGCCCAACTTCACCACAAGAGGGCAAGCAGTGGCTATCTGTGGAAGATAGCTCCTCAGGCTCCTGAGACCTGAAAGAATTGCTCTGGCACAGAGGATCAGAGCAACTTTGATGGAAGCCATAAATGGAGTCAACAGTGGAGTCACTGCAACAATGTCTGGCAGCTAAATGGGGCCTCGTAGGCATTGAGAGAATAGTAGACATCACCAGAAGGAATTTTAGCCAGACAAGGAAAATGGCAGATTCTATATAGCAGCTAAGGTTTGGGTTGGTAAAAATTTATGAGATACCATACTACCTTGAGGACTCTCAGGGACAGTCAGGGAAAGGGTCTTTTATGAAAAATCAGAGGTTCTGCAACCAACTAAAGGCAGAGACAAAGGAATGTGGAATATTACTATTAGTATGGCCTCATGGTTACCCCAGGTTGGTGTGTCCTAGAGAATGTTGATCATGGGTAAGCTTCCATTCCTAGGTTGTTTCTTTTTACATTGTATATTAGTTTTCTATTGCTGATGTAACAAATTACCACAAACTTGGTGGCTTAAACAATACAAATTTTTTTTTTATCTTATAGTTCTGTAAACCAGAAGTTCAACAAAGATCTCCCTGGGCTAAAATCAAGGTGTTTGCAGGGCTATATTCCTTTCTGGGGGTCCTTGGGGAGAATCTGTTTCCTTGCATTTTTCAGCTTCTAGATTTCTTATATATTGTTTGGTTCATAGGTTCATAGCTCTTTTTTCCATTTTTAAACACAGCAATGGCTGGTAGGTCCTCTCATACCATGTGTTTGTTTCTCTGACCCTTCTTCCATTGCTGTCTGACTCATTCTCTGACCACAGCTGGGAAAGTTTCTCTGCTTTTAAGGGCTCATGTGATGGTTACATTGTACCTACAGCATAACCTTCCCATCTAAAGCTCCGTAACTTTAGTTGCATCTACAATATCACTTTTGCCATTTAAGGTAACATAATCACAGGTTCCAAGGATTGGGATGTCGATATCTTAGCAGGGGGCATTATTCTGCCTACCACACATTGCTTGGAAGAGCTTGTAGTATAAGGCCCATATCTCATGCCTCTTTATAGTTCCTGTTTCCTGCAAATAGTAAGAGATCAATAAATGTTGTTGAACATAAAAGAAGTATCTCACTTGCCAACTGCTTTTATTCTGGTCAAGAAGATTCATACTCTCCATGGAGAAAATTGTGATGATTTGGGACATTACGCCAACCTCTTGGCTCCACTCATTTTTTTTTTCTGCCCTTTTTCCTACTTTCCTCAGGATTCTCATAGAGTCATTCAGTATAAAGATCATTGACTTACAGGGATGTGCCGTAGCTTCCTCAACGCTACATAAACTTTGCAGCCTGAGAAAGGTGAGCAGGCTGATATTTCTGGGCCTCAGTTTTCTCACTTGTAAAATGAAAAGGTGAGACTAGATTAGCCTCTGGGCCTTGTCAAATTTCATATTCTATGATTCCCTAATCCCCGAACACAAAATCTCATCTTGTCCAAACTCCTGCCTACCAGAGCCATTGCCCACAGTGGAGCATCTCTGGCGGGCAGACACCCAGCTCTGTCTGAGCCTTTTTGGTGCTGAGGAATGGCTACCAGGCAGCTTATTCCCATTCATAACACCTGAATATCCAAAATCTTTTTCTCATACTAAGTAGAAAATGTGACAATCTCTCTTTATTTATTAAATATATGTAAAATGGAGACAAAAAGATCTACCTCACAGAGAAGTTCAAATAAAAAAATATACTTGAAAGTACTATTTAAAAAGCGAAAGTGCTGCATAAGTGTTAACCGTAATATAATTATGAATATTATCAATAGTAATCTAGGTTTCTAGTAACCTGTACTTGTGCAATCTATGGTGGCTTGTACATTTATCTTCTAAAAATTTAATCTTGTTCATTTCAGTCCCCTTCAGATAAAACATTAAAAATAATCCTGAATCAAAACTCTGGCATAAACCTTTCTGGCTATATTATTGAGATATGGTCAATTATCAGTTAATTTTTTTTAAAGGAAACACCGTTTTTATTTTTTTTCCCCTACTTCATTAATACTAGTAAAAAGAACAGGGTTTTAATACGTACTACTTACTCAATAATTCTCTAAAGGTTGATACTAATTATTTGATAAACACTCTTTGAATATGATTTTCCAAATAGCTACCTGCCTCCCTAAGGGGCTATAAGCTTCAAATTAAGAACACCACATCCATGCAGCTATGCAGATCAGGAAGCTAGGAAATGCCCTGTGGATGCTTATCTATCACACTTTTTGCCTCCATTTCACCTCCTCAAATGTCATCAGTAATGGTCCTTCTATTAATACCTTTTAAATCTCTTTGTCTCCATCGTGTGAACTCACCCCCTCCTCTTTTCTTGCCTGAATTTCTGTAAGAGTCTTCTAGCTGGACTTCATTTCTTGATTTTACCCTCCCTCTACTCTTTCATATTACTGCCAGAATGATTTTTCCAACAAGCAAGTCTTACAATGTAATACATTCCCCCATTTAAAATCATTACATAATTACAGAATAACATCTCTTAATGGTAGTGAATCTCCATTAACATTTATCTTATCTCTACTTCCTAATATCCTCCAGTCCTCCTAACTACTCATGTTCCCTACAACAACCAAAAAAACAGGAAGTACTAAGTCCTCTCACTGCACAAGCATTTGCACACTCTGTTCCCAGATACTCTGAAAGTATTTGACTTACAATTTATGTTTGTGGGTATTATAACATATGCTATGATTGTGGTCATACATATATGGAGATTATATATTAAAAAATATACATGTACCAGAGGTGCATACCATTTTTTAAAATAGTTTTTTAAATTAGAATAAATTAAAAGGAGAGAAAACTGCTCTCAATGATAATTATATCATCTGAAATTTAAATAACTTTATTTGGGACCACTAGGAGAGTATCATGAGAAAAATTGTACAACTGTGTCTTTTCTTGTTTCTTTATTAACTTCAGGAAATTTATCCCTATGAATTGTGGTGGGAAAAGAAACCAAGCAACTCCCTGACAAATCTAAATTACAAGTACACAAACGGGGTATGATGAGCAATGAGATTGAGAAGTGCAAGTTGAGAGCATCAAGGGTCTATCTAAAACTTTTTTATTAGTCAGGGTTCTTTAGAGAAACAGAACTGGTACACACACACACACACACGGACACACACACACACACACACAGGGACTTCAAAAATTTCATGGAAAAATTGAATTAAAAGATAAAAATAAAGAATATAAACTTTATTCCTCAACATAAGCTCCATCGAGTTCAAACTTTGCTCTTGACGGGTCCACTTTTGCTTTGAGTGGACCATGTCCACCTCTTGGTAGCCATTGCTTTGATTGTGCTTTGTCTTCAGGATCATACTAAGAAAGCTATGTTTCATGTCCCATTACAATTCTTTAAAGAAATGCTTCAAGATCTTGCTCCCATTTGTTTAAAATTTCCATTGAAAGCTCTCCTCTTATCTGCAGCTGATCTGGGTGCAACGGTTTTGGCACCCACTGAATGGAAACTTTGCTCAGCTTTTTCGGTCAGAATTATGTAAGTGGAACAAATTGAGATGGTGTTGGCTATTGTTTTTGCTGTTAATCATCAGTCCTCTTCAATGAGAGCACAAAGAAGATTCAGTTTTTCCAAAAAATTAATGTAGATGATCCTCTACTGTGGGCTTCATCTTCAACATTGTCCTGTCCCTTCCTAAAACAAGTTAACCATTTGTAAATTGCTGATTTCTTGGGGGCACTGTTTCCATAAGCCTTTCATAAAGCATCAGTGATTTTCACGATTCCACCCAAGCTTCACTGTAAATTTAATCTTTGTTCTTGTTTCCAATTTAGCAGAATTCATATTGTTCTGATAGGGGCTTTTTTAAAACCGATGCCTTATCCTCCTTGGTACCTCAAACTAGATCCTGTTCAGACACGTTATAGCAAGTTAGTACAAGTTTATTTTAGTGCACAAAATTTTTGAAATATATGCATAGTTTTTATCATAATACCCATTTTCCATAAACTTTCTTTTTGGAGACAAGGGCATGATCTGTTGCCCAGAGTAGAGTGTTGTGGCACCAGCATAACTTACTGCAACCTCAAACTCCTGAGCTCAAGCAATACTCCTGCCTCAGTCTCCCAAGTAGGTGGGACTACAGGTACATGCCACCCCACTTGGCTGATTTTCCTGTATTTTGTGAAAATGGGATCTCACTATGTTGCACAGGCTGGTCTCAGACTCCTGTCCTCAAGTGCTGCCTCAGCCTCCCAAAGTGCTAGGATTACAGGCATGGACCACTGTGCCCAGCCTCCATGAACTTTGTAAAGTCATGGACATTTACAAAGGAGTGACAGAGAGAGAGAGAATGAGAAAATAAATGTCTATAAGGGAGTGGTTCACATGATTCCAGACACTGATAAGTCCCACGATCTGCCATCTGCAAGCTCAAAACCCACAAAAGCCAGTGGTTTAATTCAGTACAAGTTTCAAATTATGAGAACCAGAGGAGCCAACAGTGTAAATTCCAGTCCCAGGCCAAGGAGATGAGATGAGATGTTCCAGTTCAAGCTCTATTCAGACCCTCAGTGGATTAGATGATGCCCACCCACATTGGGGAGGGGCAATCTATTTTACTGAGTACATAGGATAAAATGCTAATCTCTTCCAGAAACACCCTCATAGACACACCCAGAAATAATGTCAAGTTGACACATAAAGTCAACTATCACATGTCCACCGCTTGTCAACTTGACACCCATATTACATCTCCTTAAACCATACCTGATCTCCAAATAAAGCCAATAACAAAGTCATAATTCCCCTAAACATGGGACAACTATCCCACATATAAACAAAATTGCAGTTACCCCTTTCCGAAAAGAGGAGGTAAAGTCCTTGAGTGGTGTTTACTCTTCTCCTTGACATCCCATAACTTAAATGCTATGATGTAAAATTAACAATACAGTTGGCCCTCCACATCTGTGGGTTCCAAATCCACAAATTCAACCAACTGCAGATTGAAAATATGTGGGGAGAAAAGTGGATAGTTGTATCTGTACTGAACATGTACAGACTTTTTTCTTGCCATTATTCCCTAAATAATACAGTAGAACAACTATTTGCATAGCATTTACATTATACTGGGTATTATAAGTAATCTAGAGATGATTTAAACTATACGATTATGTGTAATAGGTTATATGCATAGGTTATGTGCAAATACTACACCACTTTATAAGGGACTTGAGCATTCATGGGTTTTTGTATCTGGTGGGGGTCCTGCACCCAATTCCCCCATGGATATTGAGGGAGGACTGTACTGAAATACTGTGACATACAATAAACACATCTTATGTTACATGATAAGGGAATAGGAGAGGAAAGAAAACAAAGATACACAAATATATTCCTAACAAAATAAGGAGGAAATAATCATGCCAATTATAGTCCTTGTTTCTGTAACTAGTCCCACAGTTGTAGCTGGTATTTGCAACTACCTTCTTCCACTACTCAATCCGTGGTTCCCTTTGCTTTTAGCAAATACCTCAGCTGGTCATGGTCTTTTATCTGATGAGATAACCCAAAACTTCATTCCTGAAGGATATGGTCCTGCCTAGATTGAGTTGTTATATTTTTCCATTGAACTTAATCACAGGGCATGGTAATACTAAGACATGCCCTAAAGTATCTCCTGTGTTTCAAACATGCTCTTCCTCACCTCCTTTGTGTAGCAGTCCAATTTTCTCTTGGTAGTCATGGTCAATCACCCTAGCCAGCACAATAACTCCCTTCTTTGCCTATTGATTTAGAAGCATGAGGGGCCAAAAGTAGCCAAGCAGCAGTCTGAACTTCCAGCTCAATGAAATCATTGTTGTGTCTCCTGGTGGAAGCATTCCTCCCTCTGGGACAGCAGAACATAAAGTCATGGGAACAGGAAGCAAAAATTTTGCCAGTGGACCACTAAGAGGAATAGTGAGTGGTGCCACTCCCACTCCCGGGACTCAAGAATCCTGACTATCAGAGAAAGAGAACCATGCACTGGATGCTAATTTGGAGCATGCACAAATTTCTAGAGAACCTTGCCCCAGCCATGCAAGGTATTTCCACCCAACTAGCACTTTGAGTCTTCAACAGGTCATTCCACTGTTCTATAAAGTCAGTTCCTTTAGGATGGTAGGGATCATGGGAAGACCAGTGAACTCTATGAGCCCGGGCCATTGCCACATTTCTTTATCTATAAATTCCTTGATCAGGAGCAATGCTGTTTGGAATACCATGATGTTGCATAAGGCATTCAGTAAGTTCATGGATGGTAGTTTTGGAAGAAGCATTGCATGTAGGGAAGGCAAATCCATATCCATAGTGTCTACTCCATTAAGGACAAAATGCTTCCCCTGTCCAATGTAATTAACCTGCCACCAGGTGATTGGCTGATCACTTCAGGGAATGGTGCCATAGCAAGGACTCAGTGTTGGTTTCTGCTGCTGGCAGATTGGGCTCTCAGCAGTGGCTGCAACCAGGTTGGCCTTGATGAGTAGAAGTCCATGCTGCCGAGCCCATATTCTCCATCCCTGCCACTGTGGCCACTTTGTTCATGAGCCCATTGGACAATGAGAAAAAACTGTTTCTCTATACACACATTTCTAACAGCATATTCGTAGTTTTTTCCACACCAGGAAATTCTCCAACTCTGGACACTAGTTGGCATTCAACAACTTAATCTAATTTGGATACTACCTACCTGGAGAGTTACCAAAAGATCCCACAAGTTAAAGGGCTCAGTTGCACAAGACTGCCCTCACTTCAGATGCCAATCTCAAGTCCAGGCCTCCCTCCCATACTTTTGACCAACTGGCTATAAATTGAGGATTCCTACAACTTCCTCTTCAAGTTCAATAATTTGCTAGAATGGCTCACAGAACTCAAGGAAACATTGATTACATTTGCTGGTTTATTAAAAGGACACAACTCAGGAAGAGCCACACGGAAGAGATGCATTGGGCAAGTTATAGAGGGTGGGCAGCATGAAGTCTTCATGTCCTCTCCAGGTATGCCATCCTCCCAGCACCTCCACATGCTCAGAACCCAGAAGTTCATCAAACTTCATTGTTTAAGAGTTTTTATAGAGCTCAATCTCCAGCACTGCCTTCTCAGAGGTCAGTGTGTGGGGCTGAAAGTGCCAATCCTCTAAACACTTGTCTTTCTCTTGAGCAGCTTCACCCGGAGGCTATCTAAGGGCCCCACCCTAAGGTACCTAATTAGCATAAACTCCAATGTGATTAAAAGTGGCTCATCATAAATAACAAAAGACATTCATATTACTCAGGAAATTATAAGGGTTTTAGGAGCTCTGCACCAAATATACTTCTTGCTCTGCCACTGGGAATGCCAGGGATGGCTGGGGGAAGGGGCAGACTAGCATGCACAGAACGAGTCATCCTATCCACTTGTTTACTAAAACCCTTCTCTGCTGAGGTACCCTTTAGTGAGCATTCACATGGGACACAAATATCTTCATGCTTTTTGCTTATTCAGAGAGGGCTATCCATATACCTCTTCTCCAAATACTTTTTGCCACCGATTTTCCAATCATGTTCCTTCTAAGTCCTTGAACATCCAGTGAGACCATTGGCCACAGCCTATGAATCAGTTCATAATCACACATTTAACCATTTCTTATTCCAACCAAAGTGAGCAATCAGGTGCACTGCTCACAGTTCTGCCCCGCTAGGAGGCTTTCCTTTTACCACTGTCCTTCAGGGATGTTTCCAAGAGGAGTTAAAGTGCTATAGCTGTCTACTCTCAGGTGGTGCCTGCATATAGTGAAGAACCATCTGTAAACCACGCCTAAGTCTTCTTAGGGAACTCCCCCTGAGGCCATAGGTGCAGGCTGGGAAAGGGAAGGCAGGGTAGCAGGAGGAAGGGCCATGGGCATTTGGACCACTTCATGTAACTTGTACCTTCAGAGCCTGCTCAGGCCTCATCACATACATACGGCTTCCATCTGATGATGGAGTGTTGCCATGCCCACCCAACTTTATGGTTTGTTGAGCCAGTTCATGATGGGCAGGGCAGGTCCTTGTTAATTCGGTGGCCCATAGTCAAGTGTTCAGTCTCTAGTAGGTCCAGTAGCAGGCCAAGAGCTGTGTATCATAAGAATAGTAGTTATCTGAGGATAATGGCAGGGGTTTGCCTCAAAATCCTAAAGACCTATATCATGAGCCTGCCAAAGGCTCCAAACAACACCCCTCGCTGCCACTGACACTTCAAGCACCAGTGGATCTGCTGAATCATATGGCCCGTGACAGAGCAGCTTGCACAGCAGCTGGACCAGTTGCAGAACCTGCTCTTGCTCTGGGCCTCACTCAAAACTAGCAGCTTTTTTGGTCACTCAGTAAATGGGCTGGAGTAACACATTCAAATGAGGAATGTATTACCTCCAAAATCCAAACAAGTTCACTAGGTGTTATGACTCTTTCTTGGTTGTAGAAGGGGCCAGATGCAACAACTTATCCTTCACCTTAGAAGGGATACCTCAAAATGACCCACACCACTGCCCCCTAGAAATTTCATTGAGGGAGAAGATCCCTGAATGTTAGTCAGATTTATTTCCCACCCTATAACATGCAAATGTCTTACTAACTCCAATCAGCATAATATCATCAATGTAAGGGACCACTGTGACATCTTGTGGAAGATAAAATCAATTAAGATCCCTGAGAACTAAATTAGGATGTAGGGCTGGTGAGTTGGTACAGCCCTGAGGTATATAGGTAGGACAGTGAAGGTGTATGGATGGCTTTGCCAGGTGAAAGCAAACTGCTTCTGCTAGGCCTTATGAACAGGTATGGAGAAAAAGGCATCTGACAGATCAATGCATACCAAGTACCAGAGGAGGTGTTAATTTGCTCGAGCAATGAAGACACATCTGGTACAGTAGCTGCAATTGTAGGTGTCACCTAGTTAAGCTTATGATAATCCATTGTCATTCTCCAAGATCCATCTGTCTACTGCACAGGCGAAATAGGAGAGCTGAATGGAGATGTGGGAATCACCGCGCCTGCATCTTCCAAGTCCCCTCATGTGGCACTAATCTTTACCATCCTTCTGGGAATGATGACTGCTTTTAATTTACTATTTCCTAAGTAGAAGCAGTTCTAGTGGCTTCCACTTGGCCTCTCCCACCATAACAGCCCTCACTCCACAGGTCAGGGAACCAGTGTGAAGATTCTGTCAGCTGCCAGGTGTGTCTATTCCAATTATGCATTCTGGAACTAGGGAAATAACCACAGGATGGGTTCAAGGACCCACTGGAACCACTATGAGATGGATATGAGATAAAACTCCATTGATCACCTGATTTTCATAATCTCCTACTCTGACTCGTTGGTCACAGCAATATTTTGGGACTCCAGGCATCAGTGTTAGTTCAAAGCCAGTGTCCAGAGTCACCAGAAGGTCTGATTATTTTTTCCCCAAATGTGGTCACCCTGGTAAAAGGCAATAGGTCCCTCTGGGGAAGGCTGGGACAATTTTCAACAGTGTACTGGGGTCCTTCCTAGAGGGGACTCGGACACTCCTTCATTCAAAGCGTTCTAGGTCTGTAAATTAGCTCCAGTCTGGTAATTGACTGAGGAGCCATGACTCTGTTTTTATGATTCAGGTTAGACTTTTGTTCACTGGACCTAGAACTTTTCTGCTTATATTGATCAAGGAAGAATGTAGTAGACTTCCTATCTGTTTCATTCCTGAGAACATCATTAACAATTAGCCAATGCCGTATGTCTGCACAAGTCAGCCTATTCTGATTGATGCTTTGACTCTGCTGTCTATTAATGTAACCATGCCCACCTTGACTTTGGTGGTTGAGGGCTACCGCTTGGCCCCTGCTACCCTGAAATCCAATTACTCCTATTGCATTTAGGTTTCCCAATTCAGTGACAGCAGTTGCCACTGTGTGATCTGGCCTACAAAGAAGAGCAATCACAGAGCTCTTCAAGGATGCCAGAGTTCCCCTCACAAATTTATTTTTTCACAGTATTAGTGAAAGGTATGTCTCCTGGACTCTCCTAGTGTGGGTATGTCATAAATGACTAATTCACTCTGACATTCCAATATCCTTAAGCTTTTGCATCCCTTCCTCTACATTAAACAAGGCATGTTCTGCATATCCAATTCACTCATGGTGAGCCACCTTTTCTTTTTTTTTTTTTTTTTTTTTGAGACAGAGTTTCACTCTGTTGCCCTGAGTAGAGTGCCGTGGCGTCAGCCTAGCTCACAGCAACCTCAAACTCCTGGGCCCAAGCAATCCTTCTGCCTCAGCCTCCCGAGTAGCTGGGACTACAGGCATGCACCACCAGGCCCGGCTAATTTTTTCTATATATATTTTTAGCTGTCCAAATCATTTCTTTCTATTTTTAGTAGAGACGGGGTCTCGCTCTTGCTCAGGCTGGTCTCGAACTCCTGAGCTCAAACAATCCGCCCGCCTCGGCCTCCCAGAGTGCTAGGATTACAGGCGTGAGCCACCGCGCCCGGCCTAAGCCACCTTTTGATTCATGTTTTAGCCAACCAAACTGTTAGAGATCTTTCTAACTCCCCAAGTTGAACTGCAATATTAAATGTAGCTTAGTGAGCTCTTATCAATAAATTCAGCCTGACCCAACTTCATGTTCCTACTATTATTTTATTTTTATTTTTTTGAGACAGAGTCTGGCTCTGTTGTCTGGTCTAGAGTGCTGTGGCATCAGCCTAGCTCACGGCAACCTCAAACTCCCGGGCTCAAGCGATCCTACTGCCTCAGCCTCCCGAGTATCTGGGACTACAGGCATGCGCCATGATGCCCAGATAATTTTTTCTATTTTTAGTAGAGGCGGGGTCTCGCTCTTGCTCAGGCTGGTCTCGAATCCGGACCTGAAGCCATCCTCCCGCCTCAGCCTCCCAGAGTGATGGGGTTACAGGTGTGAGCCACAGTGCCCTGCCTGTTCCTTCCATTATTTTCCCACACCCTTAGTATCTATTTCCACACATATCCCTTGGATTGTTCTGCATAAATCAGAAAACTCAAGTAACTCTTTTGGAGTATAATGTACCTCCTCATGGGCTGCATATTTTGCATCTCACCTTGAAGGGCCTGCTGGGACTTGAGTCCAGTTAGATATAGGAGCAAAGAGTAGTGGTGACTGAGTTCTGAGAATTGGCATTGTTTGGCAAGGCAACTGCCTCAGGGGAGGTCATTACCATTTTCTCAGGCATCTCAAGCAATGCAGGTTTAATACCACGTGGAAGGGTGATACCACTGCTATTGAGCATGGAGATTCTGCTGGAGTATGAAGACCCCTTACACTATTAAGGAAGATTCATCAGAATTTAGGGGCTCAATGTCCCCAGCTTCATCAGGGTCTTCCCATACATACAGCCACATCCCAATTTAGAGAATCCCATTCTTTTCCAATCAATGTCCTCACTTTAATAGCAGACACCCGCAAGGCTGGAAGTTTAAGTTGTGTTGTAATTCAGCCAGTCACAGGATGAGGTTCTGCCCTTGATTTTCAGCAATTTCAGCCCTGCAGCTATAGGAGATAAGAGTCTCCTTCAGGTCACACACAGAAGCTCATAAGTCATTTATGCAATGCTTGAGCTGGGATTTCATATCCCTGAGCTCATCTTTTTCTTTCATCACTTTGTCTAGTGTCATACGAACAACCAACCAAAGCAAACATGTTTGAAAGTCTCATCTACACAGTCACCTAGCTCCTTGCTTCCTTCAAGTGGTTGATTAGGAGTAATCAATGCAGATATTTTACATATCTCCATAAACAGTTCGTGCCATGGACTATCTATCAATGCTCTCTTTACTGTTGGAAATAGAGTCTAAGCACCTTTAAATCTAATCAGATTAGAGAGTCAGAGACCTCAAAACCAATTCAGAAACTCATCCTTAAAATTCTGTTTATATATATATATATGTATATATATAAGAGATTATGAGGAATTGGCTCATTATGGAGGCTGAGAAGTCTCATGACCTGCTGTCCACAAGCTGGGTTTCAGGAATGCCAGGGCTATAAATTAGTCTGAGTCCAAAGGCCTGAGAACCAAGGGAGCCAGTGGTGAAAATCCCAGCCTCAGGCTGGAGATGAGACGAGATGTTCCAGTTGAAGCAGTGAGGCAGAGAAAAGGGGGTAAATTCCTCCTTCCTTGGGCTTTTGCTCTATTCAAGCCCTTAATAGACTAGACGGTGCCCACCCACATTGAGGAGGGTAATCACTTCACTAACTCCACAAGTTGAGATGCTAATCTGTTACAGAAATACCCTCACAGACACAGCCCAAAATACTGTTTAACCTGCAGCCCCAACTATCACCAGTCAGGTGGACACATAAAATTCACCACCACAACCTTGCCGCCAGTCATATTCATTCAGAAAGGTGGTATTGATATACTTAACCACCACTATCTCAGTCCTCCCTGATTGCTACTTATTGGGGACGATGGAAATGATTAACAGTTGCATGTGGCACTAGCAGTCATGTAACCTTAAAATAAAATTTAACCTTATAAAGGAAAAAAAAAAAAAAAGGAGAAGGACTAAGCAGAAAAAGTAGGAGTAAAGGTCTGAAAAGTTCAGAGTCTGGCAAGAAAATGACTTCAGGAATTCTTAGCCATTTATTCGGTAAGCTTACTTTCAACAACTTCACAGTTACCTCAAAGTATGTCAAAAAGGATTTAGTATCACTGTTTAAATACACTTTCCTAAAGAGAAATCAATGAGCAGAGCGAGGATGTCTGATCCTTGTTCAGCTTCTCTCTTCCTACCTTGGTTACTTAACTCACCACACAATGTTGCCACATTCGTGGGATGCTCTACACTGACTTTTTTTTTTTTTTTTTTTTTAAGACAGAGTCTCACTCTGTTGCCCAGGCCAGAGTGCCGTGGCATCAGCCTAGCTCACAGCAACCTCAAACTCCTGGGCTCAAGCAATCCTTCTGCCTCAGCCTCCCACGTAGCTGGGACGACAGGCATGCGCCACCATGCCCGGCTAATTTTTTCTGTATATATTTTTAGTTGTCCAGATAATCTCTTTCTATTTTTGGTAGAGACGGGGTCTCGCTCTTGCTCAGGCTGGTCTCGAACTCCTGACCTTGAGCGATCTTCCACCTTGGCCTCCCAGAGTGCTAGGATTACAGGCGTGAGCCACCATGCCCAGCCTCTACGTTAACTTTTGTCTCCACTAACCTTTGCTCTACAATTATGTACAGATAGCGATTACACATCTCAGCCAATAAAATATAATTCCCTGGTGCCATCGCTAGATGTGACCATGACAGAGCCATACACAAAAAAGACAATGGCATGTTAAGAGTGGAGGGACAGCTGGGGATAACTGAAAACCCATGATTCCTCCAACGCTTTTCCTTTCAGACAAAGATGTTGAAACCACCATCTGGAATGAACAGCCTGAGGTTAAAGACGATGAGAGCTTTAGACATGAACCCAGATCTTGTGATTCCTAGGCTTCTTCTCAGTCTAGCCTCCTTTCTGTGGATTTGAGCCTCATAATGATTGTGTGACCAGCATCCACACTTTCTCATTTTCTAAATGGCAACAAAAGCAACTAACAGGGATTGTTGTGAAGGCCTAAAACAATGCTGAGAATACAGGTACTTAGTACGTTTTTCATTTAATAAAGAAACTTTAAATATAAAAACTTGTTAAGTTAATGATACCACACTTCTTGAGTTTTTTCACAAAATTTTTATAATCTTTCATTTGGCCCCACCCAGTTTCTTAAACTTTTGAAGTAGTTAAGAAAGGTTTAGGTTAGATCTCCTGTGAGTCCACAAGGCAAGTTTCAAGGTGGGGGAGGTGCTAAGATGTTGCCTTTACTTCACACAGGTTGGTTCAAACTAGGTCTTTCCGTAAAGCCAGTCAGCATATGGCCCCAGGTTTCCTTTGTCCTCCCCTCCCCCCCAAACTCAGCAGTATCATGTTCCTGGAGCAGAAACCACTGGACCTAGAAGGTTAGATGGTCTTTCTCTTGATACTAGGATATAGGAGAGCTTAACAACATCACCAACCAATAGGATCTAATTGACATTTACAGACCACAAAACAACAGCAGAATTCTTTTTCTTTTTTTTTTTTCTATTTTTTTTCTTTTTTTTATTTTGCCTTTTTCCACATGTTCTGACAGCAGAATTATTTTTAAAAGCCCATGGAACATTCACTAAGATAGACAATATCCTGGCCTATAAATAAAATCAAAACTCAACAAATTAAAAACAGTGAAATGATATAATGTGTGTTCTCTGACTACAATGGAATAAAACTTCAAATATCAGAAAGATAGAAAAACCACAAATACTTGGAAATTAAATACCACACTTCTTAATAATGGGGTCAATGAGGAAGTCTCAAGAGACATTTTTAAAATACATTAAACTGTATGAAAATGCAAGCACAACATTTAAAATTAGTGGGTCACAACTAATGCAGTGCTGAGAGGGAAATTTATAGCATTAAAATGCTTACATTAGAATAGGAAAAAAGTCTAAAATCTATAATCTAAACTCCCATCTTAAGAGACTAGAAAAAGGAATGTGAGGGTGATCTGGCTGTGACATCTGTCACCTCACTGATCACCAGGGTTGATTCGGCTGATCTGGCTGGCTAGGCAGGTGTCCCCTTCCTCCCTCAGTGCTCCTTGTGCATCCCTCCTGATGCTGCACACTCAAAGAGGACAACCCTCTCCAATAGAGGAGGACCTTTCTTCAGTCAAGGGTATAACAAGTAGCTGCGCTCCCCTGCTAGAACCTCCCAACAAGCTCTCAAGAAATTAGAAAAACAAGAACAAAATAAAGCCAAAGCAAAGGAAGGAAATAATAAAAAGCAGTTATCAATGAAATAAAAAACAGAAAACCAGAGAAAAATCAATGAAAGAGCTGGTTCTGCAAAAAAGACTGATAAAATTGAATACCTCTTGTAAGACTGACTAAAAAAAGAAAAAGGCACAAATTACAAATATCAAGAAGGAAAGAGATTTTACTACTATCCCCAGACACAAAGGGAAAATAAATGAATCACTACGAATAACTCTTCACACATAAATGTGGTGATGACTTAGCTATAACGAACTAACTCCTTAAAAAGCACGAACTACCAAAACTCACCCAATATGAAATATATCATTTAAATAGTCTTACAATTATTAAATCAAATTTATATTTTAAAAATTCTCAAAAAAGAAATCTGTATGCTCAGATGGTTTCAATGAAGAACTCTACCGAACATTTAAAGAAAATTTAACATCAATTATATACAATCTCCTCCAAAAAATAAAAAGAGGAAGGGACACTTCCCATCTCATTTGGGATGAGTATGACAGGGATCAGTATGACCCTGATACCAAAACCAGAAAAAGACAGTAAAAAAAAAAAAAAAAGAAAAAAAATCCCTCATGCACAAAAGTATAAAAATCTTCAATATTACCAAATTAAATCCAATAATGTATTTAAAAATTATATAACATGACCAAATGCATTTACTCTAGGGAAGTTAGGCTGGATCAATATTTGAAAATCAAAAGCAATGTAATCCACTATATTAACAAGCTAAAGAGGAAAATCCTATGATCACATCAACTGATACAGAAAAAGTATTTGCCAAAATTCAACACCTATCCGTGATAAAAACTCTCAGCAAACTACAAACAGAGAGGATCTTCATCAACTTGATAAAGAGCATCTATAAAAACCCAACAGCTAACTTGATACTTACTGGTGAAAGACTGAATGCTCCCCCTAATATTGGGAATGAAGCAAGACTATTCTGTTACTATTTTTAGTTAATACAGCACTCAAAGCCCTAGCCAGCCTGCACAATAAGATAAACAAGAACAATAATAATAAGGAAATAAATGGCATACAGATTAGAAAGGAAGAAATTAAGCTGTCCCTATTTGCAGATAACATTATGAACTACATAGAAAATCCCAAAGAACTTACCAGAAAAATTCCTAGAACTGATAAGTGAGCTAAGCAAATAAAAGGATAAAAGGTCAATGAACAAGTGAAAGCTGATATTAAAAACACAATTTGCAATCACGAAGAATAAAATGAAACATTTTAATATAAGTCTAATAAAATACATACAGGATTTCTATGCTGCAAACTAAAATGTAGACGAAAGAAATCAAAGACCTCAATAAATAGAGAGATGTACTGTGTTCACGGGTTGGAAGAGTAAACATCAATTCTCTCCAAACTAATTGTGGCCTTAACACATTCCTTATCAAAATCCCAGCAAGATTTTTTGTAGATAAATAGGCAAACTTATTCTATAGAATGTACACAGAAAGGCAAAAGAATTAGAATAGCTAAAATAATTTTGAAAAAGAATAAAGTGGGAGGAATCATTCTACCTGATTTTAAGATTTACAGTAATTATGGCAATGTGTCATTGGCGGAGAGATAGACTAGACCAGTAGAACAGAATAGAGACCCCCGAAACAGACTCACACAAGTAGGGACAACTGGATTTTGGCAATGATATAAAAGCAATTCAACTAAATTATAAGTCTTTTCAAAAAATGTTGCTAGGATAATCAGACAGCCATAGGCAAAAAAACTGAACCTCAACTTAAATTTCATCTTTTATACAAAAATTATCTCAGAAGAAAACATAGAGGAAAATCTTTAAGATCTAGGCTAGGTAAAGAGTTCTTAGACCTGACATCAAAAGCACAATCAATAAAGGAAAACAAATCTATAAACTGGACTTCATCAAAATTGAAACTTTTGTTTTACAAAAAGCACTGTTAAAAGGGTGAAAAGATAAGCTACAATCTGGGAGAAAAATATTTACACACCACATGTAACCACAAAGGACTCAAACCTAGATTACATAAAGAACTCTCAAAACTCAAACAGTAAAAAAACCCAAACAGCCCAATCAGAAAATTGATAAAAGACGTGAATAGACATTTTACCAAAGAGGATATACAGATGGGAAATAGCACATGAAAATACATTCAACATCATTAGCTATTAGGGAAATGCAATTACAATGCATACTATCTGGGGGATGGGCACACTTGTAACTTGGACTCCAATGGTAGAAAAGCAATTTATGTAACCAAAATATTTGTACCTCCATAATATTCTGAAATTAAAGAATAAATAAAACCATAATAAACATCACCACACGCATATAAGAATTTTAAAAAGTGACAATACCAAATGCTAACAAAGAAGTGGAGAAATTGGGTCTCATACATTGTTGCTGTGTATGTAAAATGATACAGCTACTGTACTAGTTTGCTAGTGCTGCCATAACAAAAAACCATAGACTGGTTGCTTAAGCAACAGAAATTTCCTTTCTCACAGGTCTGGAGGCTGGAAGTCAAGGGCAAAGTGGGGGCAGGTTTGGTTTCCCCTGAGCCTCTCTCCTTGGCTTGCGGACGGTTGCCCTCTTGCAGCCTCTTCACGTGGTCCCCCCTCTGTATATGCTCCTAGTATTTCTTCTTCTTATAAGGGTAACGGTCACATTGGATTAGGCCTCACCCTAAAAGGGACTCATTTTAACTTAATCACCTCTTAAAAGAACTTATCTCCAAATATGGTTACATTCTGAGGTACTGGAGATGAGAACTTCAACATAAGAATTTTGTGGGGACACAGTTCAGCCCATAGCAGCCACTCTGGAAAATAGTTTAGGAATTTCTTATAATTACACACACACAAATTATCCCCAATACTCTTATTGCTTAGGAAGTTCTGTTTTCAACCGAGAGGGACTTTTCAGCAGTGGTGCCACGTCCATGCAGCAGGCACAGGAGTTTCCTGGAACCTCTTATGCGAGAGCCTTCATGAATTAAACAATGAGAAGATTAATGCATGAAAGAAAGATATTATGGCAATAACAACGTGGTGACTTCTAGTCTCTTTTTAATCACATGCCTCCAATCTATACGCCTTTTAATAGAATACTGTCCAAACTACAGAGGTGCAGGGAGGCATCTGCAAACTAAGCTCCCTGTGTCACGTGGCCAGCGTGGATCTGTTTCATTACAGCTTACCATCCCCATCCTGGAAATCTGGGCGATTCTGAAGCTAGCTCATCAGATAAAATGAAACGCTTTCACAAAGCGTTTTGGGAAAATGACAAAGCTGATGAATTCTTACCACTGCTACTGACAAGATCACCTAATTTCAGAGATTTATATAAACGCCTGTTCCTTTCTAGGCTTTTTCTCATTAAACAAGACATTTGTGCCGTAATATACAAAATCATTCCTCTGAAGTCAAGAGATTAAGTTTGTATTTTCCTCTCTTTAGCTGAAACTAAATGTCAGCTCCCAGAGAGCCAATCTATGTCAGTGCTAAGATTTAAAGAACTTTATTACTTTAAAATCTCAAACAAATTACTAGGCTTTAAACACATTTATCCATTCCATTAAGAGCAAAAAAACTTTCAGAAATTACATCTTTGTAATGAACACAAGAGACTCTATCATACTGTCACAGTTGAGATACCTGTGATAGGCAGGCACTCAGCATCACTCTTGACGGAGTGGGCACTCAAATATTCTGAGTTGCGCAGTGCTACTTTTTAGTAGGGGCTATGCCATCAAGTATGTGCAACTCCTGGGCTTCCAGTCAATACCAACCATAGCTAGGGTGCGATCACAGTACAACAGCCTTCTAGTTAATTGCTGGCTGTACTTAATAAAGCAATCCAAGTCCCTGGCTCCCTGCTGTACACCAGCATGCTTCAGGCCCAACCTCAGATCACATCCAATTTGTGCTCCTTCTTCTGTACCTACAAACCAGCATGTTTTTGGATTATACTCATGAGACCCTGCCTCACCAAAAATAGAAAAAATTAGCTGACTGTGGTGGTGCACGCCTGTAGTCCCAGCTACTCGGGAGGCCGAGGGAGGAGGATCAGCTGAGCCCAGGAGTTTGAGGTTGCAGTGAGCTACAATGACGCCACTGCACTTTACCCAGGGCAAGAGTGAGACTGTCTCAAAATGAGCAGGAACGGGAAGGAAAATTAGAAAAGAGAGTGGCTGGACAGTACAATTACCCACAGAATTTTAAAAACAGGTATGCCTAATGATTGTTTTTAAGTCATTAAGGCAAGCACAATTTAAACTCATTCTCTCTCCCAGAATTTGCATTAGGTTGCCAATCTCACAAATACACACACACACACTCTTTCTCTCTCATGCATATAAAAATATCTGAAATAGATATATTTTTAAAAATGTTAACCGGTTTCCTTGAGGAAATTGGGGTTAGGATGGTCAACTTATTTAATAGAATACTTTTTTATACCTTTTAAGTTTTGCCTTGTGCATATTACCAATTTTAAACATTTTTTTTTAACTTGCAAGACAATATAAAGTTCACCAACAGTCTTTTACCTGCTTGGCATTTATTAAACAGGCCAAGCATGCTCCCTCTGCCTGGAATGTTTTTCCCTCCAGATATTCAAATTGTTAACTGATCTCTCACCCTCAGGACTCTATTTAAAAATTAACATATGCCTTATATTATACCAGTGTCTATCCCCTTACCATGTTTTATTTTTCTTACCAGCTTTTATTGCCATCTGACAGTAGATTACGTATTTGTTTATTTTCTATATGCATCTGGTCACTGAGACAAAGGTATGTTATTGGTTTGTTCTTTCCTAGCCACTAGAATTCTGCTTAGAACAAACCTAGGCTCAATATGTACTTGATTTAAAGAACAATTTGGAAGGTGCAGTAGATCTGAGAAGTAACTATACAGCATTGACAGATACTGTAGTGTTTCTCAACTTAGAAGCACCAACCCTGGGGGGAGTAATTTGTAGGTATAGTTGGAAAGAGTTTCCCTTCTTCTTCTCTGACACACATAGACACACACCACACAGCAGCTAGTATTAAAAACCTCAGACTGGATGTCAGAACCATTAACTCCTTCCTTAATCTAAAGGAAATTACCACTGAATCTGAAGCTATTCACCTATAAAGGCCATGAAATCACCTCAATGAAGATTATTCAGGAAGAGATAGAATATCAAACAATTCATGCCTACTACTAAACTCAAATTTGTTAATTAGCAGCTGTACATTTCAAAAGGAATCCAATTTTCTATCATCTGAAACTCATATGCCCAAATTTATTAAATAGCATTAATTCACTGTACATTTGGCTTTGAATTTACTTTGCTGTTGTTGAGACAGGGTCTTACCATGTTGCCCAGGCTGGCCTTAAACTGCTGGGTTCAAGCGATCCTCCTGCCTCAGTCTCCTAAAGTTCTGGGATGAATTTACTATTAATCAAGTGAATGAAGTGGAGGGAGAAAGATGAACTACATGCTAAGACAGGCAAATATATTCCACTTAAACACCTTTTCCTTTGAAGGGTAAAAATTTTATTTTTGAGGAAATTTTTACTGCACATTTTCAAAAAGAGTCACATAAGAAAGCAAAAATGTTATCCTCCCCTCATCCTAGAAATAAATAAGAAGGGCATAAAATTTCTTTTTAAATCACGACACTTGGAAGTTTAGCACCAGCATCCAAAATGAACAAAAAAGAAAAAAAGCAT
>CM052440.1:76915674-76937172 GCA_028533085.1 Varecia variegata | reverse complement strand
GAGGTTGCTCTCATCTTTTGTGCAGGCATTCCTAGGATCTCAGCTTGCTGGAAAAATCTGCTGACATTTTCCTTTTGCAGTTGTTAGTTTCTTAAAGAATAATAATAAACATTCTAATGTCCAAATCTTGGTTAGTCTTCCACTTTTATTGCTTGGATGTTTCTTTGGCGTTGGTAAGGTTGTGGTCTGCTTTTTGCTTGTTTTACTTTTGAATGGTCATCAATTCTTTAGGTCACCTGGAAAACATTAAAATCAAACTTATAAATAGTGACAAAATGATTAAGAGTTAAATAGTATTTCAAATACTGTAAAAATCTATACACCTTGCACAGATTTGTAAGTCATACATTAATTAAAACTCTTACTTTTTAATAAAGTAGTTTTATAAATCAGAAGTCAGTATGTAATAGTAAAAAATTTTATAAAATTGCATGAAAGAAAATCATCATGAGGCCAAATAAACAGTATTATACCATCAATAACTCTTCACTGTCATTTTAGTGGCTGTACCATATCTCCTAATATGGATACACCACAATGACTTAGGGTAAGTACCCAATGTCAGACAGGTTGTAAATAGTAAAAATATTTTCTCTCATATTCCCCATATTTTGGATTATTTCCTTAGAAACAATACCCAGAAATAATATTACTTGGGAAAAGGCCATAGCCATTTTTAAATGAGTAATATAACGTTAAGTCAGTTAATGCCAAGTTTAAATAGGAAGATTATTTCTATGATCATCCATGCTACGAAGAGATAAAATACAATACTGCCAGCATAACAAATGTCTACCTAATGAAAGGCTGATTTAAATCTGAAAATCATTGCATATAAAAGCAAACAGCATTAAAAAGCAGGAACTTTAAAAAAAAAAATCAAAAACTTTATTAATGAAATTTTAACAATTTTTTTGAAAAATAACAGACACTGAGTTTCACAACCTCTCTTTTAAGTAAAAGCTAATGGAAAAGGCAACAAGCAAGAAATATAAAAAAAAAACTAAAGTCTCAGTTAAAAGGGTGAAGCAACTATGGCATATGAACCCTCAAGACTGGCTCTGTAGTTAGGTTGGTCTTTCTAGCTATATTTCTATCTATACAAATAAAATTTCCAAGATCTTTAACAAGACAGAAAAAAGTAGGAAATGACAAGGATGCAAATAACAAGCTAACCTTTATCAGTTATTCTCTATCACACCCTACTCTAAGCACTTCATTCGTGTGATTTCACTTAATCCTTGCAAGAACCCTGGCTGCCAAGTGTAATTAGTGTCCCCATGTTACTAGGGTCAGACAGAGGAGATCACCAGCACATGAGAGATGCAGAGGAGCCTGCACTGGATATACAAACCTCGGCTCTTACACATTATACTGCACTGCATCAAAATAAATAATGTTGATTATCAAAGAAGAAGAGGAAGGAAAAAGACACTCTAGTTTATTCTACAGGTTAAACAGTCTCCTGTTACAAAAACCAGGTCTTTATTAGGGATGTTAAAATTATCAAATCGGGCAGTAGGTGCCACAAAAATGAATTATCAGTTTTCCTAAGTGGTACTAATGGTTAAAAACAGGAAAAAACAGTTGTTTATGCCTCCAAAGCTTATCATAATAAGGTCAATCCCAGAGATAGTTAACCACCAAAACCACTTTTCCCCCCAGAATCCCAATGGAGACCAAATGTTAGCACAGATGAATCTAACAACTAGTTCGGACTAATTTGTACTACTGCAGAGAAACCAGTGATATTTGAAAGAAACATCCACTCAAGGCTCGCTGCCCAAGCTCTTACCCTGCAGATGGTGAAGGTGCCAGGGGAGCCTGGTGTTACTCAGCACCGCTCTGCTCGGTGGCGGGAGCAGGGTTCTCAGTTGGGGCGTCACCTGCCTTGGTCTAAAACACAACACAAAACCATGAAAACGGAAATTTATCAAAATTCAGATGAAAGCGGAAAGCTCAAGACTAAAAGTTCTCAAAATTGGATTTTATTTATTTAAAAATAAATACATTTATTTTATATATATCAAAAATCAGTACCACATTCGATCCCTACCATCTCCACCAAAACAAACAAAAAACCTCACAAAAACAAAAAACAGCACAAGAAAAAACAAACAAAAAAAAATCAGTACCACAGAGAACAGCTTCCAAGAAACTAAATACCACTACTCTCCCTGGAGTCCAGGATATACGAGTGCTTCCAACTCGTGCAGAGGCAGCTTCCTCTCTATAAATGCTGTCCTTTATTTGGAGCCCTAAATGTTTAGCTCTGAACCCCCACTAATATGGGTCATTATTTCAGAGAGTGTTAATTAGCTGACTTCAAATACACAGTTTGTGTCACACAGGACACACTCTCTAGACAGGCTGGATTCACCTCTTTGCCATCTTGTGAAGGAGCGTTAGGAGGACGGGGGCGACGCCGATAGTTGTAGGGACGCCGGTATCCACGGCGAGCAGATGGCTGGTTTGGACCATTGGCTGCTTGCTGATTCTCTTTATCTTCGGCCTCCCCGACAGCGGGGGCAGGTCGTGGGCGAGGAGGTCCCCTATAGCAGAGAACACAGGAAAAAGAAGTGCAGCGGGACAGGAATTCTCGAGAATAAAATGCTTTATTTATTTTTAAAGATAAAGTCAAGTAATCAGTACTTATTGCTAGAATTATTCACAGGCCAATGCAGCAAATGGAACAGAGGTTTGGTGAAAAAAATCTTATTTTTCTATCATTTTTCCCCCTTCATATTTGTATTGAACAAGCATACACTGAACACATACTGTCTTCCTATCAGGCACACTTTGATAGGCACTAAGAACGGGAAAATAAAGAAAAGTGGCCTGGTATCTGCCCTCCATGAACAGAGTTTAGTGGAGACTAAGGGGATTAAAACATGGAAAGAAAACTACTGTTACTATGTGCACCAAAGCCTGTGCTAGCAGGTTTTCACATTAAATTTTTAATTTCAATGCTAATTCTGTAGGTTAGATTTATAATGAGAAAACCAAGAGATTCAGAAACGATTAGTATGTGGTTGAACTGCATGGAAGTACTGCTTTCACAGCTAAGAAAAAGGTCAAATATGACTTTCCCAAGATCACACAGCTAGGCACTGAAAGCTGGGCTTCACTTACTACTACTGTCTCCTTTCTGTTTCATTTTTTAAGACATTTCTATGAAGGCTGTTTTATTCTGAAAGTCTTTAGTACTCAATCATTAGTGATTAAGCCTAAAACTGGAATGAATGTTGTGAGGTAAAACGACATAGACTGGTACAAATCCTTTCCCACTGTAAGATACTTACTTTGCCTTCGATAAACCCACAGTGAGAAATTTCAAGGTAGCATACACGGCATTCAGGAAGGAGGTTCTACTTTTTCCACTTACCTCAAAGATAAGGTAAAGGAACAGGCAGGCTTATAGTTTAAATAACTTCAAAAGGATCTTAGGGGGTCTATCCCAATTCAGTATTCTCAAGTGATACAAACACAAATAATGAGATAACCAACCCTTCAGTAATATTAACAGCATTGGTGGTAATTATATCTAATATTTATCAAGGGCTTACCCTACCAGACACCATACTAATTATCTTAGATGCATTAGTAAATTTAATCCTATTGGCAATTGCAGAACATTTATTAATGTCTACTTTATAGACCTAGTGACTATGGCTTAGAGAGTCCAGAAATTTGCCCAAGAACATACAGCTGCTAAACTGTAGAGTGGAAAGTTAAATTCAGGCAATTCGGATCAATAGCCTGATTTAACCCCTGTACTGGACTGCCTCAGTGATTCAAATATTCAGTATCCCAGATACCCCGACACTCAAGTCTTCCTCCATTTATAGCTCTGCCACTGAATTGATCATCAATTAATCTGTTTATCTGATTTAATAAAAATTGATAATTTGTATCATGTAGTTACAACATATAAATAATGCTGTGGTAAAGAGATAACTAAAAATACTAGTTGTTAAATAGCCGGGGAAATGTCACTCTGCCACCTGAAAACTCTGGTGCATACTCAAAGCAACCACATCTTCTAGTTATATAATAAACCCACAGAACAGACCAACAGGAACCTCATTCTACTGTTCCTCAGAAGTCCTTCAACTGGTCATTAGTTAGTGGAAAAAGTCACCTACCTACGGTACCTTGGGCGATAGGTTGGATTTCGATGAACCGGTCCCTGAAGTTGCGCTCCCTCTGGGACTCCGTCCTTAATCTCTCCAATCTCACCAGCCTAGAGAGGCAATGAGAGCCGAGTGAGTGTCAGCCACAGTGCCAGGTGTAAGAGACACACAGAGCATACAGTTGTGTTCAGAACTTTTTTAAGAGGTAAAAAGTGAACTGCTTCGTTACAAAGCTGGGCACTCTCAGCTATAACAGTGAACTATGTGTTGATTAGATCTTTGCATAGGAAAGGAAGAAAAACTCAGTCCTACTAGAACGGTCCTTTGCCTTATCCCAAAGCACCTAACTTTATTTTACTATATTAATTTAGCATCTTAAAGTCTATTGAGTTTCATTCATCTCTTGTAAGAAAACGTATTTTACAAAAGGAAATTCAATACCATTAACAGTTTCTACAAAGGTTCTCCCTCAAATCACTATGATGAATTGCATCCAAACCGTAACCAGACTGCCTTTACCTCCCATTTCTTCCTTTCAGCTTTCTTCCTTTTATCTGCTTGCATTATTTAAGTATAACATCTTAGAAAAAATATACCTTCTTGATGATATATACTTATTTTAAGCTGGGGGAATAAAATTAATTTATAGTATAACTTCCAGGGGGAAGAAAAAACTAAAAAGTAACAAACAAATGAACAAAACTCCATCAATAATCTCTGAAATTCTTTACCATACAGACATATCCCAACCTTCTTTTCTCAAAACTAACATCCCTTGCTCCTCCACAGATTCAAATATTGCCCTTCATATCTCACTAACGGAAACAATCAGAAGATAATCAAGTCTACCAAACTACCTGCATTTACATTAATTTTCTTCTGTCCCACTACACTGGATAAGTAGGTCCACGCTCATCTCCAAAAAGAGCCCCTCTACTCTTACCAGTGAGGGCACGTTAACTCTGTCCTCCCCTTTACTAAGTATTTTTTTCCTTCTCTACACCATCATTTGCATTCAGGCACACAAACATATCGAAATAGCACCCATCTTCTTCAATTTTTTAAAATTTTGAAATAGCCAACTTACAGAAAAGCTGGAATTATAGAATCTAATCTTCAGACCCCCATTCGAGTTTCACCATTTGTCCCAATGCAGCAAAAAGATCATTTAGAATCATGCACTAAATTATCTCTTTTTGTCTGGAACAGTTCTTCAGTCTTTACTTGGCTTTCATGACCTTGACACTTTTAAGGATCACAAGCCAGTTATTTTGTAAACTGTCCCTCAGTTTGCGTTGTTTGGTGTTTTCTAATGATTAGATTTAGCTTCTGCGTCTTGAGAGCAAAGTTACAAAAGTAACACTGCATTCTTCTCACTGCATCCTGTCAGGTAGTGTATGGTTCCAATTTGTACCACTACTGACAATAAGGGGTTAATTTGATAAGGGGTTAGGGTGTTGTCTGCCAGGGTCTTCCACTATAAGTTGACTCTTTCCTTCTTTGTAATTAGTAAGTACTTTGTGAGGAAGTACTTTCAAAGTGTATAAATATCCTGTTCCTCATCAAATTATTCAATGTAGTCATTTATTTATTTATATCTGTATATACATGGTTTTCCATTTTATTCAATGAGTTATAATCTGTTACTATCATTACTGGCTAATGGGAATGTCTCTAAGCTGGCTCATGTCCTTCTGACGTCTTTCCAACATTCTTTGAGTACTCCCTTGCTTTCTGGCACAACAAGATGTTCCAGGCTCATATTGTACTTTGTCCCAGCTCTGAAATCAGCCATTTCTCCAAAGGAGCTTCTTTTTATTAGAGAATGTTATTTAGAAATGAGAAATTGGGGCCAGGTGTGGCTCAATGCTCTTAAGGTGTGACTGCTTTCAGGGCCTTTCAGTAAATAGAACTAAGGAACACACACAACAAATGTTACATATGCATATGTGTATGTGTGTATGGCAAATATACATGCCTAACTTGATCTGCCCCACCTAATAGCTTTAGAAGTAAGTTGTTGGTGAGCTAAGGAGTAAGGGAAGACCAGGGGGAACTCATCATTGCATTAAATAAAAGGCAAATCAAACAAAAATCTTGCCTCAATCCCACATCCTCCCCCAGCTACTACCCATTTCTTTGAGCTCTTTTACAGACATACATACTCAGTTACCACTTCCGACCACCACTACCACCACAGAAACCTCCTCAGTGGGGTGTATGAATATCTCTTCTTCCCCATCCTTTGCTATCCCTTAAATTCACTCTAATCAAACTTTGGTCCTTACCAAACCACTGATCTCCAAGTTACCAAACCCTATAATCAATCAGCTTAATTTCCTCTACTTATCAACCGCATTTCCTTCTTCAAGTACATTCTCCCTGGCTGCTCTTTTTCATTGTCCTTTGCTAAGCAGTGCTTATCTTCCTAATTTTTAACAGTTGGTGTGCCTAGAACTCAGTCCTAGGATCGTATTTCCACCTACACTTATCCTGCCCTGATGGCTTTAAATACTATGTTGTTTTATGAACCTGAAATCACAATGAGCCCCAGAAGACTGGTTCTAAAATTACACCGTCCTTCCTCCAGCCATTTTCTACCTCTTGACTCTGCTTTATTTTTCCACCTACTTGACACCTCTACTTGTAGGTGAATTTTAATGTGGAAAAAGATCCCCAAAGAATTTTCCCCTTTCCCCTCAAACCAATCTTTCTTCTATCTTCCCACATGTGTTTAAATGAAAAACCACAGAGGTATTGTTTACTCCTCCTATCACATATTCACTCCATCATCAAGTGCTGTCACCACTACACTTAACACATCACCCAAATCGCACTCCTGATTAGCATCTCACTACTGCCAGCACCTAATCCAACCCACACCCATCTCTCCACCGGGAAATTACAGTAGCTGTCTCCCTACTTCTATTCTAGCACTTGATGGTCCAGTCTCCATAAAATGGTATGATAATCTCTTAAATGTTTCTTCTCCATTCAGATCCTCCCCAGCTTCTCATCAGAGTGAAAGGAGGTCAACCTTGCTAACAGTGGTCTACCAAGCATGGCTGGCTGATCTCCCCTAAGACCTCACCCTAATCTCCCCTCCAACAGTCTCCCTTCACTCACACCATCTCAATTGCATGAGCCTCTCTTTAGTTTCCTAAGCACACTAGGTTACTTTTTCCTCAGAAACTCTGATTCACAAAAAAATACTAACAAAACCAGCAATTAACATGAGTAAAGGATAAGTATCTACTAGAATGACAGAATGAGAAGAATACAGACAGACTGAATTAATATCAAGTTCTACCACATCTTGCCCATGTAACCTTAGGTAAAAGTTGCTGGTTTTTAGAAATATTCAAAGCTCTTCATTTGTAAAAATGCTTTCATAAGGCTATAAAGAGGACTGAATAAAAACTGATTTCAAACATCTGTCACTTGGTAAATGCCAAATGTTGCTCCCTTCCCTCCATCATATAATTCTTTTCTTAAAGACAATCAAGTGGTTGACATTAGCTCAGTAAATGATTCTCCTTAATTTTCAGATACACAGAAATACTACCTTTAAAACATGGAAATCATTTGGTCATTGATGAATCAGGTTATATTATGTCCTTAGTGCACAAGGCAAATATCACTGGCCTATATATTATCGCTTTTTTCCTATTGTGTTCCATAAATTTCATAGTGTTGTATATAGCACAAAAATATTGGCAAAGACTTTACACTGATAATCCTGAAGTAGCTTAATTATATAAGAAGGGAGCTTTATGTATTTTCATTTGATACTGTTGATTGGCTTAATCAGACTTCTTAGTCACTGAACACCCAAACATTGTATGAATCAGAAAGATTCTAAGAAAAAATTGTTGAAAGGATCTCAAACAACTGTTACTTCCAACACGGAATGGGTAAGAAAGTCAGCCTGCATTAGAAACAACTAAGCACAGTTATGAGAATAAGCACACATACTCAAAATTTAGTTTTCAATTAGCTTCTGCAAATGATGCTCTACATGGCACTAAGGATTCACTTTACTCTGAAACTTCAATTCCTAAGGTGAAATATACTTTATTTCAGAAGATATGTAAAACAATCCTCATGCATTCAGCAAATGTGAAATATATGTGTACACCAAATACTAAGAATGATTATTCCAGGAAGGCACTATTAAAGTACTAAAAATAAATGTGTACCACAATCTCACTGACTTTTCCTTGTCCTCATTTCCTAGAAGCCTGCAGTGCTGCCCTAAAGAAACCTACTATGCCTCATGTACCCAATCTCTCCATATATGTAAGTCTACTTGTTATTTTTAGCACATTTGTCAGGGGCAGCTGTTGAAGAGTAGAAGAGAAAAAACAAGAAAGAACACAGTCATGCATGATGGGATAGGAGAAGGGTAGCAAAGAACAGACTGAACATAATGTTCAGTCAAAACATTTAGTGGGGGAAAAAAAAGAAACCCCAAGGACGCTAAAGAGGAAAAGTTGTAGCTAGTGATAAAAATGATGACCTATCCCTAGTTTTCCAAGTTTCCTGGGAATTGCAAAGTTGATGTAACGTTTATTAATCACAGAACAAATTCATAACAGCTGTACTAATAATATTTTGCAATAAAAAATGAGAACCAATAATCAGCAATCCTAATTCTATGTTAGGTTGTTTTAAAAATCAGCACCATCTATTTCATCTTAATCCAGTAATTTGTAAATGTTATCTATGTTGCAGCCGTCATGTTAACCCTTTGTATTTAATTTGATCATCACAATCCTACCGTGCAGGCATTTAATGCCCCCATTTAACGGATGAATTTAATCTCTCTGAAACTTGATTTTCTCAAAACCTCACAAGTAACAGAGACAAGATTCAAATCCAGGCTTTGTCTTGATTTCAGAGTCCAAGCTCTTACACATACCATCTGTCTCTCTACCTTATTTCATTTATTTGTCCATAAACTATGAATTTCACTCTGGCCACCAGGGTCCCCTATTACAGGCATGGCTCGTGTGGTTGTGCTTTTAGAAATGTTACTAGAATGACTGCTCTGCAAAAGCAGACTGAAGGCCTTGCCTCAGCGTTTGCAGCACCGGGAAGCCACAAGCAAGGTTTTAGTTCCGGCAGCTGGTGTTGGAGGAGGAGGAAGAAGAGGAGGCAGAGAAGGATGGAAGGGTGAGGACTGCTGAAGAGAAGTCCCAGGTGCAATTTTACCTGCATTCTGTTGGGATGGGGAAAGACCCGTGAGCGACGGTCAAAGGTCTGTCCCACGTGGTAAGGCGGGAACCGCCGCTGCCGGTACTGAGGGCGGTACTGAGGGCGGCGCAGCTGATTCCGGGCCCCAGAGAACTGCCGGTCAGTGGCAGGGGGCTCAAATCCTTCACTGCTGCCGCTCCCTTCCTCCTCCTCCTCCCCAGCGTACTAGCGAAGCAAAGAAACAGAGATTCAGAAGAAGTTTCAGCAAGGAAAGAACCAAAGAATACCATTTAGGATGACTATCACCAAAAGGAAAAAAAAAACCTCCCCAAAGCAATAATCCCTTTTATTATACAGACAAAATGCATTTAGCCCAGATTATCAGGTGATTACCTGGGATAAACTACATTAAGATTAGAGTAGATCTGTGCAGGTAAAATACCAGGAAGCAGAAAAAGCAAGAGCAATCAATCTATAATGAATTTCATAGTTACCTAATTAGCACTGGTAAATATCAGCTGACCAACCAACCACCCAAAGAATATCTACAAGACTGATAATATTTAGCTCTATCAAATGTGTGTCTCCCAACATTTACCTTCCCTTGGGGCAAAGTCAGGGCAAAACCAAAAAAGAATACATTTTATGCTGCTATCCACATATTTGACCTAAGTATTAACAGTATACATCCTCCAGCAGTTCTCACATTGGGGATTGGCTATCTGAAACCTTCCAGAAGGTCAGCGAGGTCAAACTAGTCCCATAATGTTGCTAAATTGCTATTTGCCTCCTTCCATACCCCTGCCATTTTCTAAGGAGTACATAGGGGGGTCTTCCAAAGGATACAATGACATGTGGTCCCTCAGCAAACCAAATGCAGAAACAGATATGAGAATCCAGCTATCTTCTATTAAACCATACATCAAAGAGACTTACAAAAGTGTAAAGCAATAGCATTCTTCTCAATTTAAATAGTTTTTTCATTAATAAACGTTATTTATGTTAACATAAGTTACTTTAAATCAATTAAATGCATTTTAAATTTAATTTCTAATACAATAAATACTAATAGACATAAACACACATAAAAACTCTACAATCCTCAATAATATGTAAGCATTTAAGTGGGTTCAAACCCCAAGAAGTCTGAGAACTCCTGACCCACAGCATGATACCCTTTATGTTTAAGAGTAAAGTTTTAATTGCACTTTAACAGGTAGTAATAAGTCCTAATACTGGTAGTTTCTAAACATAGACCTTATTAACAAAGGGAATCAGTGACTCATTTTATATTTTTCCTGTATTTAAGCTGTATCATATACTACCATTTTATATTCTTTAAAAATTAAACAACCAAACATCCCTCAAAGAATATGTGATTTCAAATCTGACTTCAAAGGTAGATATGCAAATGTCTTTATGGGAAGTAAATGTAGTTTTTAAAAATGAATAAATTAAAAACAAAATAATGACCCATTTCTTATTTTGTGGGAGGGTATTTAAGCTTTAGACTCCTCCAGAGCAAGTCATATGTGTAACTATATATTCCCAAAAAGGAAAACCTTAACTAGTCTAATTTCAGAAAAATCTTCATAAAACCCGTATCAAGATATGATTCACAATTATGTAAAGATTATTTGCACAGGGAATGCTCCCCAAAATACTCAGTGTGAGACTATATGTATACTATTGAGTTTTGACAATTTTATTCCTAAATCTTTTACCTGCATGACTTCAGAATTTCCAGCTTTCAGAAAGGAAAAGTCTTTAAGAAAAATTTTTCACTGAAAGTTTTCTCATCACTTTTACTTCTGAATTAACTTAAGAGTTAAAACAATCACAGCTATAGCTCTGTGAACTTGACGAACTTGAGTTAACATGATGTAATAAATGCTACAGTAGCTCATTTCTACCCCTGCCCCACCTTATTATTAAAAATCAAGTAGGATAAGCAAAGACAAGGGTAAGAAAAACACTGAAACACATAAAAGTCCTAAGGAATCTGATGAAATCAATTTGGGCAGGTGTGAGGATGACAGAATAAAGAGGAAAAGCATTTACGTAAGCAGGAAGGTATAAATCTACTAAAATAGAAATAAGTCATTCTCAATCTGCAGGTATTTTAGTCTGCTGAGATTTTTCAAAATTTTTCTTTGGATGATATGGATAGGCACAATCTTATGCTCTCAAAGCAACCCCAAGTTTTAGGCTATGGTGCCAATCTCTTGTTCTAATTCTAGAAACATCAAAAACTGATTCAAATCTAACAAGGTCCTTGTGATCACAAATGAACTGGGTTCATTTTGGGTGCCTTGAGAACAATTCCTCAAATTGAACCTCTTAATTAAGCTCCAGCCAGACTTGCTGGTAAACTTTTTCACCTGGATTGGGACCAATCTAAAGAACTAAAAATCCAGAGCATTCTTACTGCTTCTTTACTTTGAAATAATAGGAAAATGCTAGGCTAAGTAAAATGGCTACTTAATCAAGGTAAATTATTTAATATTTCTGTAACCAGCACTTTTATTGTCTATACACAAGCTAGTCCTCATTCTTTCTCGCCAACAAATGCTGGTTTTCTTAGAGGTCAACACCGTCAGCACCAAGGAGTGAACAACAGGTTTAGGTCCATGACAGAAACCCCACTCCTCTTTGCCAGTGCATGTCACATGACTAGGTTCTGGCCAAAGAGCCAAATGAAGAAAGCCTCTTTGACAACATCAGCACTGCCTACCTGAAGTCAGTCTTTCTGTTAAAAGAAAACTAAATGTCTGTTACTTGCAGCCAAATATATCCTAATTGATGAAATTTCTGAATGGCAAATTTCCAATGGGACCAAAGGCTATGGATAAATTCTGAGCACTAAAAATTTCCCCTCAAAGAAAAAAAAATCATTTGTCCTGTCTCCAGGAGAAAACGTGGCATTTATCTGCTCCAAGTATATTCACTTAATTTCAGACATGAAGAATTTTTCAATCACTGATTAGTGACAGAGACAACGTACATTCCGGGGAGGCCCACGGCGTCTGCCATAGTACCCACGTCTGTAACGGCGCCGATCGGCAGCATAACGACTCCCTTCCACAGGAACTCCATCCGGGCCAGTCACATTGGCTGCCTCTGCACCCTGGGAAAGAAAATAAAGATGGCCTCAAAATTAAAAAGATAAATTAAGCCAAAAAACAGCCTTGGACAGCTAGAGTATAAGACTAGCAGAACATACTAAGAATTCTGACTGTGATCTCAAAAGCAGACCCAAGTTTTAACAAGGTGAACAAGGTGCTTGATGTCCTTATTTAAAGGTATCTGGCTTGTTTGCTCACACAACCCAAGCTTTGCTTTCTTGTCTGGTTATGCCAAATTTAAAAGCAGTATGTACCTGTTTAAAAAACATACACTAGTAAATATAACACAACTGTAAAAGGAGAGGTAATGCTATACCAGGAAGAATATTCCTAAATGGAAAAGAATTGAGATACTGTTATCTTTCTAGAATATGTTGAAATTTATGTTACTCTAAGAGGTACCAAGGGAATCTGTACTCATGGGCTCACATGGCTCTGCCTAGCACTAAATTATTGAAAAGTGGAACTTCTCCCATCTTGGCTGCAACAGGAAGAAAGAAATCCTTCATTTAGTAACACACAGTCTCCACACATGTAGTTTTTCTTTAGACTTCCTATTATTCTTGAGACAGAGTTCTTATCCTCATATGGACAAATGGATAAAAGAATACTTCAAAAATATTAAAAAATTAGGATAAAGGAGATTCAAAGGAGTGTATTTCACATTCTACACATCAGTTTGTAAAATTTCAAGTTCTGAAAACATGAAGTAAAATCAACCTGGCAAAACAAATCTTCAAGAGCTGGATAGGATACCAGAGATTATCACAGGCCAGTATTTAGCTGGTGGATAATTTGAAACTCCCAAGAGATTTGTAAGACACCCTAGGTATCACACACTGGTAAAGACAACCACTTAAATTTCTGTATCAAATGAAATAAGTGTTTTCCTTTTAGAGCAGTTTGAGAGTTGCTGAGAACATGGACTATGGACTGGTGTGTACGTGTGTGGAAAGGGCAGGTGCCTGACAGCTAACTAGCCTTTCATTCAGTTACTTTATAACTCAGCTGCCATAGCAATTGTACCATATGCAGTTTCAAGATGTTTTCAATCTTAGTCAATATTATTTTACTGATACCTATAATAGACTGTTGATTAAAAACAAAGCATAAAGGACATTACTAATATTGGGATTAAAAACAAAACAGCATTAAAAAATTCTGTAGTCTTTAAGATGCCCCATCAGCTTCTTAGATTGAATTCACCTGAACAAAACTGGTACAGTCCATCAAGATGCCTTCAGCTTCCCAAAATCCAAGCCAAACAGAGAAAATACAATGAATTTAATTTGAATTTATAAACAGAAATGCTTACCAATCAGTCTGAAAACTTTATTCCGATAAAAAGAAATCTTTCTCCCCAAAGTGTTTATCTGTTTATATTTTTAATGCCATAAAAGTTAAATTTTGATCTATTCTTAAATACATACATTTGGTACAAAAATAAAAGTTACTTTAAAATTTTGAGAAATTAGCTTTTTCTTCCCTAAACAGAGTTCATCTATTAAATGAGAAATTAAAATGACCTTTTTAGTATATTGAAGAATGTTTACAGTAACAGTCAACAATAAAAAATATTTCTACTTAAAGTCACTTCCTCCTATTATCCAAAAATTCCAGAATAATGTCAATTCAGAAGGGCTGAGACCATCTATTGTGCAACAAAAACTGTGTGCTAGCACACTTTGATGCCAACCACAATTTCCCTCACCTTCTCTCCTTCAACCACATCAAACTCTACAGTTTCTCCATCTCCTACACTGCGCAGATATTTCCGTGGGTTATTCTTCTTGATGGCAGTCTGTCAAGAGAACACAAAGTTTTATCTGAAGTATGTTTCAATATTGGTCACAGATTTCATTATTTTCAAGTTTACTAGAGTGAACTGGAAGAAACTGTTGACCTCTTATTACTTTTAAAAAATTATTCTCCCGCTAATCTGGATCTCCAAAACAACAAAACAAAGCACTAACACTACATTTCACATTACTTTGTGTTTTTCTTCAAATTTCATCTTGACAGGTGGATTAAACAGAAATGTGTTTCTATTGTAACAGAGTGTACAGTTGTTACACACTGCTGTTACAGTCTAGTTTCCTCAAACCATTAAGCTTCTGAGATTCAGCCTGTAGCTCCATCAGCAAGGGGGAAAAATGCCTTCATGTTGCATACACATACCAACGCATATTTTAGGTATAGAAGTTTTTATAGACAAGAGAAACTGCTAACTTACAAAAGGAATTTTAAAAATGTATGTATATGAGGGGGGTGATAACAGAACAAAAGGAATTAAGAAATGCCAAGGATATAAATATTTCTGATAGAGTAAACAAAATTACCTTAAGAATCAAAACAGTAGTAATAATCTGGCCTTCCCTCTCCCTCCCATTTTATGGATGAGTCAATATAAGGCTAACAGTTAAATGATTTATCTGAGGTCACAAAGATAACAGCCCTAGAGATGATGGAGTGGGGAGGAGAGGGAGTTCATATCCCTGTACTCTATGTATATAATATTTATTCAACGTTTTTCCTATCATACCACATTCGTATGTCAACTAATCCTAGTATATTCTCTGATAATACATTAAAAGGTTAATAAAGGTGTTATTCTTTATTAAATATCTACACATAAATAACTGCTTATCAGTAGGTCTCTCTTTCTCTCTCTCTCTCTCTCTCTTTCAATGGAAGGCAAAGAATAATTCCTGCAACGAATATTCACTTCTTTGGCTGGTCTCTCTAAACAGTTAAAGGGGCTTGAGTTTCTATGGAACTAGGTCAACCTTATTTTATAAAGCGATTAAGCGTGTGTAATCCAGCCCTTCCCCAACTCTGAGTAGGAGGGAGAAAAAAGAAGAGTGAGCCAATAGAGCAGATACCTCATCCACAGAGGAAAACAAGGCAGTCCCGGACAGGAGAAATGCGCAGGCAGCAGCAACATTCAGCCACTCCAAAAACAGCCCCTCCCTGTCAGCTCGTTCCCTTTTTCCTGTTCAACTGGGCGAGCCTCAACACATTGAGGTGACTCACCATACAGGGGCTGGATTCAGGTCATATACTCACAGGTTAATAAAGCTGGCCACCAGTACATAGACTGTGAGGACTTTCACTCTAGTCGTCATCAGATACAGAGTTCTCACCCCCAAAAGTTCTGTTAACTCCCAGATATTATAAGCAACACTTCCTTTCAGTCTGTTACACTTTAAAGTCACTGTATCTGAACAAAAAATCTACACAAATTATCTAGGTACAATTGATATATCCAGTCAAGCAGAAATATTAAACAATGGAAACCACAACTGGAGAGCTTCTTTTTAGGTATCACTGTCTCCAACCCCTACATCCCACCCCAATACACACGCACACTCCCAAACAGAAGGAAACAAAAATATAGAAAATCAGATGCTTGACAGAGCCCTGCAGGTAAATGTGCTGGCGTTCCTACCTGCTGCTATACCTTTCTTATTGTTGTAGGTTAAGAACACATATATTTCAGACAATTCATTAAAAACTAAATCTACGAAAAGAACATACAGTAAGGATAGGTATTCCTTCTCTTAACTTATTTTGTAAAGCAAGTCCAGGATACATAACAATAAATAACATCGTAGGTTCACAATATAAAGAAAGACTGAGATACCTCATTTAATAGGACTACCCTGGGGACTGGAAGTTTTCTCAGGTTTTACCATCTGCTTCTCTGTGCTCTTTAAGAACTGCCGTGATAGAGGAGCTTTAACCAACACCTACCAAGCCACGCTGGCTCCAGCCAAACATTGAGGAGGAACCACAACATCAGAATAGGATGTTAATACGGAAACATTCTTTGCTAGGGACTCAAAGTCTTTAAAAATTAGAAAATGGTCCAACTAAATATTACCTCATTCAACTACAAAAATAAAACTATTTCAAAACAGATACTATGATAGGACAGAAGAGCTTATCTGCCAATCTTAAAATGTGGAATTAAGCTCTCATCCCAAAGTAAATCACAGAAATAGTTTAGAGTAGAATAATAACTTATAAGACTTACTTTAGGGAAAGGGACACTAGCAGATTACACACACCCCTCCTTCACATATAATCCCTCTTACCTGATGTACAAATACATCTTCTTTGGTGTCATTTCTGTTGAAAGACAAAAAGCTCACAATTAAAGGTACTAGGTATGTGGAAAAGCTTAAAAGAACAGATGTATTATGAATTTAGATTCCAAGACCTCAGAATACCATATAAATTTTCATTTATCCTCTAAACTCAATTCAGACACCTAGAATCAATCTTGTTAAAACTTCTAACTCCACAAGATATCCCTCCCTTATTCCCCCACATCACCACAGTGCTTAGATCCAAGTGTACAGATTCAACATACAGAAACATCCCTTTCCTGTCTCTTTCTAAATCACGTGGTATGTAATCAGAGCTCTAGATTTTCCTCCCAGCAAAAGCAAAGCAAGACAGTTAAAAGGACAGGGCACAGCTGTGAACTAGGCTCTCCTTACACTGAAACTTAAAACAGCCCCCCCGCCCCCACCCCACCAAAACAGACAAGGAAAGAAATTGTAGAAATTTTTTTAAGAAAGGGTGGGAAAGCAAATGACTATATCATGTAAAACCATCATGATACTACCAACAGCTTGCAATTGTGTTCCCGTTTCCGTATGGTTAGAAGTTACCATAGTTTAAAGGAAACACTACAGTTTATACACAGGACTTGGACCAGACCGGGGTTACAGAGCCAGCTCAATTACTCCCAAGTTGGGTGACCTTAGAAAAGTTGCTTAACCAGTCTACGACTCCATTTCTCCATCTGTGAAATTATGGATATGGACTCATTTATCCTAGGGCCCTTCCCATTTCTGATTTTATCTTGCCCTCCTTTTTTTCTTTTAATGACTAGATTTTATGAAATGAGTTATTAGTGTCCTGGAAATGTATTTAAATTAATATTTAACAACCAGCAGCTTAGAAATGAGAATATTTACAGTGCTTAGAAACTTAAAAAATTTATACAAGCCATTAATGAAGTATGGTAAGGGATTTACAACCACTGGTGCCACAACATAAGTATAAATTTAAACATAGATACACACATACCGATTTATAAATCCATATCCATTTCTGACGTTGAACCATTTGACAGTGCCAAGGACTTTGGTGGCTAAAATAGGATTAAGCAGATAAATTAGTATCTGACCTACAAAGAGATAAAGCTCATATCACTAAGATCTTGATAACATTATACAAAGCCTAAACATACCTGAGGAAACCACTAAAAGCTTATTTCAAAAATGTATTAGGAAAAGAAAATGGAGCAAGCCAAGATATATTAAGGAAATACTTTTCAGAAAACTAAACCTTTCTTCCTTACTAAACTTTTCAGAAATTCCTAAGATAAGGAGTGGTCATATGGTCTGCAATTATTAGAACTGAGAAACAGTGTTCAAATGTTCTTTAAGATTAATGTTCCAAGATTTAACCTAGACAACTTTTATAAGTGCAAAAGAGGGGCCACCATGAAAGATTATAGGCAGATGAAAGACCTTAACACCTCACTTCCACACTTTGAAATACTAGGCAAACTTTAATAAGTGACACAGTAGCCCCTTGTTAATAGCCAATCTACAAAGATATAAAGTAACTTGTCTGGTTGCCAAATGGGGGCCTATCAAAGGAGTCAAGAGTAATAATAGAACTGATGCTGTCTCATTCCAGTTCTGTACTTAGCCATCCCCAGACGTGATATAACAGGCCTTTTCAAACCACAGTGATGAATTTGGGCTTGTTTCATTGTTTACCTTGTTCTCTACAGTTGGTGGAAATCAAACTTAGCATTTTCTGTAAAATCCCCCTCTTTAAGTTGGATTGTCTCTACCTTCTGTCATGAGCAGGACCACTTCTCTACAATGCCAGAATTTAGCAGAATTCTTTACAACAAGGAATCTAAACAAAATAAAGCTTCATACTTTGTAGAGTCATATTTATCTCAACTATTTTAAAAATAATCCTTGGAATCAACTGTGAATGTCAAATTCAATACTTCTAGGAATGCCTATGTGTAAATTCAGGAAATGCAGAATGCAATTATGAAGACTCAATGAAACAGAAAACATGACAACAGACTACCTTAAAAGAAAAAAAAAAGTTTAGTACAGAATGAAAGTAACTATTAACAGTAATCCATGCTGCCTCTCTATGAAATACAAAGTTCCTAATTTCCAAGGATAAATAATAAGGCTTTGCTTTTAAATTCAAAACTAAAGTAGTAATTAGGACTTGTTCTGTTGTGGGCAGGGTTAGTTCTGAGTTTTGCTGGAATGACACACTTGGGGAAGTATTTTAGCTCTCTCTGTAAAAAACAAAACAAAAAAACCCCCCTCCTCTTTATGTCTCCAAAGTCATTTAGCCCACACTAACTAAGCATTCTCCACCTCTTAATTCCAAGTAAGATCTCTCCAAGTAAGAGGGAGAGATCAAACCTCTGGAATCTTTAGTTTGAGGCCATTCTAATTAGAGCAGCAGGGCAAAGGAGGAAAAAACATTTGATGTTTTAGATACAAATGTACACAGAAGAGGCCTGTTTTTGATAAATTATATGCATTTTTAAGTCACATATTATTTCAAATGATATGATTTTTGTAGCACCTTTCATTTGACCTGGAAAAATATACTGTTCTTAATGTCTCACACTGTTGAAGGAATAATCCTGAATAAAAAGGCAACATTAATAAGAGAGAAAAAAGATGAGAAATGATTCAAGTCTAACCTCAATCCCGGCTGAAGGTTATTTTTAACTCCCCAATGTAGTTTAAAAATTTTTTTCTAATTCCACAATATTTCTAATGAGCTCATATGGTCAAACAAATTCATTCCCACTTCTTGCTTTAAACCATAAACTCATTTCACATACACAGGGGAAAGGGGGACAGAGGACGACCATAAAGCTTCCATAATGCTCATTAGGAGCAAAGTTTTATTTCACTCATGTACACTATCTTCCCCAGCCTATGTGCTATAAACTGAAGTTAAGGCCCATTTGCAAATACTAGAATGACAGAATCCAAGAACAGATATCCATTTCAGTCAGCACTGTGCCTAGCACATTTTCGGCATCCATGTGTTTGCTTGGCAAAGTACAGGAGATGGCAGAACATACTGGACAGAGAAAAACAGTATTGAAGTGCCCAGTAGAGAAGGCTGTCCTTCATTTTGAGAGAGTTGCAAACAGAGTGGAAAGAAAAAAAAGACATCAGACTCATCACCAGGGATCTGGTGGAGGCATAACAGCAGTTGGCCATTGATGCAATTAACCTTAATTTATCTGTTTCCTTCATCGCTAAAGATAATCTGCTTTCCTTATCTCAGAGGGTACAATCCTCAAGTGAAAAACTACAAAAGTTCCTTTACACAAAAGTAAAGTATAATTAAGAAAATATCTTAACACTGCTCTAGATAACACAAGGTTGTCCCTCTCAGACATTTTGAACGGAAGTGTTCCAAGAAACACTTGCTGGAAGCAATATCACAATACAATACTGACTAGATTTAAGCAATTTTTAGTCCCGCAAAAAAGGGGCTATTTTCTTTCTTAACCTACACAGATTACAGTTAGCATGTTGTTTGCAGGAACTGAGTAAAAGCCCTGGAAAAGGAGGAAAATAGTACTCAAGGTGGGGAATGTTATCATGTTATACTTTCCTCACATTATTTCCTCAACTTTCTTCCTAATGAGGCAAGGCTCAAGAGAGATCAGACACGCCCCAAACAAAACCGTGAGGATTTCTCTGAAGCATCCCACACCATCTGTTAACTTTCCTGTTTAAAAGAGAGAATGATATGCGCACACACCCTTTGGGGAGATTATTCACCACCCACCTGCTTTGCAATCCTGTTTAAGGCCTCACACAGGGCGTTACTTAAGAAAGAGAACGCTCAAGTATGTGACAAAACCAACAATCATCACAGAAACCCTTTCCAATCGTCTGCCCCCTAAATCTGAACGTCTCATCTTCCTGTTTCCCTTCCTAGGTTACGAGTCCCAAGGTAACAATGTTTTGAACAAACGTCATACCCCTACTTCCGACGAAGTTTTTTCAGCTGCTACACCACGTGCGTTCCCACAGTCCGGGAAGAGGGGAAACGCGCAGCGATTGGTGGACACCGAATGACTGTTTGCAGCAGTGGGCACAGGGAGAGGGAGGAGGACGTGGGACCGAGACCCACGATTCCCGGAGAGGATTGCAACACCTCTTTGGCGGCATGTGGCCGGCAGAAGCATGGCGTCTTTCCCATGCCCATGTGGGAAGGGCGTCAGGGACAGACACCTGAGCCTTCTTGGCAACAGCTTTTCCATCTCTCCCTTCTCGTCTCCTTCTGGCGCCCCACTCTTCCCCAAAGGAAATCTTCTCCTTACCCAGATCCCAAGCCACGACTCCAAAGTTCCGGGACCACGTGTCTGTCCCTCCCCTACATCCACATCCATCTCTACCCACGGTCCCCTCTCCCAGACCGTCTCTCCTTTCGTCTTCTGACCGAGGCATTCTCCACTACAGGCATGTGCGACAGTGCCTGCTGGGTGACAGAAGTTAAGACCCCGACTTGCTGGCCCAGGCCCAGAAGAGAGGCGCGCACAGGGCGGCGAGGAGCGCCCGGCGCGGCGCGCTCACCTGGGAGCGCCTGCGGGGCGGGCGGACCGCGGCGACTGGCGCTGGGGACCCGGAGTCCCCCCGCTGTCAGCCTCTCCCGCCCGGGCGGAAAGTGTAGCGGGGCTGCCCACACGTGCTCGGCGGCGGCCGCTGCCCGCCCCTCTAGAGCAGCCTCTGCCTTCCCGGGCCTGACTCACCGAGAACTTTTTTCTCCGCGTCTTCGCTGCCGGCGGGGGCTGCAGAGGCGGGGGCCGTGGTGCCTGTGGCTGCGGCGGCCGCGTCCCCACCCGGGTTTCCTGCGGCGAGGGCGGCCGGCGCGGGGGCCGCGGCCTGGGGCGCGCCGCCGCCCACCAGGCTCTTGGGCGCGGGGTCCTGGGGGGCCGTGGCGGCCGCCTC
>CM052440.1:76852123-76915174 GCA_028533085.1 Varecia variegata | reverse complement strand
CCGGGCTCGCTCTCGGAGGCCGGTGCGGATCTCGCGGCGCGGGCGGCGGCCGAGGTGGGGTCGCGCGGCGGAGGCGGCTCGAGCTGTCGGGCGCTGCGCTCGCTCGTGGGCTCCTCGCTCGATCTTACTGCCCCAAAAATGGCCCCGCACAAGTTTTTCTAGGCGGCGCGCCGGCCCGGGAGGGAAGGGCGGGCGAGGGAAGAGGGTGGGGAAACTTGGCTCTGGAGTTGGGCCTCGGCTCATTAGCATTTAAAGGCGCCCGGCGCCCTTTCCGACCCACCAATCCGCCCGGACGGGGCGCGGGGCCGCCTTGGGGAGCGGAGGAGCAGAGCAGGGGCAACGCGGGGTCGGATTGAAATCCGGAGTTTCCCGGCGAGCCCGCGCTGCCGCCCCTTTGTTGGAGCGGGGCGGAGGGGCTGTCCTCGCTCAAGACACCCTGACACCTGAAATGAGCCTTTAGGAGAGGTTAAATTCGCCATCCCGATTACGCTGCACTTCGCTCTCTCCGACACTCGCTTTTAAATCCTTTACCTTTAGTCATTCAACGTGTATCAAGCACCAGAAACTATTCCCGGTACAGCAGTTAAGAACTGGAATAATAAAACCTTAAGACTATTTGGCAACTAATTCCTGAAAGTTAATCTACCGATAATTTCATCTATAACCCACAAATGAGGAAATTGAAGTCCAGACCTCAGATAATTAATGTAAATTTAATGTTTATACCAATTTAACAGCAACAAATAATGAGCCGTCAATATGTATTTAATAATATACTTGAAAAAAAGCTGAATAAATCCACATCCTACCTTCTGCTCCAATTGCCTCTGCCAGCTGGTGAAAGCTTAAGCAACTGAGCCCTCTTAGCCTTGAGGGTGAGAGCTATAGAGAAACAGATCCCACAATAAACATTACTCCCAGTTTGAAGAGCCCACATGGCCCTTAGAGAATGGACTGGATGATGTTAAACATACAGCCAAAGGGAGTGTGACCTGTACCCCAGGACTATCTAGAATGCAGGACTATTTGGCCTCTAGTATTCAGACAGACTAGGTATAAATTCTGGCTCTGCTCTTTATTAACAGAGTTAGCTTTGGCCACATAATCAATGTCCCTGAGCCGGTTTCCTCCCATGAAAGCTTCTCAAAGGTCCCATGAAAAGTAGATGAGATGACCATGTGTAATTATCATATGTAACTCCATGTTACATATGATATGGTGCAACATATGATATGGTATGTCTGGTGCAACAAAAACTCTTTTTCTTGATTCCCTGTCTCCCCAAACCATTACCTATTTTTTCCCCTGGAACTTACCTGTTCTGTGGCTGGCTGCCCTACATCAGGAGGGCAACTATCAAGTGTAATTCATCTCTGTATCTCCTCTGGTTAGAACAGTACCAGCATAAAGCTTGAACACAACTGTTTACAACATTTTTGTTTGTAAACATTTTTTGTTTACAAACAAAAAGGTCCAATTCTTCCAAACTCAATTATCTACACTTTCACTATCAATTATTATGAAACTATTATCCTGCCTTCTTATTTCATCCATAAAAAAATACAAATTATGTATTGCTAGTTTTGTCAGAAAAAAACAAACAAAAAAAATACAAATTAAAGAAAATAAATTCTTAGGAAAATAGCAAAATATGGATTGGGGGCTTTTCCATGTAATTCACCAATATTTTAAAAATTACACACTCCTAAATGTCAGATTCATATTTTAGTTTGACTTCAGTATAGAGCACACAGTAACGTTCTATAAATGTGGATGCTCAAAAAATCTCATTCAGTGCATGATTACATTATTTTTTAAATTTAAAGATTATGGTCTTAATTAAAATTAAATTACAAGCATGATTTATTCTGGTGAAGACTGGCAATTGACTTTCTTCTCCAAAAGATGATTATCATTGCTATTTACCATTCAGAATTGAATTGCAAGAAAGAAAAATGAGTGGGGTTGAGCTCTTCAAACTGAGCCAATAGTCAATCCTGTTTTCTTTTTTAAATATATTCACCCTTAGAAAATAATTCATAACTAACAGGTGTGGTCTCCAACCTCTGGAAGACCCTAAAATAATTACAGATGCACTCTGGGGTTTCCTAGAATTTGCACTGGACTGGCTCCCAAAACTACTCATCATTTTCATCCAAAAAAAGCAGTGAGCAGCTGGGAGTTCTTGGTACTGTGCTAAATAAATCTAGAGAGAATTAGAACAAACATAATCGATGTTGTTTTAATAATCATAACTAGGAAGCAACTTGGGCACAGATGCATATAAATTCATCCATTCCTTCACTCACTCATTAATTCATGCACTCACTTATTTACTAAGCACACACTGTGTGCCAACGTACAACATTATGAGTCTCCAATGTTGGTCAAGATGGAACTTGCTCTAAGTTTTTCTTGATGCGTTGTTAAATTTTTTTCACTATAAGCATTTCTATTGAAAGAAAATATCATTATTTCTTAAGTTTGAGATTGAGACAAAAAAAGAACTATAATCTACTTGCTGACAACAATCATTTTAAAGAAATTACTGGTTTGGTCATAAAAACAAAAGCCACTGTATTCCTAGTATGAAGGATGTGAAAGCTTCTACAACTGTTGGAAGAGCTGAGGGAGGGAAAGTCTAAGAGGCTCCACTGAATATCTCAGACTCCAGTCCCCAAGCCAGTGGTTCCCAGGAATTCTCCTGAAGCCACTGGAGTCACAAGATCTCTGGGAAGCTCTCAGCCTTCCAGGGCTAGATCTAGGTTTTGTGACACTTCAAGCTAATACAAGTTAGAGAACCCCTCTCAAAAAAGAAAATAAATAAATTACAAATACAAAATTGCTAGGGCCACTCCCAGAGTCTTAGAAAAGGTCCAGGAATTTAAATTCCTGGGGCCCTGGAATTTAAACTTCATTGCTTCACGGCTAGTCCACCCTTGTACCAGCCATCTCAGTAGGCAGAACAGATGCAGGAGCTCCTCAAGAAGTTCATCAGGAAGCAGCTTTGATGCCTGCAGATCTTTCTGCAACTGACCCTGGAAAATAATGGCCGCCTCCTCTTCTGCCTTCTAAATCTTGAGTGTCTTTCATTCACACATTCTAACCTGGAACTCTACGGGGAATGGGATTCTGGGAAATGTAGTTTCTGCCTTTGAAGAGGCTGGGGAAGATGCCCAATTGACAGGAGACTATCCAGCATAAGGAAGAAAATGCAATTAATTGACTACAAAGAGGAGGGAGACTTCAAGTCATTTAAGGGACTAGAGCTTAAAGTAAGAAAGCATTCATATATTGTTATGGCATCTCTGAAACTGGAAAACAGTGAGGTATTGATTTAAACCTGATTGTTGCTAAAAACAACACAGAAGGGAAAGAGTCAGTTTGGAATAAAAAAGTAGAAGAATAAGAAAGCAAATGTTTCTCAGGGTGTCTTTAGCGATGTCAGGGGAGAGGGGACCTTGATTATTATGCTCCGTTTGGCACTCACTAATAATGCATTCAGCATATTTATTGATCATTCCCATTAAGTGTTAAGGACATAATGCAAAATAAGACAGGAACAGCACCTGTTTTCAAGGAGCTTATGGCATAGACCAGCACGATCCCAAATGAAATACAATTCAAGCCCCAAATGTGAGCCACATATGTAATTTTAAATTTCCTAGTGGCTACAATAAAAAAGTAAAAAGAAATAAATGAAATGAATTTTAATATATTTAATCTAACCGTATATGTATGTATATAATTTCTACATTTAATCAATATAAAAATTATTAATGATATATTTTGCATTTTTTTTGGTATTATCTTCAAACTCTGATGTCTATTTTATACTTTTACACTTATGGCACATCTCAGTTTGGACTCAGTGTTGCTAGTGGCTACCACATTGAGTAACACAAGCCTCCTTGACAGCTAGAAGTGTAGCCTGAATAATTCTCCAGGAACCCATTGTGGAAAAGTCCTGGATCTGCAATCTGGACCACATATCAGTCTGTGGTGACCCATCAAGATAACGCTACCTGTCAGGCTGGCTTGATCTTCCTTTATGACATATAGTTTACAAAGAATTTACATGAATCATAATTCCATAATTTTGAATAGCTATATGAGGTGTCACTGATAAGCTTTAGGCTGTGTAAGCAAAGTTAATTTACAATATCCATTCCATGCCACCATGGAAGGCACAAAGAGTGCCTTCGTAGACATGCACTCTCCTTCTTTAACTTTCATATAAATTGGCCTACCAAAGTGAAGCCATATCATGGACTTTCTTCCTTTTCATTAAGAGAACTAAGAGTAGGGTGGATATTGGCTGAAACTTAACTCTTCCCTATAGGAAGCTGGATTTCAGGTTCAGAAAATGTTACACCTCTAGACGTGAGATTATTAAGGCAAAAAAAAATTAAGCAATTACTGACAAATTTAAAAAGTAGGTTAAATAATTGATTATTTAGCATATATTGATTTTATATAAAAGTTCTAGTTTCTAAAAGACTTTGTTGTGTTTGTTTTGCTTTTATTTATTTATTTTTTTTTAGAGAGAGTCTCACTTTGTTGCCTGGGCTAGAGTGCCGTGGTGTCAGCCTAGCTCACAGCAACCTCAAACTCCTGGGCTCAAGCGATCCTCCTGCCTCAGCCTCCCGGGTAGCTGGGACTACAGGCATGTGCCACCATGCCCGGCTAATTTTTCTATATATATATTTTTTAGCTGTCCATATAATTTCTTTTCTATTTTTAGTAGAGACGGGGTCTCGCTCTTGCTCAGGCTGGTCTCGAACTCCTGAGCTCAAACAATCCGCCTGCCTCGGTCTCCCAGAGTGCTAGGATTACGGGCGTGAGCCACTGAGCCCTGCCTGTTTTGCTTCTATTTTTTTAAATTAACTATTTAGACAGGTTCTTAATGTTTATTTAAAGATCAGCAAATTGGTACAGTTTTGGTGGAAGAATTGAAAAGATTATCTTATAAATAAGAATTAGAAAGAAACCTTATAAATCATCCATTTCAACCCCACTCATTTTAGAAACAAGGAATTGATGCTCAGAGAGACTAACCAACTTTCTCAAACTAATTCATCTATTTAGTGACAAAGCTAGAACCCAAACCTGAGTCTTCTTACACCTAATTCAGTGCCCTTTCCACCATGCAAAGCTGATTGAAAAAGTCCCCATGCTCTGGCATTGAGTCTAGGGGTGTTTCAACACTTCTCTTTGACTAAGTTCATCATAATCAGAATCTGGCAAAATGTTGGAACCATGCAGAGAAATATGTAAACACTCTGAATTTGCCTCAGAAATAGAGCAAGGCTCTCTCACCACTAAACGTGGTCAGATCTTTCCAATTAGGACCTCTGGAGAGGAAACCAAACAGCTGTGTGCAATTTTATTTTCAAGCATTTTGGAACTAACTTTCTGAAACAATGAATAAAATATATTCTCTTCTTCCTGAAAAAGCTTTCATCTGACTCTTTCTGCACACAGTATCTTTTTTTGTATTTTAATTTGCTTTCTTTATTATTTTATCTTCTTCATTACTACTTCCCTTTATGTCCTCACTTGTTTAGAGATTATATCTCATGGAATATCTAACCTATATTCTTGTTTAGAAGGTATATCTTTTATATTCAGATGGGATAATTCTGGAAAATATACTCTCAACAAGCAAATGAAAAAAAGGAAAGGTATCCAATATATCTCTTCAGCTTTGCTCTTCAAGATTCTTCCTTTTCTTCTCTTCAAATTGAACTTTTCCTCTTAGTCAGACTTTGGTTTGATTTTTATTAGCATCGCTAACTGCTCACTGCAACGATCTATTTAATACTCATCTTTTGGAAATATCTGCTTAATAGAATTTTGATGCTCTTCCAACATAGGAACTTTGGGGTAGAAATTGAGAATGAGAAAATTTGGTAGGGTAAGAAAGAAACTGGCTCCGAATAAACTGCAAGAGAAAAAGATTAGTTAAAATTCTTATATAAAATGGCTTAGTCAAAATAAAAAATAAAAAAAGATTAGTTAAATTCCATCAGAGTTTTGACTTCCATATGATAAAATCATACCATTGCAGAAATAAAATGCATATATACACACACAAAAATTGCCTCAGGACAGCAGTATTTGCTAATGTAGATCTGAATGTGTATTTATTTTGGCATTTTGGACAGAATATGAACAAGGAGTGTAATATCTACCTCTTCCAAGTGTTTGGACCTCCAGAAATCTTACAGCACTGTGAGCAAGCTATTTGTAGTTTTTTCCCTTTTATTCTGGCTTTGCATGAATCCCTTGCATCCACCACTATTGGTCTTTTAATAAGTGTGGGATGGTGGGGTGTTTGAGCAAAAATGAGTGTTATTATGGGATACTTATTGCCTTAGTTCATGTGGGCTAATGTAACAAAATACTTTCAACTGAGTAGTTTATAAACAACAGAAGTTTATTGTTCACAGTTCTGGAGGCTGGGCAGTCCGAGATCAAGGCACCAGCAGGGTTGGTGTCTGATGAGGGCCTATTCCTCGCAGACGGCACCTTCTGTGTGTTCTCACATGGCAGAAGGGCAAAATGGCTAACAAGCTCCCTCAGGCCTCTTTTATAAGGGCACTAATTCCATTCATGAGAGCCCGCTCTCCTGGCCTAATTATCCTTTAAAGGCCCCATGTTCTAAGACCATCACCTTGGTGATTAGATTTCAATGTATGAATTTTGGAGAGACACAAACTTTCAGACCATAGCACCTCTGTCCTTACTAGATTGTCTTTTGCTACTATTTATAATTACAGATAAGCTTGTTGCAAATTTTGGGAAATATATCCACATAATGCTGTTTTACTTTGAGACATGAAATATATTTTCAAAAATAGTTTTAATAAGATAATTTTTCTTTTATTTGTATTCTTTTTGGGGCAAGTTACAATGATTTGTAACATCTTGACTCTCAAGCCAGTTTTCTCTTTTCTTTGGCTTTTTATGGCATCGAAGATGAAAAGGAGTAATCAACGGAAGAGTGGTTTCATTGATAAAGATGAAACAAATTTAGAGTTTTTCAAGATAAAAGTAAATGTTTGAGAGTTTAAAACTCTACCACTCTAGGAGTAGCCACAGTGAAATTGTCCATGGAAAATAAAAATACTAAGAGTTATGAAATTTCAAAGGGGTAAACAAATTCAAGTAGGTTAATTTGTAAAAATAAGATTGCAAGAATCAAGTGGAATGGTTTTGTTTGTTTCCTGAGGGGGTTACTTTGTTTTGGTGGTGGTGAAGTAGTGATAATTTTTTGTGCATGTATAATTATTATTATTATCATTTTGCCATCCTAAAAAAAACTCAACTAAGCTAAAAGCCTGTATGTCAGGATGGCAGACAATATTAAGAAGTACGTTACAGTAAAGACACATATTATAGTGTTTGGCTATGGCTACTCCCATTCTCCTTTACCTCAATGAGTTTCTGTTCTGATTCAAGGTTCATAACGTATAACTACCATGAAACGAGATATTCCCCTAAAGCTGAAGGATGGAACCTGACATTCAAAGGGACCCATTAGGCATATTGAGGCCTAAGAAAATATTATAGAAGAATGCCGTTTTATCTGAATTGCATTAATGTGTAATAATGCTAACTAGCTACTTTGCTATAGTGAATAAGAGTAAAACAGAAGAACACAAGTCAAATTGTACCAGGAAGGATCTCAGTTGAGTAGCATCAAAGTGGGGGGGGGGGAGAAATTCAATCATGTGACAAAATGACTTAGAGGTGTCCCTTTGAGGGACCCCCAATCTTTGTGGGCTAATAGTTTGATGTAGTCTTGACTTTCTGTGAAAAGCCCGTAAGAATGTGCTTCAATGGTATCTTATTGACCAGACTTGATGGGAGCAGGAGTCTGCTCTCGAAGGCTCTCCACACTTCACTCCATCCCTCAACTCTTCTTTCTAGAACACGAAATAAGATCCACTACAACTGCTCAACAGGTGTAACAGGGCACACCTTTGCCTTAGTTTCTGATCTCAATATATTCTGGTCCCTCAAGATTAGTTGGCACTTTCCTGACCTCTACTATGACTAAAACTCTTAAGCAAGCTGTACACACCTCCACAAATAGGCCACAGTGCTGGCTGAGATGGAAGTCTGTCAGGAAAATGCTGGATTATTACTGACGCCTTTAACTCCAAATGGGGACCAAACTCACGTTGAGACTAAGTTTTGTGATCAGAGGATCCCTCCCATCTCTCCTACACAAAAACTGGAAAGAAGAGACAAAAATATCTTCTGAGTAGAAACTGATTCTTCTCTTTAGCTGACCGTTTTCATTTCCTATTCTTGTAATTTCACTTGCCCTTAACTCCTCTCAGTGCATTTCATTTTTCAATCCATCAAATTTTCAGGCCCTTCTCTCACTTGCTGTTTTCCATGGTAGTGAGGGTGGCACAATTACTTAAATATTAATAGGAGGTATTAGTTATCTGGTACCCACCATGGTCTAGGTATTAAACAAGGACCTTATATTCTTCATTTCTAATGCTTACACCAGCTTTGCAAGGTTGGTGTCATTATCCTAATTTTACAGATGAGGAAACCAAAACTCAGAATGGTTACATGACTTGCCTGAGGTCCTAAAGCTAGTAGATCGTAAAATAGGGATGCAAACTCAGATCAGTCAAGGTCCAAAGCCAGAACCATCTCTTCAACTTTGCACTGACACTTCTCTTGCTGTTATCCATACAGATTGTGTGAGACTACCAGCTCTAGGAAGTAATCAAGCATTCATTCAGAGAAGCACGTTTGTTTTAAAATTGTAGGTGAATTCATATCACTATATCGTTAACTTCATCCTCCTTCCTCCCTGACTTCTGTCAATCTCAGAGGCTCAGACACATGAAAGCAAAGAGAGGAGGGGAAAAGGACACAGGTGGAGTGAGATAAGTGACAAAGCTATGGCTGTTTTTCTATCTTTTTATATACCGATTTTCTTTTTTTTTTTTTTTTGAGACAGAGTCTCGCTCTGTTGCCCAGGCTAGAGTGAGTGCCGTGGCGTCAGCCTAGCTCACAGCAACCTCAAACTCCTGGGCTCAAGCGATCCTACTGCCTCAGCCTCCCGAGTAGCTGGGACTACAGGCATGCGCCACCATGCCCGGCTAATTTTTTCTATATATATTTTTAGTTGCCAGATAATTTCTTTCTATTTTTAGTAGAGACAGGGTCTCGCTCTTGCTCAGGCTGGTCTCGAACTCCTGAGCTCAAACAATCCACCCGCCTCAGCCTTCCAAGTGCTAGGATTACAGGCATGAGCCACTGCGCCCGGCCCTGATTTTCTTTTTTTAAATTTTTTCTTGTTTCCATCTTACGTGCATGCTAGAATTAAACTCAATTTCCCTTTCTGCTATGCTACCCCAATTCCATTTAAATTTCCAACTTTATTTATGTAAATTAAATTGCATGTTATTTATGTTACAATAGAAGACTCAGAGAGAATTCTGGCTATAACTGGGTTTGTTTCTGTGATTTCCTTTTTCCTTACTCCAAAAAGAAAGATTTTGGCCATTAGTATAATAGTTTTCAGGGCTGAAAGCAGAAGGTGCTTCAAAAAGACTTCTCTTTATACTGTGAAAATCCAAATCCACTGAAGGAATTATGCTAGGGTGTTTAGAGTGGAAGAAGAGAAGAATTAGTGTCTTTGAAAGGAAATATACAAAAGCAGAATCCAAAGCGAGGAGATTCTCAATCCCGGGAAAGGGACAATAGGTTACTATGCATAATTGGGACTGTGGCCTGCTCCCTCCTGTGCCCCCTGGAAGGACTTCAAAGTGTGGTGGATGTCTTCATGGTGGGCACATGTGGGTAGCACGCTGTTCCTCAGGGTTCTCAACTCTGGTAAAGATTCCCATGAACACTGAGGCACAGAGCCACAGAACCACTGGATTTGGACATTCCTGCAAGCTGGACAATGGTCATCAGAGCAGAAAATGTGAACAGAATCTAGACTAAAGACTAAACTGTTTGCTCTACTGAGTCTTAGATGGGATGAGCGTGGATAGGGAGGAGAGGCAGAGTCCCTTAATTAATTTTAACCTGTCTGATTTTAAGTTCATTTTAAGTTAAAGAATTAATTTTAAGTTAAAGAAAATCATGTAGGCTGAATACTTTTTTGTCCCTTATATCCATTCTCCACCTTTTTTTCCTCCCCACTCTGTGCTGCAGGGGACTAACCATTTCAGACGGCTTCTACAGACTTCCTTGCTCTCTGGCTTCCCTTTGGGTCCAGTCATTGGGAGGCTCTGGCAGGAAGTCAGAGGAAGAGAGCAGAATGAATTGGGATATTTACATCCAAGGATCCCTCCCTGTGGATTGCTGCGTCCCTTTACTGAAGGCAGTGGGTCCTTGTCTGGTGGCCTTCCCTAATACCTACTCTCTCTGGTTTGGGTTCTGTAACTATTCCTTCTCCTACCCTCTCAAACCTACTAGTGTCTTTAGAAGCTTTCCTGTTACTGTTAGCCCCAGGGTTGCTGCAACATTCCTAGCTGATTTCCCTTAATCCTGTCTACACATTTTTAAGTAGTTCCTTTGTCAATTCTCCTGAATTAATTGCTTTTTATCATGCCATCTTTTTCCTGCCAGGGCCCTGACTGATACAATAGTGACTTTTCTTCTCCACATCTAAATGAGTGGACTATGATTCATGTCCCCTATATGTACCATAATTTTTTTCTAGAATTAACAAAAATACTTGTGCAGTCCATATCAGAGCCATGGGTAGATTACAAGTCCTAGCACTGAAGCCAAATCATTTTGAAATTTTAGCACTGAAAGTCCTAAGTCCTGGGAAGCGCCTTATTCCCAGGCAAACCGCATGACTGGTCAACCTAGCTGTGACTCCAGTGTCGAGTTGCGTGTGCACTCTCAGGACTCCCTAGTCACATGTGTCTGGTGGATTATGATGACACAGTTTTAATGTTACTGCACAATTCTGTGCATGTGATTATCCAACAGGAGATAAAGAAAGGAAATTAGTGGGGGAAAAGCCTTGTTCTAGTGTTCAGCAATTGTTTGGAGAATATTTTTAGTGGAGTGTGGATGTAAGACCCTCATTTCAGAATGAATTGTTAAAAATTAAACCTCGGCCTGAAGATGGAGGAACGATGCTGTCAGAATCCTGGTACAAGGTGAAAATTATTTCCCCAAACCTGGACATGCCATCAGACACATGATTTAATGTGTTGGAATAGATGATAGAGCCCGGAAAAGGCCATTTAGATTGCGATAGAAATGATTAGCTACCAGAAACTGAGAGTGTTTGCAGAGGTTACAATTTCCATCCCAAGAGCAAAGACATTTCTATCTTGACTTTGGCTCAGTAATGAGGTAGCAGGTAGCTGAGAAAAGGACATGACCTACAGAGCAGCTCAGGAGGTCAACCAAAGAGGCCACTGGTGCTCTCAGGTATTGTGTTTCTGTGACTATAGCTGAAGGTACTTGAATGCTGGCTCCAGGGACTTAAGACCAGAGAATATGGTACGTAAACTTTCAAAATGTTGCCAGAAAGCTAAGGGAAGCTGACTATATTCATAGCGTGATTAGCTGGGCCACTCACCACTGGCATGGGTGAGAGCAAAGCTTGATCTGACTGAACCCAATCCACTTTCAAACTTCTCCCAGCCAGTGAAGCTGGTGAAAGGCAGGGAAGAAGAAATTGTTTCCTTCCACAGCAGTGGGGAGGGTATAGGCAGACCAGCCTTTTTCTGTGGATTGGCCCAGGCCCCCGCATCAGAGTAGATGGGGAGTTAATATGGCAGTTCAAATGTCTGAATGCTACTTTTCAATTTTTAGGTAACCAAAGGGCTAAATGGATACCTAATCTGGATACCCTTTTCCCGTTGTCACTTGAGTCAGCTTCTGCCAGGAGTGGATTCTGCCACCTCTGCTGATTTGTCATAGACTTTAACCTGCCATCAACATGGTGGCCTGAGGCACCTGCAGAGAGCCTGTGACTTGAAAGAGACTGGACCCCAAAGTGAGACCAGCTCTGAGCACCATCTGTAGTGATTAATAATGAAGATGTGAAGATGTGTTTGTTGGAGTTTCAGTCTTACAAGTTGTGCAGCCTTGGGAAAATTCGTATCTCTTTGCTTCAGTTTCCTCATTAGTAAATGGAGATAATAACAGGACCTCTTTACAAGGCTGTTGTGATGATTAAATGAGACAATGTACATAACGGTCTTAGAATAATACCTGCCACAAAATACTCTGTAAATGTTTGCTTATCGTCTTAACCTCATCACCAAAAGAGAGATATTTATAAGACAGCTGTTTAGGCTGGGCGTGGTGGCTGATGCCTGTAATCCTAGCACTCTGGGAGGTCAAGGTGGGCAGATCACTTGAGGTCAAGAGTTCAAGACCAGCCTCAGCAAGAGTGAGACCCTGTCTCTACCAAAAATAGAAAAAATTAGCTGGGTGTGGTGGCACACACGTGCCTGTAGTCCCAGCTACTCTGGAGGCTGAGGCAGGAGCATTGCTTGAGCCTAGGAGTTTGAGGTTGCTGTGAGCTATAATGATGCCACTGCACTCCAGCCTGGGCAACAGAGCTAGACTCTGTCTCAAATAAATAAATAAGTAAATAAATAAAATAAGATAGCTATTTAGGGTTCAGGGTGTACAGTCACCCTTTTTTAAAATTGTGCTTTTGAGGAAGAGTAACACTCCATACTGGCCACACAATGAGTGCTTGTCAAGAAAAAGCTAAGCATGGGGGATTTCAGGGGGCATTCTTGTCTCAGTAGGGGCCACATTCAATTGACACCTCTTTTTCTTGACTCATAACCAAGTGAGTCAAGCAAAACTCAGCTCTCTTATGATCCACTTTTTGCACCCACAAGTCACATAGTTAGGATTAGCTCTACATATTCAGCTCAGAAACTGAGAGAATGTAACAGGCTGTTACCAGGTAATTTCTCTTTAATAGAGGACTTGTGCTTGGGGAAGATTTTTTAGAAGATAAACTGGAAATTAAAAAGAGAGGGAAGTGCAGTCTGAACCCTCACCTGGTAACAGATAAAGGGCAAACACGGATGCAGGTGAGCAAGGGAGTACCACCAAGGGGCAGGGGGAAAGAGGGAGGGAGTGCCCCCGAGGATGGAGAGGCTCAGCTGAAGACTTGGCTTGGGCGAGCAACTCACTGTTTCCCACCGATAGAAAAACTCTCAATCCCTGTTTAAGCCCCACACAGCCACTGCATTATCTGAGACTCCAAGTTATCTGAGGCTAATATAGACTCCCAGCAGCTCTGTCAATGAGCAGAACTGTTCTGGGAGAAAGAAATTTTCCAAGAGGACTCAGTTCCTCAAAGGCACAGGCAAGAAATGTCACAGGTGCTCAGTTTACATATTCAGCTCTTAAGGAACTCAAGAAAAATATTGCCTACATCCAGGCATTGATTTTTCTCAGACAGCTCCTATCTTTGAAACACCTCTCACTCAGGCTAAAAATGGTTTATTTTTTTCTTATGCTGTGAAGAAGACACCAGAATAGGGTTAAATTTTCTTTACAGAGATATAAAGATTGATAATGGGAATGGGCAGAACAATATTAAAATATAATATGAAATTATATATCTTTTTGCCAGTCTGGTTGGATGAGAGTTTAGATTTGATTTAATTTCATTTAAAGAAAATAATGTGACAGTTCCTAAATATTTCAGTTTATTCCAGATTCATGTCCCTCATATTATTACTTCCTCAAAACCTTCTTGAAACCACAGCAAGTTCTGTAACAGGTGGAGATGACTCGGTACCAGAGTTTACCACGTCTGAAGCCCCACACTACAGAACTAATTTTAACTAGGTAATTTGTACACCCAGCCAGTTGATTACCAAAAGATTAATTTACAGGCCACAAATCATTGGTGTAACTCCAAAAAACTTGCCTTTCTTCTGTTAATGCCTTAAATAAGAAGCAGAGCATTAGGAACGCCCACTGTCTCAAAGCCCAGTTCTTATTACTTCTGGCTACCACTAGAGTGCCCCAGGGAAATGTTTTCTTTCACAATGTTTTTATTTTTTCATTTGATTAAAAAAAAATTAGGGAGAAAGTGGGAGGGATATGTACTGTTTATTGTAAAAAGTTTAAACATTAAAGAGTTTATGAAAAGTTAAAATCTCCCTTTTAAGCTTTTCCTCCCATATCCCACTCACCAGAGATAACCACTATTAAAAGTTTGTTTCACATAATGACGTACAGTAATGACTCATTGAAAAAAAAGGGATTTAATGAGTCATACTGATAAAAAATAAACAAACAAATGGAAAGAAGAGAGGACTCTTGCTTCACAACAGAGTGCTGAGTGCTGACTGGTGGACGAGGAAATCATCATTTTGCACCTGTCATGGTGCAGATTGGATCAGGTAAGATTCATCAATGGACAGAAAATCTAGGAAGACATTTTGATGAGGAGCAGGACATTGCCATGCCTTTAAAGTCTCTCCCCACAGATTGTTTATTAGCTGGAAGAGAAAAAATAGTAATTTTACAGTGGCAAAATTGAATCACACTTTGACCAGGTAGGTAACCAAATTAATACCACCGCTGAGGGACAGATGGATATCTCATGTCTCTAGATAAGATATAAGGATACAACGTGACCTAGGTAGTAGTCCAGCTGGAAATCCATAATCTGAAACTAATAATGAGGAAATATCAGACAAACCCAAAATGAGGAACGCTATATAAAAAGAGAGGAGGCTGCATTTTTTAAAAATGCCAGTGTTATAAAAAACAAACAAACAAAGAGCTGTAAATATAGTCCAGATTAAAGAAGCCTAAAGAGATGTGACAACTAAATGCAATACTAGATTGGATTTGTGCACTGGAAGGGGAAAAAATAATGCTATAAAAGACATTATTGGGTTAATGACAAAATTGAAATTCAGACAGTAGATTAAAATATTATATCTAATACTATGATATAATGTGAAATGTATAAGTTGATAACTGTACTGTCATCATATAAGGGAATATCACAATTCTTAGGAAAAACACCCTGAAAAGTTTGGAGTAAAGGACCATGATATATGTAACTTACCATGAAATGGGTCAGGCAAAAACAGAGAGAATAATAAAGCAAATGGGGTAAAATGTTAATAAGCGAATCTAGGTGAAAGGAATGTATATGATCTATTTTTGTACTGTTCTTATACTTCCAACTTTCCTGTACCATTAAAATGATCTACTAATAAAAAGTCAAAAATTCTAAAAATATGCTTCTTAAAATCCTTTCGGGCTTTTTCTATGCATTTGCAATGTTTGTATATGTATACTATACTTTCAAATATGTTTTACTGTCATTGTACATCAAATTTACATTTTGAATTTATTAATCTATCAATTGCTATGATTAAACCACAGAGACAGGCACTGAAGAGGAGTTGGAGTGGTTCCCAGTGGTGCACCAAGAAGTGAAAGACCTCAAAGCAGAAAGTGTGGCCCCTTTGTAATCAATTATGATTCTTGTGGTCACCTGCCAGAGTAGGGAAGAGTCCAAAAGAAGGGAGAAGAAAAGCAAAATGTGAACATCTTACTATGTTTGAACATCCAAATTAAAGCACAAAACACATTAGATATATATGATAACTATGGGCCATTATACATTTGATATATTTTGTTACTTATCCATCTTAATATATGTCAGATTGGTATTGGTGCAGCATCTAACATATCTTTGAGATTTAATTAAATTCCCAGATAACTAAGAAAACATTATTTTATTCAGTTCTGTCGGTCAATTACAGTGCTCATGACTGAAAGACAAAAGAGACCTCAGTTATAAGAAAGATTCTGCTTTTGATTGTCAGCCCCTCAGAAAATAACCTGCTAAATTGAGGCCTCTTTTTTTCTCTCTTTAAAGGGCCATAATAGTGCTGATTCAATTCTCAGCAGAGCTCTGAGGAGTAGCTTGTAAAAAGTGGTTAAAGATTTTAATAACTTAGGAGTGTCTTATGAAACTGAGTTAATAATGACAGGTGTTATGGGTGAATTTGTCCTCCAAATTCATACATTGAAGCCCGGTCAACATGATGGCATTTAGAGGTGCAGCCTTTGGGAAAGAATTAGGTTTAGATGAGGTCATGAGGGTGGGGCCAGCCCATGATGGAATTATGTCCTTATAAGAAGGGTGAGAGACCAGAACCCTCTCTCTATGCCTTGCGAGGACTCAGCACAAGGGCAGCCATCTGGCAGCCAGAAGAGAGCCCTCACTGGCGCACCAAGTGGGCTGGCACCTTGATCTTGGGCTTCCTGCCTCTGGAACTGTGAGAAATAAATTCCTGTTCTTTAAGGCACTCAGTTTACAATATTTGTCACAGCAGCCTGAGCTGACTAGGACATCAGGGTATCTCTGTCCCATACAACACTGTAGTCTGATTGTAAGGGGTGGAGTGAGGAGGAGTTCTCAAGACCAGTTGGAGCTTGAAGCAATATTTTATATGAATATTGTGACAGTCAAGATATGTTACTATTATTTATTTGGGGATTTAATTCCTAGAGCAATGCACAATGTACCTGAACAGAATCAAATGAATATCGAAACAAAAATTTTGAAACACCTACCAAAAGGAAGGCTCTCACAGAGCCCAGGAAAGTTATTTCAGGTGCTCACCTACGCTCCGGTTAACTTGGCTTGTTTGTCACCGCTCACCTGAATGGTAGGGGGAAGAAAAAAGATAACAGAATTCCCTGAGCTTGCATCAGCATGCCCTTTTTTTCCTTTTTAATCATTTTTCCTGCGTCTCAGCCCCTGGTCCACTCTTCAGCAGCACAAGCATCTCTTTACTCTTAAGTATAGACAGAAGACTGTCACCGACGAGAACTAACTTGAGTTATTCACACTAAAATCTTTCCCCACTAGACTGAAATTCTACCAAACAGAAATGCATACATTTCGGTGAGTGTGGTTTTGGCAAAGAGACTTTATATCCCGTGAAAACGTCAATGGGTCAGCAATGGTTGCCTGGACTGCCTTGCAAAGAAGGACTCTGGGGGCACATCTGAGCTCAGTATAGACAACTTCGGCGGACTGGTGGTGTCTAGCGTGGCTACATGAGGGATCGGGGGGACATTCCTGTGTTAGATCTGCCTCCCGTAGGTAAATGTATTGCCTCCTCTAGAAATCTTCTTTTCTTGGCTCCATGCATTTTTACAGACTGTTTCACCTATCTGGAATAGCCTTTCCCCTTTGTTCACCTGAGAGCTTTCGCGGTTCCTTCAACACTGCGTTCGGACTTCACCTTCTCTGTAAAGCCTTCCCTAGCCCCTTAAAGCTGCTCTGACATCCCCACATGGTGAGCCCTAGTTCTTATCTTTCTCTCCACACAGTGTCTGCAGCACCAGCACAGGGCCTGCCTAAAAGTGGGCACCAAAAGAATGATAAGGGAGTAAATGTTTACTCTCAAGAAAAATCACAACCTGGTGGAAGAAAAGAGAAAGCCAGTAGTATTGAACTTAGAAAGTTAAGCATGAAAAGAACACAAAAGAAAAGGTGGCAAAGTGTTGTAGGCATTGGAGACTAAGAAGATCTGGGGATAAAGCAAAGAATCATGAAGGAAGTGACATTTGAGTGACACCTTGACAGTTAGGTAATGTTTTGATTGGGATACATGAAAAGAATCATTGGCATGAAGGGCAAGTAGGGGGAGGATGAAAATGCTCTCAGAAATGCCCTCAAAGGTATTTATACCTTTGTGTATCATTGACAATGTAATAAAAATTAGTTTATCCAATAAAACAGATTCTGCCGTGTTGAATAGTCAGGGAAGATGAGCATCTATGTTGTAGAAGTTCAGGGTCAGATTCCCCACCCCCCACCAAACTCCCCCAGAGACAGAATCAAGTAGCAGAAGCGCTACAGGATTATTGGAGCAATGCAGGAAAAAAAACGAAGACTATATTATCAAAAATAAATTTTCTCCACATTTTATTTTTGCCTAATTAGGCCTGCCAACAGGTCCTGATGGATAAGAAATAAAAGTAGTGAACATTATTTAGAATGAGGAAAAATAAGGAAGGCAAGACATGGAATACTGACTAAATGAGGAACTTGTCCCACAATGAGAACTTCTGGTTCATAATCGCAGCTGGTGAACTTGAGATGGAAAGACAAAAGGAATAAGAAAACCCATCTTTGCAGAAAGGCAAGGATTTAGCCTCAAACTATTGAGGGTTTGACTTGGAGTTTTTGCTCAAGTGATCATGTAATTCTGTTTTCTTGTTTGCAAAATGGGAATAATGATGGTTATGATGATGATGATGATGTTGATGGCTCAAAAATCTCTAGTGAGGATTAAATGAGCTAATATACCTAGTTGAGTTCCTTGCATATAATAGCATTCTAATATATGGTGACTATATATTAGAGTGATATTATGTACTAGGTATTTTAATATACGTTACCCGACAGTATTCTCAACATCGCTTTTAATAGGTATTATGAAAGCCAGTATACAATTGAACAGTCTCAGACTGTTAGGTAAATACTCAGATTTTGTACTTAGTAAATAGCAGACCTAGGTCTTGAATTCTGGATGCCTGACAACAAAAGCTGTAAGGATTCCATTATACCATGCTGCTTCACAAACGTGACAATTTGAGCACATATTTGTTTTTCTTTCCATTTGGTCTAGTACTGGCCTCGACTCCAACTTTTGAGCTTTCACTCACCTTTGAGAACATGTGGGATGTCATTTGTGAACACATTTATATATTTTTAATTCTCCCAACCACCATTATCCCTGTTTTCAGTTTGGATAAAGCAAGACCCGAAGAAGTAGGCCAGTGAAAACATTTTCTTGTTTATCTGTTTGCTTATGGTTTTAGGTACATTTGGTTGGTTGGTATAATTCTCTATGAACCTAGAGAAATGTCAGTTAGAAATAGTTTCTCTGTCCTGAGCTTAGAGTAAGAGTTCTCAGAGTGCTACCCCCAGACCAGCAGCACCAGCAAAATCTGGAAACTTGCTAGAAATGCAAATTATTGGGCCCTATATCCCTAATGAATCCAGACCCTTTGCAATCCTCACAGGCAAAGCTACAGACCCAATGAATCAGAAACTCCAAGGGGAAGAAGGTAGTAGGCAGGCCGCAATCTATGTTTTAACAAGCCCTCCAAGCAATTCTGAAATGCGCTACAGTTTGAGAACCACTGATGTAGGGTATAAGCAGCATGTAATTTAGCTTTTGATAATAACTTATGCTTGTAATACATTGATAACTTTTACCTTTCTCTTTTGCTAAACGGAATAATAAACATTACTTGTAAACAACTTGAGACTGTCTTTTAAAAACAAATTCACTGACTTGGTTCTAATCAGGACATTAAATATCCTTGTTAGATCTGCTTTATTATTTAAGGACCATTTTCCAGGAAATGGAAGTACTCATTGCAAATGGCAACCTATGTCAATGACTCTACCTTTAGTAAGAAGTTTTTCTGTATGTCAAGTTTAAAGAATCCCCTGCGATTTTAAGTATATTTCCACCTGCTTTATCATCAAGGCACATTTCAAAAAAAGTTTGTTCTAAAAATAGGCTGAGGCCGGGCGAGGTGGCTCACGCCTGTAATCCTAGCACTTGGGAGGCCGAGGCGGGCGGATCATTCGAGGTCAGGAGTTCGAGACCATCCTGAGCAAGAGCGAGACCCCGTCTCTACTAAAAGTAGAAAGAAATTATCTGGACAACTAAAAATATATATAGAAAAAATCAGCCGGTCATGGTGGTACATGCTTGTAGTCCCAGCTACTCGGGAGGCTGAGGCAGGAGGATCTCTTTGAGCCCAGGAGTTTGAGGTTGCTGTGAACTAGGAGGACGCCACGGCACTCTAGCCCGGGCGACAGAGCGAGACTCTGTCTCAAAAAAAAATTTTTAATAATAAAAATAGGCTGAGATACAGATATTGTAAATATAAGTTCAGAATATTCTAATTTTGGCCTAACTTTAAATATTTTGAAAAATTATCAAAATCTATGTCCCAAATTATGGTTTTATAAGTGTTACTACCATGAGAATGTGGACATGTAAAATGGTTTAGAATTTCATCCTGATCTTGGGGAAATGAATTATTATTTCTTTTTTAACTTCCCAGAAAAATATTTAGCCAGTTGTGACATACATTCTCTGGGGTGTCTGTGTGTCTCAGAACATCCTTCTTTGATAATCTCCATCCTTATTTGTGTTTAGTTACTCCATAGCTATAGCCAGACCATATTGGATTCTCTCTCAGAAGTTAGGAATCAGGAGTCAAAGATACAGGTCAGTCTCTGCCAGTCACTGGAGCTGAGGATTTGAGAATTCAGGAGCTGTGGGGTCTAGAGAAGAGAAAGCCTGTCAACAGAAAGAGGCAATAGCCCAGGCATGTCAAGAATATCATAGACCAGAGAATGTGAGAGAAAGAGACAACAGTAGGAGCAATTGCCATAATCCCTGATAGTTTTCTGGTTGTTGATTCTAATCTTCTGTATCACCTAAAGATGAGAAATTTCTTTGAAATGCCCCATAATTTCATTGAAAAACCACTTTTTCCCCCCTTTAACTCAATTTGAATGAACTTCTGTTATTTCTAATTCAAAGTGCTTTAAGATTACAGCCAATGAAGAAATGTTCCCGCTCCCTTTAAGTAGCAGGAAAGAAATGTGAGTGGCCCCGAAATAAACTCTAAAATTGAAATTGCTGTAGCTATTCGGCAAACCATTACTTAATAGTGGTGGGCAAAGTTATTCATATTGTCTTGTGCTTAAAATGAATCAAATCTTCTAAGCTTCTTTTCGGTTATAAAGAAAATAGTAAAAAGTCTCCTTCTGTATCAGTGAGGAAGCTGTTTAGGAAGGAAGGCCATTTTGTCTTTGTCAAATGAGTTTTATTCAGAGTTCTCAGCATTCTGGGATGAAAGGACCGTGGCCATTGACCATAGACTCAGGTTTGAATTCTGGCTAGATCATTTACTACCTCTGCTCCCTTAGATAATCTACTTGATTTCTCTCTTCCTAGTTTCTTCTGTAAAATGAGGACAAGAATGGATAAGAATGTAAATGAAGATAAGCCTCCTTTGCCCCTGAGGATTGCCAAGGGTCTAGATCAGGGTTCTGCAGAAGACGCATGATCACTGTCATGCTTTGTGTACAACCTCCTGCTACCAGCTTCTGTGGCCTCGGTGACGTCATATAAGCGGGGGAAGGGAAATCTGTAAACACTAGCCATGGAAGAATACTCTGCATTCACTTTCAGCTCAGTGTTATCGCCGCCCTGTGGATTTCTCGGGTAATGAAACTCAGACTGAGACGTTAAAAGGCGGATTACCACGTCTAGAGTAAACCTCCCTGGTCACTGTGAGCGCCCTCTTCTGAGCGCAGGAGGAATGAGCACGGGCTTTCCACCTGGGTTTGTAAAGTTGGTTGCAGTGAAGCGGACGTGACTGAGATCACGAGTTAATCCGCCTTCCTCGGCGGGCCTCTCTCCCCAATTTTCAAACATAAAAACCGATTCCCAAATAATTTGAATTTCAAGGCTATGCAGTAGTAAATCTAGGAAGAGCAGTTAAGGTCTCCTGATTTTTAATTAAACATACTTCCCACTTACACAATTGGCTAATAGATGCTTGTTTTTTACAATTAATTGATGGCTATTTCTTCACTATTTGCTTATTTGATAAGCAGTAGTTAATTGATCGGTTAATTAATTGGCCTTTGAGCACTGCATTTACATGTGATCCTGCATTTTTCTGTTCTATTTCTTGGGTGTTGGTCAATTTTCTTCCTTTAGAAGCATTTTGTCATTCTTTTTTGTGGAAGTATTGAGTGATAGTCCAAGAGCTTGTCCTAAACCCTGAAGATTCCATGCGAATTTCCACCTTTGTGTATTCCGCCCACTTCCTGAAAAATCCCTCCCCTTCTCAGAGGCTGTGCATATTTTATTTCCTCTAGATCCAGTTTAGGTTCTGTCTACTTCTGAGCCTTTTACGCCACAGTAACTCTTGCTCCTCTTTTGGGGGCTCATATCATTGGCTTCTATAATTTATTTTAACATGTATATTATTATTTCTTTAGTTAGACTATGATATCTTTGAAAGCAAGGCCTATGTCTTAATCATATTATTAAGAGCACTTGAACTCCCAACATAAATACAATTAACACATATTTTTTGATTCATGTGGGTGTCCCTACTTTCTTTCCCCCCTTTCTGTTATATTTCCATCTTTCCAAGCAAGCAGAAAAATCCTATGGTCTATTTCAGGTCGTAGCAGATTATTGTGTTTTGTTTCTACTGGTGGCAACCTGTTTCCTCATTGTGCATACACATTCATGCTAAGTGCATGTGTGCATTTGATTCCCTCATAACTTTCTGTTGTGAGAAATTTATCTATAGGTATTTTTTGAGATGTCTGTTGAAGTTGCTTTCCTTTACGGGAGGTTTCCTTTTTGCTTCTTACAGGCAACTGAAAGCATTACTTTAAAACAAATTCTCCGGTTGAGGTTTTGGGGACTAATGTTGCAAACATGTTTGAAGGCTGCTTTGTGTTTATGGATTCTCAATGGACATTAGTTTTCCTTGTTCCCCTCGTTTGCAAGGTTGAAACTTATAATTTTGTCGTTCATTTTTCTGAGGGGGAGGATTTTTTGTTTGCTTATATGTTTACTTTAGTTTGTAGTTTGCCGTCACAATCAGGGTGTAGGTTTATTGTATTCCAGGTGTATGTGTGCTGGACGGATGTCTATGAATTAGTCTCCCATTTAATGTTTTTTCATTAGTCCAATTTGAGTGTGGGCTTTGTGGCTGTCCTTATTCCTCGTGCTCTATACAAATGGAAGCTCAGATTATCCTGGATTAGCAGATATCCCTAGGGCAGGACCCCATTTAAAGCTTCTCTCCTGGGATTCTTGCTTTCACTTTACTTTGTTAAATCTCTTAACAATATTTTTTCATGTTATATCTTAGAATCCTAAATTTTTTGAATTGGGATGGTTGTTCTTGATGCACACAGTGACCACTCATTTAAACTTTTAGATTCATTTTAGGATCAGTTTGCAAATTTCATGGAAGAATTCTGTAAGGACTTTGGATGGGAATTTCACTAAATTTAGAGAAAAATTCAGAGAGAATTAATCTTCACAATATTTATTCTTTTCCTTCTTCCATACGACTTATCAGTCCACTTACTACATCTTTATTATGTCCTTTAGTAATGTTTATATTTTTTCTTTGAAGCTCTTACATTGAGGTTTTATAAACAGGTTTTTTTTTTCTCCTCTTTTCCCAGAGACAAGATCTTGCACTGTCACCCCAGCTGGCATGCAGTGGCATGATCATAGCTCACTGCCACCTTGAACTCCTGTGCTTAAGTGATCCTCCCACTTCAGCCTCCCAAGTAGCTGTAAGTGGGGTTTTTTTTTTTAACTTCCATTTTCTATTGGTCACAACTGTATAGCTAACGCTTATATAGTACTTACCAGTGCCAAGCATTATTTAAAATATTTTAGTGATCTTTTATCTGTTTATTAATTTAAATAATCTCTCATTTAGTTTCTCTTGAATTTTCAAAGAAGGCAATTATATCACCTATAGTTATTGACTCTTTACTCATTTTATTTTTAATATATGGGCTTTTAACATATTTTTAAAAATTACTTTGTCCATTTGGTGTCTATCTTTAATGAAATGTTTTTTTTTCTCTGTGTGGTTTGCCACTCTTGACTGCAGGTTTATATTTGCATTTGAGAATTCCTCTCGCCCTGCCTCCAATGTTGGAGTGGAGATGGCTGGAATCTACTAGTACAGAGTCTTCCAGCACAGGAATGAAGACTTTTCCATTCCTTTAGGGTGTTGCCAACCACCTGGAACACTGTATTGCTTCTGTGACCCAGTTATTCATGCTAAATTCTCCAGTCTAGAAGCAGATGCAGCACTGTTTATGGCTGATTCTGTGTGTGTGTGTGTGTGTGTGTGTGTGTGTGTATGTGTGTGTGTAGGGAGTGTGGAAACAGGGCCAACCTGCCTGTTTCACATTCCATCCCTAAGCAGTCACCCTAATGATGATTGTCCTTGGCTCCCTACTCCTCTTTATGTTCACTAATTATGAGTTAGCAGAGTCGCAGGAACTAATCTCACCGTATCAGCCATCTCACCTGGTTTCTGTCTGTGCACTAAGATTTCCTTCCTCCATTCAATCCTGTCAGATTTCTATCTTTTATACACACACACACACACACACACACACACACACATACATATAAACATTTCTGGTTTTCTAATGACATTTGGTTAAGAATTTATTCTTTATTTTGAAATTTATTTTCAAAGATTTGTTGTGAAGTTTGTTGCATTTGGTCATTCTACTGTATTGATGAAACCTTTACTAATACCCACTTATTAATTTTTCCCCTATTTCTAGCTATTTCTTGTTGGTTTAACTGCTAGTAAAAACATATATTACTGACACCAGCAATGGAAGAATATTTGTATTCATCAATCTCTGATCAACACATAGATCAGAGAAAAACTGAATTGAGTAAAAACGAGTAATTATCATAGGCTATTCTATATGAATTGACATCATTTTGTATTTCTCCAAAGCTTTCATAAATTATATCACCAAATTCTCTCCACAAGCCTGAGACAATTATTGTAAATTCAAGTGGAGAAAAATAAGTCTGAGGAGTAACTGAGATTTACACTTAGAGTATGTAACAGAAAGACTCAAAGCCCAGGGCAGCATGCTGCTAATAGCACAAAATACAGAGCCAGACAGTCTAGGTTCAAATTTCACTGCAGTTGCTAACTCGTTGTGTTACCATTGCACATTATTTAACTTCCCCATCTTTTACTTTCTCTTCTACAAAATGTCATTAATAGTAGCACTGCCCTCAAAATTTTGTAGTAAAGATTAAATTGAAAGAGCTTAGAACTATTTCAATCACATATTATGCCCTCAATAAATGGTAGTTGTTGTTATTATTATTGCTATTATTTTGAACTCATGTCCAGCATCTTTTCTACATTAAATCATTGTATGTAAGATATTTCACATACAACACAAATTTTTAACAGTCCTTTTGAATTTAGGGATAAGCCCAGGAAAAAAAAAAATAGAACTCTCCAGAAGTGCAAATGGACACAAACACACACTTGCACATCTATATAAAAGTATTGTTAAACCATTTGCAATGGTAGCTCAACCTGGTGCTTCATGGATTCCAGAGGATACAAAATGTGTCAGGAAAATAGTGTTGAACAAGACCGATACTGCTGTCTCTCATGGAGAAGAGAGACAGAAGAGACAGATGTTAAAAAATGATTATACTAAAACAAAATCATTATAATTATATGAAGAGCATTAAAACAAGAAATCATTTGGCAGTGTACTGCTGAAAAGACTTAAGTTAAATTGTGATGCCTGGAATATTTTCCTGAAGGTATGCTTGGAAAACAGTAGCTGTTAAAAAATGTGGTAGCAGAATGTTCATGGGTCCTATCAGAAGGATCGAACACTTAGAACTTCTTTATTTTCATTTTTACAATTAAAGTGAGGGAAACAAAGTATCTAATAGAGCAATTTAAATCTTTGAAGACATGTATCTATTGTGAAGAGAAGGACAGGTCTTCTATTGTCATTGTTACAAGGTTCTAGGGGTTGGCAGATGACTAAAACAGAACAAATATACATTGATAGGTTCATGGATTATAAGTAGGTTAGGAAAGAAAAAATAAAAATTTTCTATGTATTGATCAGAGACTGCTGAATGCAAGAATTCTTTCATTACTTGTGTCATTAATCTCTGTTTTACTGGAAGTTGAGCTAATAGGAGTAGCTTTCAGTTTCTGACGATTAACATTATATGAAATTATCAAATAGGTACTGATTGCCTACCATGTGCTAAGCACTCTTATAGGAATTTGGGGCATATTAGTAAGCAAACCATATAAAAATCTCTGGCCTCAAGGTACTTCAGATAAGTCAATAGAAAATCCCACCTGTTCTCCACGCACCCTGTGTTTGTGGAGAAAGATGAGGGAGGAGCAGAACCCTACTTCTCATGATAGGACTGAGGGTAGACTAAGTTGCAGTCAAGGAATGGGACAGCTGTGATGGTGACAAGGAAAACCCCCATCTACTACTTAGCACAAGCAGCCACCTGAGACCCCCACTCCTCACGGAAGACCCACATTAGCATATTACTAACCTAACACCTGGTACATTAGCATATCACTAACCTAACATCTAGCACATCAGCATAACACTAAACCTATTACCTGGTGCGGATAGTAACCTAACCTATTACCTGGCGGGCATTAGTCACCTGAGACCCCTCCCCTTGGATCACCTCAACTTAATAAAAATGGGAAAAATTGGGTAGACGGGGCTCAGAATTTGGTGGCAAGACCCCTCTGAGCCCGCCGGCGAATAAACCTTGATTCGTCCTCAGACCACTCGCTGTAACACTTGCTGCAACAATGGTCCTCTCGCTCATCCCACTGATGTTTGCTGATCTGAGGTACCTTCACAGTTTAGCCCCTGACAAGCAACTGCACTTGTAAGTCTTACTTGCAGTCAGGACATTGTTCAAGCAGAGTCACTATCTCATGCATCACAGGTCATCTCTGTTTCTAGGCAGAATATTCAGGGCATGGGGAGAGGATGAGTGACCTTTCTAGAGTGATGTTAATGGAGTAATGGCACTGAAAGAATCCAGATTACAATTGCCTGTGAAGTGAAAGTTTGCCAAAGAGGTATTCTAAGAAGACAGAGTGAGATTTGGTGGCTTTAGGTGCCATTAAAACCGTCCTTCAGGATTCTGCCACTCAGATTTTTGCCTCACAGTTCCTGTTTTAGGAGCTTATATGAAAAGAACAGTGGACAAAAGAAGTGCACACCTCAATGGAGTTGTATCTAACATACACCTAAGGACCAAGGTCAGAATACAAGGTGAAACATCACGCGTTGACAGAATTACCTATGTGAATCCCATAATTGCCCCAAATTCAGGTACTTGACACCTTTGTTTTTACACCTATATATCAGTTCCTATAATCCTTTGTTAGTTGATTTTTGTATGTGTGTGCTCTTAGTTAATTCTTCAATTTATCTCTCAAGAATGTTGACAAATCCATCACTGCTCACATTTCTGGCCACATGAGCCATGAATTTCTTTTCCTTTTCCTTTTCCTTTTTCTTTCTGACTCTCTCTCAAAAATCCTTTGAATCAATTGTGTATTAATTCCTTAGGTTTGTCAATATATATTGACTCTTTTCAGCTTGATTGTACTTAGTATAAGTAACAATCAATGTAGTTTAAATAACATTTTCATAAGTTAAATGTGTGTATGGAAAAGTTCCAGTGTAACATTTGAAATTACCTGGGTAAACTCTGGGTAGTGGAGGCCTATCTGATATAAGATTGCACGTGAAGCTTGTGACTCTGTTTCTCAAGAAAGCTGAGCACAAGAGGGGACCTTTGCCCACTATTGACCTAGTCAAATAATGGAGAGAGAAGAGAATGATCAGTCTGCCTCACGGGAGAGAGCTTAGCAAGGATATACTCTAGGAAGTAGATGAACAAGAGAGTGTACTACACATGGATTTTGAAAGAGAAAATCTTCCCCTAAAATATGGTCTAGTTAATATCCTAATATTCTTGGTTCTAAAATATCAGATTAACAAATCCTCTTCTCCTGAGAGGGAGCAGAAAGGGAGGTGGGCAGAGGATTGCAAACATGGAACGGGACAAAATGTATAGAGAAAGGTAAGCATACCTTCCTCCCCTCAGTTCCCCATTGCAAATCCGTTATCCTATAGTTACAAAATGAAACAAAATTTTACAATAAAAACACTACTAATAGAAAAATGTCTCCCGTTATTAATTGTTCAAGGAAAAGTTCCCACACTTTATAAATCAAAATCTTAAAGAAACCCCTAAATTCCAAAGTACTCTGCTCTCCAATGTCATCTTGTATTCATCTTATTTAGGCTATTCAGATACCCAGTTAGATTCCATTTACCTTTTGTGGTTAAGTTTGAGCCATTTTTAAATTGAATAATTATAGGTCCTTGAATCTCCAAAGTTGAAAAATATTCCCCTGCTTTCCACCCACAGTCTCTTACATGTCCATTTTCCACAGAATAATTACACATAAAAGAATGTTACTAAAATATCACTATAGTTAAGTTTTTTAAATTTATCTTGAACAATAACATTTAATGAGCAAAGGCAATGTTCCTTCATTATGATTACCAGTCACAGAGGTAGAAAAATGAAAAAAGAAAAATCCAAAAAAAAGGAAAAATATTATTTTCAGCTTAAATTATCAATTTCTGCTAGTTGTTCATAATCAACAAATTATAAATTTAAACTCAACTGGAAGAAATATCTGCTTAAGAAGTTAATGGTGAGCTTATGCCTATGTATATATACTCTCTCAGAGAACAGAAAGATGAAATGCTCTGACTTCTTTAAATTTTATAAACATTGTATACAGTTTACTTAAGGAATTCTTCCCATTGGCTCATGAGAAACCTGAGTTTCTATTTCCTTTTTGAAACTCATCTTCCTAGCGTGATAATACTAAATGCAGTATGAGTTCTTCCACAGTAGTTTTTGAGAAGGGCACCCTTATTTGTAAAAAGGTAGGTCCAAGCAAACGTATCCTTCATTCAAAGTCTTCCGCTCCCCTTTCTGTGTGTCTTCATCCCCAGCAGGAGCCCCCAAAACCTTTACCACTATATTAGTGTCTGTCACTGTTGCCTTCTGTAGTGACATTCTCCACTCCCAGCTTTATTGAAGTATAAATGGCAAATAAAAATTGTGTATATTTGCAATATACAATATGATGTTTTGAGATACATATACACATTGTGAAACAATTACTACAATCAAGCTAATTAATATACCCATCACCTCTCATAGTTATCCTTTTGTGTGTGGTGAATGTGTGTTTATATAGTAAGAACATTTGAGACTACTCTCAGCAATTTTCAAGTGTACGATATATTACTATTATATTAACTATAGTCCCCTTACTGTAAAACAGATCTTCAGAACTTATTTCTCCTGCCTCACTGAAATTTTTGACCCTTTGATCAACACCTATCTCCCCATTCCCTGACCCCAACCCCAACCCCAGCCCCTGGCAACTAACTACCATTCTATTATCTGCTTCTATGAGGTCGATATTTTTAGATTCCACATACAAGTGAGACCATGCAGTATTTGTCTTCTGTGTTTGGCTTATTCCACTTAGCATAATATCCCAGGTTCATCCATGTTGTTGTATATGACAGGATTTTTTTCTTTTTTAAAGGCTGAATAATGCTCCATTCCAATACAGACATGCGTGTGTGCGCATGCGCACACACACATACACACACCATGCATTTTCTTTATCCATTCATCTGTTGATGGACATAGCTTGGTTCCATAAATAGCTATTGTGAATAATGCTGCATGAAAGTGTGGATATCACTTCAAGATAATGATTTCCTTTCCTTTGGATATATACCCAGAAGTGGAATTTGGGATCATATGGTAGTTCTATTTTTAAGTTTTTGAGACATCGCCATACTGTTTTCCATAATGCTGTACTAATTTACATTCCCACCAACAGTATATGAGAGTTCCCTTTTCTCCATGTCCTCCTCTGACACTTAACTCTTGTGTTTTTGATAAAACCCATTCTAACAGGTGTAAGGTGATGACTCATTGTGGTTTTAATTTGCATTCTCCTGGTGATTAGTGATGCTGAGCATTTTTAAATATACCTGTTGGCCATTGGTATGTCTTCTTTTGAGAACTGTGTGTGTATTCAGGTCCATTGCCCACTTTTAAATTGGGTTGTTTCCTTGCTATTGAATTGTTTGAGTTCCTTACATATTTTGCATATTAACTTCTTATCACACATATGGTTTGAAAATATTTTCTCCCATTCTTTAGGTTGTATCTTCACTCTGTTGATTGTTTCTTTTGTTGTACAGAAGGTTTTTAGTTTGACACAAATCTATTATTGCTTTTTTTCCCCATGCTTTGGGGTCATAGCTAAAAAATTATTGGTTAGATCAATGTCAAACTTTTTCATATATTTTCTTTTCTTTTTTTTTTTTTGAGACAGAGTCTCACTCTGTTGCCCGGGCTAGAGTGAGTGCCGTGGCGTCAGCCTAGCTCACAGCAACCTCAAACTCCTGGGCTTAAGTGATCCTACTGCCTCAGCCTCCTGAGTAGCTGGGACTACAGGCATGCGCCACCATGCCCGGTTAATTTTTTTCTATATATATTTTTTTAGCTGTCCATATAATTTCTTTCTATTTTTTTTAGTAGAGACAGGGTCTCGCTCTTGCTCAGGCTGGTCTCGAACTCCTGACCTCGAGTGATCCACCCGCCTCGGCCTCCCAGAGTGCTAGGATTACAGGAGTGAGCCACCGTGCCCAGTCTGTATTTTCATCAAGTAGTTTTATAGTTTCAGGTCTTACATTTAAGTCTTTATTTGAGTTGATTTTTGTATATGGTGTGAGATGAAGGTCTAAATTCATTTTGCATGTGGATATCCAGTTTTCCCAGCACCACTTATTGAAGAGACTGTATTTTCTCTATTGTGTGTTATTGGCACCTTTGTTGAAGATCAATTGACCATAAATGCATAGATTTATTTCTGGTGTTTCTACTCTGTTCCATTGGTCTATATGGCTGTTTTTATGCTAGTACCCTGCTGTTTCTATTACCATAGCTATGTAGTATGTTTTGAAATTAGGTAGTATGATGCTCCCAGCTTTTTTGTCTTTTTACACAAGAGTGTCTTGACCATTGAGGGTCTTTTGTGGTCCCATGGAAATTTTAGGATTTTCTATTTCTGCAAAAAATGCCATTGGAATTTTGATATGGATTGCATTGAATTTGGAGATCACTTTGGGTAATATGAACATTTTAACAATATTAATTCTTCCAATCCATGAACATAGTATCTTTTCATTTATTTGTATCTTTTTCAATTTATTCCATCAATGTCTTATAGCTTTCAGTGTAAAGATACTTCACCTCCTTGGTTAAGATTTCCCTTTTGATATCTTCTTTGATGTATTGGTTTTAAGAGTATGTTGTTTAATCTCCACATATTTGTGAGTTTTCCAATATTCTGACTGTTATTGATTTCTAGCTTCATACACTTATTGTTAGAAGATAACATACTTGATATGATTTCAGTCTCCTTAAATTTGTTAAGACTTATTTTGTGGTCTAACATGTGATGTATCCAACCTAACATTGTGTGTGTGCTTGAAAAGAATGCGTATTCTATTGCTGTTGGAGAAAATATTGTGTATATGTCTGTTAGGTTCATTTGGTCTATAGTGCTGTTCAGATCTAGTCTTACCCTATTGATTTTCTGTCTGAATGATTTATCTATTGTTGAAAGTGGGGTATTGAAATCCCCTACTATTATTGGATTGTTATCTTTCTCTCTTCAGTTCTATTAGTATTTGCTTTACATATTTAGGTGCTCTGATCTTGAGTGCATATATATGTTTTTATAATTGTTATAGCCTCTTGAAAAATTGACACTTTTACATTATACAGTGGCCTTCTTTGTCTCTGATCACAGATTTTTGACTTAAAATGTATTTTGTCTGATGTAAGTGTAGCCATCTCTGCCTTGTTTTGGCTATCATTTGCATGGAATATCTTTTCCAATTTTTTCACTTCCAGCCTCTATGTATCCTTAAAAGTAAAGTGAGTCTTTTGTAGGCAGCATAGAATTGGATCTTTCAAAATCCATTCCATGTTATCATTTGCACAGAATATCTTTTCCCATTTTTTCACTTCCAGCCTCTATGTATCCTTAAAAGTAAAGTGAGTCTCTTGTAGGCAGCATAGATTTGGATCTTTTAAAAATCCATTCAGTCACTCTACGTCTTTTGACTGGAGAATTTAATCAATCCATTTACACTTAAAATTATTGATAGGTAAGGACTTTCTGCTGTCCTTTTGTTAATTGTTTTCTGACTTTTTTTATGTTTCCTTTGTTCCATTCTTCATCCTTTGCTGTCTTACTTGGCGATTTGATATTTTTGTAGTGGTATGCTTCAAATCCTTCCTCTGTATCTTTTGTGTATCTATTATAGATTTTTTTTTCTTGTCCAGATGTGGTGGCTCATGCCTGTAATCCTACCACTCTGGGAGGCTAAGGTGGGAGGATTGCTTGAGCTTGGGAGTTTGAGACCAACCTGAGCAAGAGCGAGACTCCCTTTCTACTAAAAATAGAAAAAATTAGCTGGGTGTGGTGACGTGTGCCTGTAGTCCCAGCTACTTGGGAGGCTGAGGCAGAAGGATTGCTTGAGCCTAGGAGTTTCAGGTTGCTGTGAGCTAGGCTGACGCCACAGCACTCTAGCCTGGGCAACAGAGCGAGACTCTGTCTCAAAAAAAAAGATTTTTTCTTTGTGGTTACCATGACGTTCACATAAAACATAGTATAACAGACTATTTTAAGCTGAAAACAACTTAACTTTGACCACATATAAAAACTCCGTACTTTGACTTCTCCTCCCCCCAGATTTTATGTTATTGATGTCACAATTTATATCTTTTATATATCATGTATCCATCAAGAAATTATTATATTTAATTTAATTATCAAAAATAACTTTTGTGTTTTTACTTTTATACTAGAGTTAATCTTGATTTATGCACTACCATTATAGTATTAGAGTTGTCTGAATTTTACTATGTTCTTACCTTTACAGTGAATTTTATAGTTTCATATCTTTTTATGTTGATAATTAGAATTCTTTCTTTTCAGCTTGAAAAACTTCCTTTAGTATTTCTTGTAAGGCATGTCTAGTGATGATGAACTACCACAGATTTTATTTGGGAAAATATTTATCCTTCCTTCATACCTGAAGGATAATCTTGGCAGGTATGGTATTATTGGTTGGCACTTTTTTCTTTCAGCATTTTAAATCTATCATTCCACTCTCTTCTGGCTTGCAAGGTTTCTGCTGAGAAATCTCCTGGAAGTTTTCCGGGGGTTTCCTTGCATGTGATGAGTTGCTTTTCTCTTTCTGCCTTCAAAATTTTCTTCTTGTCTTTGACTTTTAAGAATTTGATGACATATAGCAACAAGCTGAATGGGAAAAAAAACAAACAAACAAAAAAAAAAACAAGAAACAAACAAACAAACAAAAAGACAAACAAAACAAAACAAAACAAAAAAAGAATTTGATGATAGTGTATCTCAGTGATTATCTCTTTATATTTAATCTATTTGGATTCTTTGGGTTTTATGGATCTAGACGTTCATTTCTCTCTCCAGATTTGAGAAGTTTATTATCATTATTTTCTTTAAATAAACTTTCTGCTCCTTCTCTTTCTTTACTCATTCTGTTACTCCCATAATGCATACATTGGCTCTCTTGATGGTGTTCTATAAATCCTGTAGGTTTTCTTCACTAATTTCCATTATTTTTGTTGTTGTTATTTTTCCTCTGACTAGATATTTTCAAATGACCTGTCTTCATGCTCAATGATTCTTTCTTCTGCTTGATCAAGTCTGTTGTTGAAGTCTATATGGTATTTTTTAATTCAGTAATTGTGTTTTTCAGCTCTAGAATTCCAGAATTCCTATTTTTTTTAATAGTTTCTATTTTTTGAACTTTTTATTTTGTTCATGTGTTGTTTTCCTGATTTTTGCTTAGTTGTGTATTTGTGTTCTCTTGTTCTCACTGAGCTTCTTTAAGATGATTATTTTTGAGGCAGTTCATAGATCTCCATTTCTGTAAAGTCAGTTCCTTGTGTTTATTTTGTTCCTTTTGTAACCACAAAATCAGGTTTTACTGATTATTCATGATCCTTGTGGCCTTGCCTTAGTGTTTATGCATTGATGAAATACACAGTTTTTTCAGTCTTTACAGACTGGCTTCATGGAGCGAAGCTGTTTACCAGTCAGCCAGCCCATTGAGAGATTCTGGGTAGATTGTGTGCTAGGATCTGTGGATCGGCTGGCCTGCTGTTTGGATCAATAGTTGGTCAGGTTTGGCACCTGGGAGCACAGGAGCCAGACAGGCACTATGGTCCATTTGTCTGGATCTGCAGAAGTAGGTCTGAAGCCTGGGTCCATAGGGATGGGCATGGTGCTGTGTCTACAGGACCAACCTGAAGCTTGGGTCCACAGGAGCCAAACTGGAGGCCTGGGTCCTGGGTCTTGGGTCCATAGGGGCAGACATGGAGCCTGGGTCAACAGCAGTGGTCCTGGAGCCCTGGTTTGTGGAGGCCAGCCTGGTATTAAGGTCTACTGGGGCAGGCCTGGACCCTGGGTCTGTTGGAGTAAGCCTGTGGTGCAGAGCCCCAGGGGCTGGCCTGGAGATTGGGGCCACGTGGGCTAGCTTGGTGCTGGGTTTCACTGGGAGAATATAGTGAAATTCTTTATGCCTATGAATCCTGTCCACTAGAAGAGGCTTCTCTCTCATCTCCAAGGTTACCTCACGTGGAACATTACTCTACCTTATTCTTTTAAGTAATTAACTCTTTTTTTTTAAAAATTGAGGTACAACTTACATCTCTATAGTGCATAGATCTTAATTCTATAGCTTCATAAAATTTTATATATGAATATATTTGTGTAACTACCTCTAAGATAAAGATAAAGAACATTTCTGTCTGCTAATTCTTGAATTGAGTTCTTGATGTTTTGGGAACACAGTCTGTGCTTCCAAGTCCAGGTGAGGAACAATATATCCCTTTCTCTAAGCTCTCTCCTTCCCTCAGACATGCTTTTTTTTGGCTTCTGAATTTTTCAGGCCATAAATAAATTGCACTACTTCAAGGGAAGCAGAAAAATCTCTGTAGTCCAGCTCCTATCCTGAAGCAGTGGACTAGGCCTCCAGGGTTACCTATTATTGAATGGGTTATCTCACTTTTCTTATTGATTTGTAGAAAGTCTTTCTTTTGGATACAATTCCTTCTCAAAAACCCGTGTTGCAAATATCTTCTTTTTGGTTAGCTCTGTTGTGGTCCTGTCAATTGCTGTTTTTATGATTTCCTGGAGATCATAAATCATTTCAGAGGGCACCTCTCAATAATTTTCAGCTACCATTGGGGAAATTATTGCACTTTACTTTGTAGGATCTTGCTTTTCATTCTCTCTTCAGTCAATCTTGATCTATTAACAATTAAGTCTCTCTCTCTTTTGTAGCCCAATCTTTAAAAGCCAGTAGGTACAGCTATAAAGCTTCTTTTCTTTTTCATATCTATTTTGCTTCTAAATTCTCAAATTTTTATCTGAAGGAAGTGTTCTCTTCTTGCTTTCACTCTGCAGCAAGCCCCAAATCTTAGTATCCTAAGAGAACAGGTTTGTTTTGTTTTGTCTTTTCCCCATTTAGAAAGTCCATTGTGGGTCTGAAAACCTCTACCTTCCATGCACTTACTCAGTGATTCTGGCTGCTTTGATCTTACGGCTTTGTCAATTGAGCACAAAGGCCTCCATGTTTGCCTAGAGAATCACGTAGGGCTTTTCCCTGCCTCAAAACAGAAATAATACATGTCACTTCCATTCATATTCATTGCGTAGAGCTAGTCAAAAGTTCTAGACAACTACAAAGGGGCTGGGAAACACAGTTTCCTGGTTCTTAGATAGAAAGAGCATGAAAATGGATTTAGTGAACTGACATAATTATCTCTGCCACAGCAGAAATGCCTCTTTTGCATTTCTTACTTAATATAAGACCAGATCTTGTTTTGTAAAATTTTGAGCAAACCTGATTCTTAGAGCCAAGGTGCTCCAGATAAAAATCTTTTTAATTTTCTTGTTGGTGTTAGTTTTTAATTATTCTGTTGAGTAGCCAGTATTCACTCCAACACCAGGTTCTCTCTTCCTCAACAGAAAGAGTCACTGTTACTCTGTCAGCTAAGCTGATTCAGCTGTCACAATAAAAACATAAACAAAACAGGAAAACAAAACAAACCCAAATCTCTATGTTATAAAAAGTGAAGTTATTAAGTAAAAATTGTACTCTATCCAAAATATACTATATGAACACTGCATATAATTTTTTGGAATTAAACTTCAAAATGGTATCATGAAAAATTAATAGATAGAATCTGAGTAGTGTGCCATAATAGAGGTTGTTCATTCTAGAATAAAAAAGAGTGAAGAATTGTTTCTGGAAAATCCTGGGACAGTATAGAAAAACCGACTCCCTCAACCTGAAACGGAGTTGAGAGACCAAAGGATAATTCAGACAAGTCCACTTTGGCAAGTTAGATGAGTTTATTAGAGGTTATTTATAAGGACTCTCACCCCAGTCAAGACAAGAATCCTCTGGGTACTCCCTCCTGGTTGGGACAGGAACTCTCCGGACACTCACTCCCGGTGGTGGCAGAAGTTCTTCAAAGAGTAGGATCCACATCTGCCCATCCCTGGTGTTGTCTTAAATTCCTTCCCAGTGAGTGATGTCGAACTCTTACATTGTATCACCATATGTTCCCATTGAAACAAAACAAGCATGCACAGTATAATCATGGTGTGCTGGCATGCAACCCATGCTATGCTAATGATATTAAAATTCTCCACTAGGGGGAGATTTTCGTATTTAGAATTAGGTAAGGAGTATTATAGGCCAGCTAAAGCAGTTCTAAAACCAGTCAGGACTAATTTACACTAGTTGCCTCTGCCTCAAGAAAGTCCTGAGGCTCATCTCTTGTGCCTAGTAACTCTTTTTTTGGAATTTGCTTAATCTATTTTGTAACAATTTTGTTGAGCTCTCCAAACTAGCACAGCACAGTGTTTTTCTGTGTGTTGGGGAACCTGTGTTTTTCTCTCAAGAATCTATGTCTTTGTATGTTATAAAGATGTCATGATTATATTTGAGTTATCGTGTAGGAGTGTAACTATTTTAAGGCAGGGCAACAGACCACAAGATGCTATTCCATTGTTCTTTCATAACTTTGATATTAAATGTCTTCATTCAAAGAAAGACTATAACTTCTAGGAATAAGACTTTAGATCTTTAGATTATGTATTTATTAAAAAGTAAAAAGCTAGGAAAACATATTGGGAAGCTCAGCATACTTAATTTAAATGGCTATTGGCCTCAATAAAGAAACTCTGTTTTCTCTCAACATCCTAATGCTTTTAAGCAACACATTTTGTTTAATAGCAAAAATAATTATAGTCCCTTTACTTTCTTGTAGGAGGAATATAGTGGTTAGCCTTGAAGAGACTCTCAGAAGCTCTATGTGGTATGAGTATAAAGAGAAGAAAATGAAAGATGAACTTAAATATTTAACCCTTTTATGGAAGGACAGAAGCGTAACACAGACCATCAAGAAAGACTCAGTAAAGTTTGAATAATACCATGCTCTTTTAGAAAATTCCTCTTTCAATCAGGAGTAACAGAAAGTCTTTAGTGGTTGTTGGTGTTTCTCTTCCTGTTCCACTTAGTGTTATTGACTTTCCTACTTTAACCTTTCTTTGAATAACTAGCTTTCCTGCCAATCTCAACAACCTGGAGAAATTTGAATGAGGAGCCTTTTCTAAATCCTGTAATGGAAAGCTTTCATAATGTGTCATTGTGTGTCATTGAGAATGAAGCTGTAGGTGATCAATAATCCATAGCAATAAAGTAATACAGATGATAATGTTGTGCCTTTATCTCCCTGTTCTTATGTTTTGGGACCCTTGTGGGATACAAGTTAGTGTTGAAGGATGGGTAGCACTCTGCTGATTATTTCTGTAGACCCACCAGTTCCCAAAGAGCTGTGATGGAGACTTACCATTTTAAAATCAAAGATATAGAGCAAAGTTAATAAGGTTTTGTATTCAAGGAAGCATTTAGATAGGGCAAAAGTCCTTCAAGGTCATTGAGAGTAACTTGTATTTCAAATTGTCATAAATACATAGGGCATATAGAAAGAAAGCGATCTTGGGAGATGAAATCCAAGTTTTACTTTTGATTCTTCTCCAATAATTAATAATAAATACTTGGGAAAGTCATTAAATCACTCTTGGCTTCACTTCACTTTCCCAAAGATTTGGGGAAAAAAGATTCTCTGATATTATTTTTTGCTTCATCATTTTAGTATAAAGTTTAGGTTTATAAAATGAGATTAATAAAAATGTAGATTTTTAAAGGAGAGAATAAAAGGGCTGTATCTATTGAGAGATAACTTTAATTATACCATAGGTACATTTCTGCATATACATTAGAAACAATACTGTTCTGTAAAGACAACACAAATGGTAGATGTCAGTTTAGAAGACCACGTTTGGTTACCCAGGAATAGCATGTTGCACTTTCTCAAATTTGCACCACTAGATGGAGCCCTTGAAGAAGTAACATTTCAGGAGCTGGAGCTTTGAGGATTCAGATCTAAAATGGAAGATTCCGATACTCATGAAAATCCATATGGAATCAAGCTCTGCTCTCGTAGTTAAAGGCACTTGATGTTGGTTTTGGATAAACACAGTGCCAAGGTGAGCTGATGGTTTCCACAACTTCTACTACTGGTTTTCTTGTTGTCTTTATACTGCTTTGAAGAATACAGCTTTTAAAATTTTCTAAACTGAAGTTCTAATAATCTTCCTATCCAAATTGTGTAATCAGGACAAAGAACCACAGTCTAGTTACTTAGTATTTTCATTCATAAAAGTGAGGAGTGTTGTCTGGATTATCTCTGAGGAAAACTGTAAAGAGTTCAGCAGGAAGAGAAAGGAGTTTAACAAGCCACAGATATTTTGGATGGTGTCCTATTACCATAGTGTGTTAACATATAAATTTGGGCAACTAACCTTGCTGAGCTTCAATTTTCTCACTTATTAAATGGGCAAAACTTCACCCATCTTACACGGTTTTTATTATACAAAGACTAAATGAGTAGTAGTGCCTTGCTATCTCAACATAGCAGTTGCTTAATAAACACCAGTTTTCTTTCCTTTTTCTCTCTTTCTAGCTTGTTTCATATCCACTATTAATTAATTCAAATACTCAATCATAACCAAAATCAGGGCTAAGATGCTGGGGGCTTTGAATTCAGACTGCCTGAGTATGAATCTCACTGATCATTAGTTGTGTGACCTTGAAGAGGTCTTAGTGTTCTCACTTGCAAAATGGGAATAATAATAGTACATACTCATGAAATTTCTTGTAGGGATTGAGTGTAGGGGTAAATTGCCTAGCACAATGCATGCCACATGTAAATGCTCAATAAATATACTATTTGGAATAGTGAAGAAATTCAAAAGAACTAAGTAGATGTTTGGATAAAGCTATAATATATTTATAGAAATTCACCCAAGGAACACATTAATAAAAGAATACAGGACTTAACAGAAGACAGTAGTGGAACCACGATGTTTATAATATCTGGTGCTCTGTTCCCTCATAAGACTACTTTTGTGTTATTTCTAAAAATAGCACGATGGTCATCTGGTCACTGCTCCCTACACCTACCCTGACATCCCTGCAGTGTGCTGCTATGTCCCACCATAATCTCTCTTCCTCTTAATACTATACTGTTCTTAACTCTCTCCTTGACACTAACTATTCTACTTGTCTTCTAATTTCTGCCCTTACCTTGTATAAAAGATAGAAATAAAAAGACTATTGGTGGTAACGTTACCTTCTCTCTGCAATAGCTCTGGCTCTTCTCTGCCAGTGTCTCCCTCCCCCATTCGAAACACACTGCCCCCACTGCCTTGGATCCTGTCTCTGGTTTTAACCTTCTGCTTGGCTGTCTGACCAACTTGCCCCACACCCCTTGTATACTATTACATGCTGTCAGTATCTCTGTTTCATCCTGCAGTAAATACGCAAAAGAAGAAATGCATGCATTCTAAGGAATATCCCTATCATTATTATCATTATCATTATCACTAGGATTTATGGAACATTTATGATGTGCCAAGATAAGCACTTTGTACATGCAATCTTATTTAATTAAAATTCTACCAGTTAATTATTACTTTTTCTCTTTTATAGATGAAGAGAATGCAGCTTAGAGAGGTTAACTAGTTTGTAAAAATTACACAGCTAGTAAATGATGAAGGCAGATTTTGAAACTACATCTGAGTTCAGAACATTAACACTTAACTCTTATATTCTATTACTTAGAACAAACGGAAAGTTTTTCTTTTCTTTTCTTTTCTTTTCTTTTCTTTTCTTTTCGAGACAGAGTCTCACTCTGTCGCCTGGGCTAGAGTGCTGTGGCGTCAGCCTAGCTCACAGCAACCTCAAACTCCTGGGCTCAGGTGATCCTTCTGCCTCAGCCTCCCAAGTAGCTGAGACTACAGGAGTGTGCCACCATGCTTGGCCAATTTTTTCTATTTTTAGTAGAGATGGAGAGTCTCACTTTTGCTCAGGCTGGTCTTGAACTCCTGACCTCAAGTGATCCTCCTGCTTTGGCCTTCCAGAGTGCTAGGATTACAGGCGTGAGCCACTGTGCCCAGCAGGTTTTCCTTTTTGGTTGTATTCTCTCAGTCAAGCATTTTTCTAATGCCTATACAATGGTCTTTTTTGGGGAGCAATTTTTCATTGAGAATTGATAAGGTTTCTACCTTTAGAAATTTTGTTCAGACACCCAGCATGTGAGATAAAGATAAGTCTTTAGCAAGCATTTAGTTCAACTCTCTCAGTTTTAATGCTGAAGTTCAAAGAGATAATAAAAGGAATTTATAAAAATCATTGAATTTGACTTTTCATGTTTTTGCAAGAAAAGTCAACTTTTTGTCTTTACTCCCTAATTGCCTTCCATTGAAACTAATTTGTCTTAATTTCCCTTTCAAGGTGCTGTAAAAAGTGCCACCCCCAACCACACACTCTTGGACCCTTTCCACAACTTCCAACATTTTTGCCAAAGGAATGCATAACATGTCATAAATCTTCACTTTTTATCAATTTTCTATGAACTAAATTAAACTTTAAATTAGATATCATTCATTAGTGAGAGTCTCTCCATTATAGACTCTCTCTGGTGCTTCTTAGTGATTTGTTTTTCCTCCACTGACAAACCAGAAAGTTCTTCATAGATCCTTCCCCAAAGCAGTTTCCGTATCATAAAGTAATTACGTTTGTGTTATCATAATCTTCCGTTGTTTGTATTCTCATCACAGTTAAGTAAGACAGTAGAGGCCACATTATCATTTGACAATTTTAATAACATAGAACACAATGAAATCGGTGATAAGTCATATTGAGGAAATGTTCCGGTTAAAGCACCCTCATCAGATAAAAGACTTTGGAGGCATTGCTGTTAGCAGCAATGCTGTAATTGTTCTCGGTGAGCTCTATAAATGAGATTGCCAAATTTCTCCAGAAGAGAGGGGGGTAAAACTTTGATTTAAAGATGCTTTCCTTCTTTCTTTTAGATACCCTGCTGGCTTTGAGCACAGCCCAGCAAAAGCTTCAAGCTCAAGGTAAGTCTGATATGATGGCAGGTATGGTAAAGTTTTGATGAGTGGACATGTTAGCAACTAGACTGTCTTTTCTCAGTCATGTTTTTCTATTCCTAGAGCATAGAAAACAAGAGGTAACAGAATTAGATTAAGATATCGATCCCAATTCCAACATAGCAACTCACCAGAGATAATTTGTTAAACCATAATTTCATTTCATGTTTGTCCTTTAAGTCTATTGATTTCTCTATCAATTATGTAGGATGTCACTTATTTTAATTAATAGTACTATTTTGCTGCTATAAACATTCTAGTGCAGATGTCTTTTTTATAGAATGTCTTTTTTTCCTTTGGGTAGATGCCCAGTAATGGGATTGCTGGGTCAAATGGTAGTTCTAGTTGTAGTTCTTTGAGGTATCTCCATATTACTTTCCACAGAGGTTGTGCTAGTTTGCAGTCCCACCAGCAGTGTATGAGTGTTCCTATCCCTCTGCATCTATGCCAACATTTATTGTTTTGGGACTTTTTGATAAAAGCCATTCTCATAATCTAGCATCTCTTGTATTATCCTGGACAGAGCTGGAGCCCATTCTACTAAGTGAAGTATCACAAGAATAGAAAAACAAGCACCACATGTACTCACCATCAAATTGGTATTAACTGATCAACACTTATGTGCACATATAGTGGCAACTTTCATCTGGTGTCGGGCAGATGGGAGGGAGGAGGAGGGGATGGGTATATTCACACCTAATAGGTGCAGTGTGCACCATCTGGGGGATGGACATGCTTGAAGCTCTGACTTGGGTGGGGCAAAGGCAATATATGTAACCTAAACATTTATACCCCTGTAATATGCTGAAATAAAAAAATAGTACTATTTTAATCAATAGTACAGATTAACAACCAATGCACAATATTTCTAAAATTTCTCTTACCCCTCGCAAATGTCTTGCCTTATTATTTTAATCATGTAGTATTGAAATTTTAGGGAGACATTTGGCTTATTTTGAATAGAATTTCTAATAACTGAATTAATCAAAGGACAATTTCTATTAATACATTTGTCACTTTTGTCAATAAAAATAAATTTTTAGAATCTTAATTAAGTTGATCAAAGAGGCATTTTTTTCTATAGAATTTTAGAGATAATCCTCCTTTGATCTATTCATTTTAAATTATGTATTTATTGAATATCTATTATGTAGAGGATACAAAAGAAACATGTGATGTGACTCATTGCCCCTAGGAAATAGGCAATCTTCATGGGAAAGTAAGGCTCATATATATTTAGTAAGATAGTATGTAAAAGAAGAACTAAATTCAATATTTTACTGATAGAATATTGAATATTCTGATAGAGTATATAATATAACTCTATTTACTGATAGAGTATATAATACAAACAAATGATACATATCACATGGACCTGCAGGATTAATACAATGACTAAGTTGTTAGAATCAAATAGAAAGAGATTAAACAGGTCAAATTAAATGAGCAAAAATGAAGCATACTTAATCGGATGGCTTTTTCATAGTTAGGTTTGCAGCTATTACATGTTGTGTTACTAGAATGAATATGAAAAAATTAGTGCTTGAGATAAGAGTAATAACTTTTGTAAACATATCATGTGCACTTCTCTATCCTTATGAATTTCCTCATTTTGAAAAGTTGTACCATTTTTTTCACATAGAAATAATATAAAACATAATTTAAAAGTTAATATATTTTATAAGTTAACCTCAGGTGTCATTTCAAAGTTTTCAGCTAAGTTTTAAAATCGTGTATTTAGGTTTTATAACCCATTTTTTGATTCTTGTTACTTTACCTACCATTCCTTTTTGTAATTTGCATTGTATATTTGGTCGATATTTTCTTTTAATGTTATATATTACTCAGAAAGAAACTTAAGAAGTCACGTTGAGAACAAAATAAAAGGACCATGAAAATGGTTACAATTGATATCTACAAAAAGGATGAGGTATAAAGTGGGTAGTATAGAAGCTATATCTACAATTACCACAGTGTGGCGCCCTAGCACCACACATGACACAATAAAACTATTACTATGTCTAGATGCGTAATCACAATATAATGAAAGCTAGCTTCAATTATTGTAGGTTCTGTCCTCCAAGGATGCTTGGTTGTGTATATATTTGATTTTCTCTGATTCACATCGAGTTTTACTACTTCCCTGGGCAACTAACTGCCCTTTACCTCTAATCCGACCTTCCTTTAAAAAGAAAAACTAATTCTACCTAACCCTAAAGCTAGCTAGCTACCAACTCACTATCTAATGTCTTGAAAAAATATATCCTTCATATGTAAAATACACTTTGTAACTATTTTTCAAACAACAGCAGTCTGGTCTCCAGTGCCGTCTCTCTATTAAAACTGTCTTTCCAGGTTTTCAGCGAACTCAATGAGTATCAAGAGGAGCTTGCAGTTGGCACTGTTGTGCGTCCTCCTCCTTTGGAAATGCTTTTCTGTTATGGTTTGGTGGACTTACTCTCTCTAGATCTGTTCTTATCTGTTAGGCTGTTTCATTTAGCATATTTGATTAGTTCTTCTTCCTCAGCCCCTTCCTTATACGATTGCATCCTCCAAAATTTTGCAACCGAAATGTCTGTCTTATGTACAGGAGCCCAGAGAATATTTTATCAATCTTTTACATCAAGTTCGAGGAACACAATCTAGCCAATACCGATTTCATAAGGTGGTGGGTTTTGGGAGTGAGTTCTGTCCAAGGCTTAGGGGTTCAGTCCCTGATGCTGAGAACAAACGATACAGAGAGTAGAGAGCTTCCCCTCTGAATCCTTTCTCAGGTCAATCCTTCTATCTTTTTTAACTTATCCACTGCCCCCCGCTTGTCTTTTCTTGTCTTTGATCCCCATGAGTGGGTAGTCTCTTTTCCTGCCCCTTTAGATTCTGCTGTTGCATAGAGAGAGTAGGGGGCCTGGATCCTACGTGTGGAGGTGGGAAGGAGTTATGAAGAGGAAAAGGACTCAAAGTGATGTGCTGTGTTAGGTCAGATTTTTCAGAAGCCAAGCTTGAAATGGGAATGTTTTTCAAAATATTTATTGGGAGTTCTCCCATAGGAAAGAGTTCAAGAAGCAAGGTAGGGTAAGGAATATAGCTAAGCAAAAGCATGGTCTCACGTGGAAACTAGCTTCGCGTAACTCACAGAGAGAAGTCTGGAGCATAAATTGCTCCACAGAGTTAGTTTCATCTGGGGCAAGGAGGCCAACCTTTTGTACCCACATGTTAGAGCATCACTGCTGAGGGCAGTTATCTGGAGAAGGGGAAAAGTATATAGGCACACTCTGTACTATCTTTGCAACCATTCTGAAATCTAAAATCATTCTAAAAGTAAAAGTTTTTTTTTTTAAACCCTTATTCTATTTCTTTAGACTCATAAGTGTGGGATTGGGACTATGATGAAGCAGAATCCATTCTGCCTTATTATACATCCATGAAATAGTTGATGAAATAATATCTCCTATTGAACAATGAAAAATCAATAACATAAAAGAATATTTATATCATGCCAGAATATTTATTCTATGCTATATATTCACTGTGAAGTTATATGACATGCAGCTGTAGTGTTGTTACTGAGTACATTGTGAAATGGGCAAAAGTAATGTAATTCTGTCATCTGAAATCACAACCAGGAACATACAACAAAGATAGAGCAAGGGACAGGCAGGTAAGAGACATCACTGTCACCTGATAAACAATTAAAGAGCAATTATATAGGACACAGAACAGCGAAAAAAACAAAGATATAAAAAAAAAAAAGAGCAATTATACGGGTTAGTTGAGAAAATTGCATAAACTCATAGTGAAAGAACATGTCATGGCAGAATGAGCTATGTAGAACATTTTGTCATATTGTTTTCCAGAATTAAACAGACTGGTGAAAGAAAACCTTGTAATAAGTGTAGCTCTTTTATAAAAAGGATCATAAGCTGCTCCCAAACTTTAAATTCTCCAATTCTGTTACTCTTCTCTCAAAGGAAGATAAAGGTTATAGAGAAAAGGGAAAGTGAGTTTTAGGTTTAATTTAATAATTGGTTGAATAATTCTCCTATTTTTCCTTCGTTTTCCTTTAGAAAGTCAACTCAGACAACAAAGTAAGTTCATTTGTTTAATTTCTATATTTTTGTATTTTTACTCTTTAATGTCCATTGTTTTCTGTGGTATAATGAACAACAGGAATTACTATATTCACATGTTAAACTTTTTATAGTGTCAAAGTGCCATAGAATTATTATGAAAGTTTGTAATGCTTCCTGCAAGTCATTAATTATTGATAATATTCACTTACATTTTAATAAAAAAATTATAACCTAATTGACCTCATGTAAAGGAAGAACATTATTTCTGTTGGTTCTGGTAAACGTTTATCAGTGCTTCTTGAATGGCAGTAAGTGTGAATAGATAAGATGTATAGTTTGCAAACGCTCCTGAAAACAACTGATTTATGTAGGTTAATGTTTACATAGCCAGGGTTAAAGAACTAGAGGCCTTTAGGATTGCAAGAAATTTTTAGGACTCTCCATTGATTTAATTATTCTCTTTAGCAGTAATCTTTGTCTAATGTACTACGAATTTACTAATATATCCTTATTATCTATTTTGCCCACTCTTTGAAAGAGGGGACTTTTTTTGTTTTATTCTGCTTACTACTGTGTCTACAATGTTAACAACTCTGATGTAGATAGTAGGCACTCAATAAATATTTGTTAGAAATTAAATAAGTGAATAAATGGATTAATTAAAGATATCTACATCTGTTGATCATCCACACAATTTAGATTTCCTATAGCATATTTCAAGTAAGCTTATATTTGAATACTTTTGGTGATTGAAAAATATATATGTGTACAAAAATATTTTGTTAATTTGATATAGAACTGTAACAAGATTCTATTAAAATAAACAAATATGAGTTGAAACATCTTTCCTTATTGTAGAAGTAATTTCCTGCCCCCCACTTATTTCAAATGCATGTATTCCAAATATACATATACTGTATATTCTAAATATATATTATGAACATATATTAATATTTTCCAAATATGTACATAAATATTCCAAATATATATTCTAACTATATATTTATTCCATATTTATCATATATCATATACAACAAACTATTACAGTAAGCAGATTGGACCTGGTCTAACAGCCAGTTTATACTAATACCTTAAAAATATACTTGGTAGTGTTTTATAGTGCTTTTAAGACATTTTAAAGAGAGAAAGCAACTAACTGAAGAGCATAATTAAGGAGATTATTGACATATTATGGAAAAAAATCAAATCCTTGTAGAAATATAAAGAAGGTAAAAAGTCTCACAATTCCTTTTTTCTTTCATAGATGAGGAGAAGCCAGGAATGTGTCCTGGATTTATATAATCTTTTGAGAAAAAGCAACAGAGTAGCAGTCAAGACTCAAGTCAAACCAAATCTAGTCCCCATCCTGGCAAACAGGTCTCTAAGCAACAGTCTAAAATTTCCACCTATTGTAGCAAAAGAGCAATCCACCTTTGTACAAATGATTATGACTGCAAAAATGCTATGAAGTGCTGTGATACCTTTAGTTGTGGCCTGAGGTACATGCATCCCATTATGTTTTAACTCAACATTTTCAATTCACCTCCACAATCCAAGGCCTAAGTAAGTATTGGTTACATGATCCCCTCTTCATTTTCTGACTCTCTTATCTTAAAATCTTTTCTGTATCTTTCATCTTATATTCTTCCAATCCAGTCTCATAGTTTATATCTGTTATACCTATAGTATCAAATTTATAGTTAGAATGGCATACGGTATAGTCTACTTTCTCCATGGTGTATAAAAGAGCATGCCATCTCAGAATAAATTCTGTGTATATGCCACCTGATTTCATTTATTTATTCATTCAACAAACGTTTAATTTAGTGTATATGCTGGCAAAGTGAGCATATCAACTCATGTTTATTGAATGCCTACAATATGCCAGGCACTGACAGTGCAGGGATGGACAGGACAGATTCAACCACCACACGCAGGCCATTGATAGCATCCCAACCAACACTATTTCTCACTAAGCAACCAGGACGTATCCTCTCCTTTATTCCCTACTGTTCCCCTTTCTTCTCTAAAGAGAAGAAAGCATAAATTCCACCCTCAGACTTAGACATTAGTTTTCAACCTTTGGTTGAATTATTTCCTTCTCTGTTTTTTTCCCCCTAGATATTGGATGAAGAAATGGATTCAGAAGGAGGCATCATTGAGCTTATTTTTTCCTGACTCTTATCAGCCAAAATATTACTCTCTCAAGTGTTGTTTTTTAAACTCCTCATATTAAAAGCTCAGCATCATCTATTTTTGAGACCTGTGTCTCATTTGGGTGTTTTAAATATTTTTGAGTTGTAGAAACAACTGGATTTGCAGTTCTGGTACTGGAAATAACTGGATTTGCAAAGCATATGGTCTCTGTTGTCCTGCTGGGATTCTTATGGACCAGTAGAGGATCCCCCAAGTTACTTTAGAGTATAGAATCTAAGGGATTCTGGAAAAGTTTCAGAAGACACACATTTCAATTTGATCACTAAAATGGCCTGCAGGTAATTCTGAAAGTTAATATGCCATTCAGGTTCTTTGTTTTTGTTGTGTCTTGTGATATAATTGGTATTCTTTTAATCTTTCATTTTATATATATGTTTTTTAGAATAATATTTTTATTATTGTTGGGTAAAACTTTCATGTTTTTAAAATTTCAGAATATTACAGGGTACACATGTTGTGGTTACATAATTTGCTTTTGTATAGTTTGAGTCAAAGTTATAAGTGTGCCCTTCACCCAGATAGTGTGCATTGTACCTATTAGGTGTGAATTTACCCATCCCTTCCTCCCACCTCCCACCTACTTGATTTCCATTGAGTTTTCCTTCCGTATGTGCACATAAGTGTTGATCGATTACTTCCAATTTAGTATTGAGTATATGTGTTGCTTGTTTTTCCATTCTTGCAATACTTCACTTAGAAGAATGGTCTCCAGTTCCATCTAAGTTGTCACAAAAGATACTAGATCACCATTTTTTTAATGGCTGAGTAGTACTCCATGGTATACAAATATCACATTTTATTAATCCACTCATGTATTGATGAGCACTTGGGTTGTTTCCACATCTAGCACAATTGTAAATTGTGCTGTTATAAACATTCGAGTGCAACTGTCTTTTTTATAAAATGTCTTTTTTTCCTTTGGATAAATAGCTAGTAGTGGGATTATTGAATCAAATGATAGGTCTACTTTTAGTTCTTTAAGGTATTTCCATAATAGTTTACTTTCCACAGAGGTTGTACTAGTTTACAGTTCCACCAACAGTATATAAGTGTTCCTTTCTCTCTGCATCCACTCCAGCATTGCTTGTTTTGGGACTTTTTAATAAGAGTCATTCTCACTGGAGTTAGGTGATATCTCATTGTGGTTTTGATTTGCATTTCCCTGATGATTAGAGATGCTGAGCATTTTTTCATGTGTTTGTTGGCCATTAGTCTATCTTCATTTGAAAAGTTTCTGTTCATATCTTTTGCCCACTTTTTAATGGGATTGTTTGATTCTTCCTTGCTGACTTTCTTGAGTTCTTTATAGATTCTGGTGATCATCCCTTTATCAGAAGTATTACATGCAAATATTTTCTCCCATTCTGTAGGTTGTCCATTTGCTCTATTGATTGTGTCCTTGGCTGTGCAGAAACTTTTTAATTTGATCAGGTCTCATTTATTTATTTTTCTTGTTGCTGTAATTGCTTTTGGGGTTTTCTTCATAAATTCTTTGCCTAGGCCTATATCTAGAAGAGTTTTTCTAAAATTTTCTTCTAGAATTCTTATAGTTTCATGCCTTAGATTTAAGTCTGTTATCCATCATGAATTAATTTTTGTGAGTGATGAGAAATGCAGATCCTGTTTCAGTCTTCTATATGTGGCTATCCAATTTTCCCAGCACCATTTATTTAATAAAGATTCTTTTCCCCAGTGTATGTTTTTGGCTGCTTTGTAAGATCAGATGGCAATATGAGGATGGTTTCATATCTGGGTTCTCAGTTCTTATCCATAGATCTATGTTTGTTTTTCTGCCAGTACCATGCTGTTTTAGTTACTATAGCCTTGTAGTATAGCTTGAAGTCTGGTAAAGTGATGCCTCCCAATTTGTTCTTATTATGTAAGGTTCAGCATCTTTTCTGGTTCCATATGAAGCATAGAACTATTTTTTCTAGCTCTGCAAAAAATGACCTTGGTATTTTAATGGGGATTGCATTGAATCTGTAAATCACTTTGGGCAGTATAGACATTTTAACAATGTTGATTCTGCCGATCTATGAGCATGATACACAAAGTCATGTAATCTAAACAACCTATTGCTGAATGATAGTTGAGTCAAGGAGGAGATAAAGATGGAAATCAAAAGATTCTTTGAATGAAATGATAATGGGGACACAAGTTATCAAAATTGGTGGGATACAGCAAAAGCAGTCCTGAGAGAAAAACTCATAGCCTTAAATAACCACATCCAAAAGACAGAAAGATCACAAATGAGTAATCTAATGGATTGTTTCAAGAAACTGGAAAAGGAAGAGCAAACCAATCCCAAACCCAGCAGAAGAAAAGAAATAACCAAGATCAGAGCAGACCTAAATGAAATCGAGAATGAAAGAATTATACAGAAGATCAATGAAACAAAAAGTTGGTTCTTTGAAAAGATAAACAAAATTGACAGACGTCTTGCTAGATTCATCAGAAACAGAAAAGAAAGGACTCTATTAAGTTTAATCAGAAATGAAAAAGGAGAAATCACAACTGAGATAACAGAAATACACTACATCACCTCTGAATACTATAAAAATCTTTTCTGCTTTGGGTTTGATATTGTCTGAGAATCTAGCCTTCTCTCCCTACAGAAGTACATTTCCTGATGTCTAAATCATTCAGCTTGTAGTGATGCCTCAGCATGACAATGAATGAGGTTTGTTGGAACTATAATCCCTAAAATGCTCAAGCACTTAGGGTAGAAGGATAGGTATGGGGATATTTTGGTATTTCAAGTTGTATGGTGTCTACAAGGAAGTGTGGGCCATTTTACGTGCCTCTCTTTGCCATCTCCACAGAAGTGAATTACAAGTATGCTTGTGTAATTGGATGTCAAAATGAGACTCTCTCTGTTTTGTGAAATCCCCTAGATCATTAGAGCTAACTCCCCTTATGTTATAAACAAAGTACTGCATGCCCTAAGCAGGACTTACAAATGATGTGGCTGAAAACTTATTTGAAGCTAATGCCCCGTACCTTCTTTCAGGTTATATATTGCCCAGGCTAAGGGATCAACAAAGCATTTTAGAGATGAGAGAGACAAGTCCTTTGGGAAAAAGTGGTAGAAATGCTGTCACAATGTTTCTCTTTCCCTGTGGAGATGGGTTAGGAAAAACGCTTCCTTTTCATTGAAAGCTTAGTAAGAGGGGCACAAAAAGCTTAATATGCCTCCCTGGAATTTGAAGAGTACAGTAAACCATGGTTTAAATCACCCCTGGAGAAAAGGCTACAAATGAGTAGCTCCTTGAAAAAACTTTTGGCAGCAAAGTGGAAGACAGCATTTGGGAAGAACTGCACGCCTTGACACAGTGGGTGAAAGGTGCGTGCCTCATAGGGAGCAGATGTAGGCTACAGTGCAAAGAGAGACTATCTGGAACTGCTCTGAAATTTCCCTAAGAGGTTTTCTGAAATGGAGAAGCAACTCAGTAGAGAGAGGCTGAGGCAGTTGCTGGGAAGGGAGTAGGCATGGTGAGATGTTGCCAGCTGAAGATGTGGTGCTGTCTACGTAACGGAAGTTGTAATCAGAGGGGGCAAAGTTGGGGAGGATCACTCCTAACCTCCCCCCATCTAAAATAAAAATAAAAAAATTAAAAAAACCCATAAGAGAACAGGCAGCTTTAAACATAAGTCCCAGTTGCATACCATGAAAGAAATTTCAACAAGCTGAAGTATTTAATCATTTGGTCAAGAGAAATTGTCAAATATGGTAACTCTCTTAACTAAAAACAAGATAAGCACAGAAGGAAATATTGAATACATGCTATAAAAAAGACACCTGCACCCGAATGTTTATAGCAGCACAATTCACAATTGCAAAGATGTGGAAACAACCCAAATGCCCATCAATTCATGAATGGATTAGTAAAATGTGGTATACGTATACCATGGAGTATTACTCAGCTATAAGAAATAACGGCATCTCTCTGGTTCTCCTGGAGAGAGTTGGAACCCATTCTATTAAGTGAAGTATCCCAAGAATGGAAAAATAAGCACCACATGTACTCACCAGAAAATTGGTTTCCCTGATCATCACCTAAGTGCACATTTGGGACTAACACCAATTGGGCATCGGACAGAGGTGGGGAGTGGGGGGAGAGGATGGGTGTATACCTACATGATGAGTGCGATGTGCACTGTCTGGGGAATGGATACGCTTGAAGCTCAGACTTGGGGGGATGGGGAGGCCCAGGTAATATATATAACCAGAACTTTTGTACCCCCATAATAAGCTGAAATAAAAAAAAAAAAAGAAAATATGATTGATGTGTTTGCTTCCATTAAAGCCAGGAAAGCAAAATTATAACAAATTCTGTTTTTGTCATATAAATAAAATATTTAAACTTAAAATAATTTTGTAAGTTTTTTTTCCAACAAACTAGTTTTTATTATTAATATAATTGGAATTTGAGTAACTAAGTTAATTCAGGATAATTTATATATTTATTATGATAAGTTATGTGTCTTCCTTTATTTGGATCTTCTTTATTGTCATTCAGTAAAACCTTATGATTTCTTTTTTTTTGTTGTTTATTTATTATAGCTTATTATGGGGGTACAACAGTTCTGGTTAAGTATATTGCCCATGCCAATATGCCTACTTTTTAAGTTTTCAATTACTTTATTGTTCTGGAAAAAAATTAGCCATTAAAAAATACAGAAGAACAAGTGTATAGGGGAGCATATATTTCCATTTTTTTTCTGGTTTCATAGCTCAGTACAGCACCTGTGTTTATTTAAAATTTTAATATTTTGCTTGTTATGGATTTTCATTATTTTTGATTTTTTTATTTAATGTTGCATCAAAAATTAATTATCTTGATTACTGAGGATTTTTTTTTGGCACCCCCTTAAATTTTGAACCCAAGGCAAGTGCTCCATTTAATCCTGGCTCTGCCAAGTGTAGACTTACACTCACATCTTACAAGAACAAACCGTAATTCTCAGAAAGAACACTGGATTTATGTTTAAGAAGAGAATATTTTTTTCTAACTGACTCATAATTTGGAAGCTACCTTACTCTCACAGTGAAGTCAGTATTTCACATTGCTAAACAGAGCAGTGGCTTTCCTTTCCTTTTATTATCCCTGCTTTTTAATAATGCTCAGAGACCTAAATTATTGTGACAATATTATATGATATTCTTTTTTTTTTTTTTGAGACAGTCGCACTCTGTTGCCCGGGCTAGAGTGAGTGCCGGGCCGTCAGCCTAGCTCACAGCAGCCTCAAACTCCTGGGCTCAAGCAATCCTCCTGCCTCAGCCTCCCGAGTAGCTGGGACTACAGGCATGTGTCACCATGCCCGGCTAATTTTTTCTATATGTATTTTAGCTGTCCAGATAATTTCTTTCTATTTTTTAGTAGAGACGGGGTCTCGCTCTTGCTCAGGCTGGTCTCGAACTCCTGAGCTCAAACGATCCGCCTGCCTCGGCCTCCCAAGAGTGCTAGGATTACAGGCGTGAGCCACCGCGCCCGGCCTTATATATTCTTATATTAATAGTAGATATAGGCCGCGGCGGCTGTGGCTGCCGAGATGCTGGGATGGCGGGTGCGTGAGCGAAGCCCGGTTTGCGGGGCGTTGCTGGTGCAGTTCAAGGAGCCGCTGGAGGACGAGGAGCAGCTGGAGGACGAGGAGCAGCTGACACAGGCGGTATGCAGGATGGAGGAGGTGGGCCGAGCAGGGGCTCGAGACGGCGCTGTAGGGCCTGGAGGGCGGAGGCCACTGTGGTGCCTTTAGTCTTTGAGGGGACTGGGACTAGAAACAGGGGGCGGGTACTTGGGAAGGGGTTCAGGAGCTGGAGAACGGTGACTGGTGCTCAAGCAAAAATGGGGGGCCTGAGACGGGTTCGGGGCACTGAGGGGACTGAGAGGAGGGCTGAGGCAGGAAAATGGGTCCTGAGAGGGGGCTCCGGGAGCTGACTGGGGGGCCTGAGACAAGGTTTGGGGAGGCTGAGGACCCAGGGCTGAGTCTGAAGGCGGAATTAGAGTCCAGAATGGAGGCTTAGGAGACTAGAGGCTTATGTCTGAGTCTGGGGATGAGGAGGGACTTGGGGGAGCTGAGATTGGGTTGGCAGGGGAGAGGATTATGGGTGACCGAGGGGGGCCAAGAGCTAGGTCTGGGCAGGGATTGGGGGGCTTTGACAGGAAAAGTTGGGGGCATCCAGGGGGGCTGAGGCATTATTGGGGGTCTAAGAATAGGTTCTGGGGGGCTGAGTGGGTTAGCTGGATATGATTTTTAGGAGAGGGTTGAGGATTCCAAGATGGGTTTGGGAGGCCGAGGGTCTGTAACTGAGTCTAGTAGGTGGTTCTGGAGGGCTTTAAGGGTTGGACAGCGGTCCTCAAAGTTGGAGGGCAGGAGATCATGGAACGTCCATAGCCAGGATGAGGTTTGAAGGGTCCATGTGTCTGAGGGGTTCCAAGAGTGCCCCTGAGTCTGACTTCATTTGGAAGTGGCCCTAGCAGAGTTATCCCAGGGGGTTCCTTTCCCTGGGTCTGTGGATGAGCCTAAAGGTGGCAGCAGAATCCCTCTTTGTGTAAGGGTTGCCCCCCTCCATGGAAGGAGAGAATGTGGGAATTCCAGTATGGCTGGCTTTGCACCACAGTGTCAGCCCCCAGCCCCCACCTCTGCTCCTGGAGGGCCCTGCCCAGCTCTGGAAGGCATGCAGCTGCCCCTGCTTCTGGTTATCTTCCTCCATGTGGTGTGGTTTGCTCTTGGGGTAACTGCCTTCATCAGATTTGTGGTGTGTGCTCCCTTTCTCCCAAGCCTTTTGGCCTCTTTCTCCAAAAGTCTGATCTTATGAGGCTAGGTCTCGTCTAGCCAGACGAACCCAGGCTAATCCCAGCTGTCCCAGGCCCACCAACCACTCCTACTCCTTTGTCTCTGAAGTCTGAGCCTTCCCACACCTACAGAGCTGAGCCTCTCACCCAGAAGCCGGTGTGGGGGCTTTTGGCTTTCTTTCTGAAGAGGGATTGTACAGACCCAGCCAGCCCCCTTAAAAGAGGGCTTGCATGGAAGTTGCACATTCAAAATCCTGGGAAAACCCTCAACAGATCATTGTCCGGAGCTACAGAGAGGCCACTGTAGTAAGACGGTATTGGTCTTTCCTTTAACACACCCCTTGTAGTCATGAGCTTTGTAACCTGGCACATAAAACATTGCTCTCAGATGCAGTTTACCCCATATAAGGTTTCCATGTGGCATATTCCATTTTAGAGAGTAATAAGTGACAAAATCCATCTTTCTTGACTTAATGAGAGTTTCATGTCTCCAAAGAAAAAAATCTTTGCTTAGTTTCTCTGCTTTTCAGTTACTGGGAGACCGTTTATTGATTGTCAGCAGGGTGTCTTTCTAGTTTAATATAATAAAATGATAGGTATATTTTTCTAATGTGTAACACTGCCTACAAGTTATTCTGGTGTATGTGTGACTATTTTGTTTCAGTAAGAACAGAGTACCGTCCTTTTATTGGTGGAGGGAAGATTGTGGAAGAGTTAATTCTGCTGACCCAGAGGCTGTTCTGGATAGTCTCACTTGTTTCCTCTAAGAACCTGGAGATTATTTTTTAAAGGGAAAGGTAAATAATCTAGCAGAACTTTTTTTTTTTTTGAGTAAAAGTGATCTTTGTACCCTATAGAAATATTGAGGACTGACTCCACTTGATTAGACTACATAGTTCAAGTTAAATTACTCAGCAGTAGTTTGCCTTTCTGGGTGTAGTGCTTTTAAAACAAGGGAAGTGAACTTGAAAACCAAAATGCCTTAGGCAACTCACCTGTTCAGGGTCACTCACTGCAAATCCTGTTGCCCTAGTCAAGCGTGGTGCCTTTCTCAAGGAATCGGTGTAATGTGGATAACTGAAATTTTTGGCCATGGTAGTTTCAGTCATTTGGCAGTGACACACGTTGGTTTATTTTGGGATGGTTGTGGGACACAGTTGAAGAGAATATTTTGTGAATTGTCTACTCTCGACCAAATGGAACATTCATGATGGGATGTTAAAAGAAACATTCAGGCTTTGTAATCATACACTCCAGGCTGGACTTGGCTACTTCTCATCTGTGTGATTGCAGGCAAGTCACTTCACCTCTCTGAACATCTGTTGGAAAAGGATAATATGATAATAATATCTATTTCACAGAGTTGATGTGAGGATCAGGTGAGATAACACTTCACGGGTGATAACAGTAAGGCTTGTATTTTATTCTTTTATTTTTTTAAGTTTATTTATTGTCTTCTTTTTTTTAAATTTCAGAATATTATGTACTTAACACAGCCCATAGTTAGGGCTCAATAAAGAATAATTGCAGTAATTAAAAAAATAGTAGATACATGTTCCATATTTGTAAGTTACAGAAGTAACTTAAAAAAACAATAGAAGGCTGGGGTGCAGTGGCTTACACCTGAATCCTAGTGCTTTGGGAGGTCAAGGCAGGAGGATTGTTTGAGCCCAAGAGTTCAAGACCAGCCTGAGCAACATAGCAAGACTCTATCTCTACAAAGTATTAATAAAAAAGTTAGCTGAGTGTGGTGATGCACTCCTGTAGTCCCAGCTACCCAGGAGGCTGAAGCAGGAGGATGGCTTGAGCCTAGGAGTTCAAGGTTGCAGTGAGCTATGATGATGCTATGGCACTCTAGCCTGGGCAACTCTGTCTCAAAAAAACAAAAACTAACACAAAATCATAATGGAATACTTATGACCCCATCATCCAACTTAGAAATAGAACATTAATAACTCAGTGGAAGCTGTTTTATACTTACTTCCCATTCCACCTCCCTGCAGGTAGCAACTTGTCCAAATTTTTCCCTTTTTTGTTCTCTTGCTTTTAAAAATAGTTTTACAATGTATTTATATATTTCTAAATAATATATTGCTTAGCTTGTTTTTTATAACATATTTTCATATTATATAAGCAGTCTTTGGTGGTTTGGCTTTATTTTTTAACCCTACATTTTATTTTTATGATTCCTCCATATTGCCAGTAGATGTGATTAATTTTTACTGCAATTGTGTGGATAATAGATGTTTGACCCGCTTCCAATATTTTGTTGTTGAACAATATTGTTATAAAAATTCTTGTATATGTCTCCAGCAGTGCATGAGCAACAATATCTCCAAGTATACTCCTAAGAATAGAAATGCTGAATCACAGGGTATGCACTAGTTCAAGTTTATAAGATAATGCCGAGTTGTTTTAAAGTGGTTTAATAGTTTATCTTACCATTAGCAGAATAAAGATTCCTGTGCTTTGCATTATTGTCAAAATTAGGTTTTGTCAGACTTCTTTTAAAAAAAAAGTTTTAACTTATCTAGTTTCTAGTTAACTAAAAAAAAAAAAAAAAAAAAAAGTTTTAACATGTCCTTAAAGTGGAAGCTAAACAATGGGTATATGTGTCCATTATACAAAGTAGTATGATGGACATTGGAAACTAATGGAAGAGGGTGGGAGGGAGGTGAGGCATCAAAAATTACTGATCAGGTACAATGTACATTATTTGTGTGATCAGTACACTAAAATCTCTGACTTTACCATTATACAATTCATCCATGTAAAGAAAACCACTTGTACCCCCTAAATCTATCAAAATAAATTTTAAAAAGTTTATTGAGGTATGAGTGATACACAAAAAGCTGTATATATTACATGTATTCAACTTGATGAGTTTAGAGGTAAGTATACATCCATGAAACAAACCATCCCCACGCTCAACACCATAAACACATCCATCACCAGCAAAAGTTTCTTCCCATACACTTTATTATTTTTGAGATAAGAACACTTAACATAAGATCTGCCATTTAATTTTTAAGTATGTAATAGTTTTCTTATTGTAAGCACTATGCTGGATAGTAGATCTAGGAATTATTTGTCTTGCATAACTAAAACTTTGAACTCTTTCACTGATACCTGGCTTTTTTCTCCTCATCCCAATCTCTGGCAGCCACTGAGCTGCTCTCTGCAGTTTGACTATTTTAGATTCCACATATAGGTGGAAATACATGCAGTATTTGTCCTTCTGTGTCTGATGTATTTCCCTTAGCATGTCTTCCAGGTTCTTCCTTGTTGTCACAAATGGCAGGATTTTCTTCTCTTTTAAGGCTAAATAATATTCTGTTGTATGTACTGTTAAAGCAAATTTCTTATTTGCTTTAATGCCTCCTTATTTAAGAGTCTCCAGGTTGTCTCTGTAACCAGAGCTCCTATATAAGCAAACCGAAACTTAACTTAGAAACATTTTTTGTAACTAATTTAAAAAAAAAAAGCCTTAATCAATCACAAACAGCTGACCGGCTGATTGTTTATACAAGTGGAAACCTGCCATTAGAACACGCACAAATAAAACAAATGTCTCCTCACATCATGCCCAAATAAGGGAAATACCTAGCTGTAGCCAATTGGGTTATTTTTCTGCTTTGCTTTCTTGTTTGTCCCAGAAAATCTCACTGCTCATGTAACCTCAGAACCAGTTCAATAGTTCACATTGGTTCAATTTTGTCAGTAACAAAATGTAACAAAATTATGAGTTGATGTTCAGTATGCTGGACCCCCAGGTTGTAGGTCATGTAACCTGAGCATGCCCAGATGAACCAAGTGTGCCTGATTCATGACCCCAGAGTCGACCAGAATGAAAATGTCAGCCATAGGCGGAACCTAAGTGCTCACATCAAGGAATAGGAACTGAACTGAGAAGCAAGGGGGGCCCTGTTTTACTGTAGTATGGACTTAAAAACCAGCAACTTTACACTGCCTCTTTGCTTGCCCCAATCAGATCACGACTTGTTGCATTTTCCTACCTCTCCAATGGTTACTCTCTGCCTATGAAACCTCCCCCAGCCCTAGCTTGGAGAGACATATTTGAGCATTGCCTCCTGTCTCCTTGCCAGTTGACTCACAGTAAAGCCTTTACTTTTCTCAAAGCCAGTGCCACAATATTGCCTTCTCTTTGCGTCAGGCAGCGAGCCTATTGCTCCCTGACACTCAGGCTGCTGGGTAGAGTTCTATAGAGCTCTTTCTGTTAGGAATGCTACTCAATTCATGAGTTCTTTGCTCAAATAAATTCTGTTAAATTTAATTTGGCTAAAGTCTTTTTTTTTTTTTTTTTTAAACAGTATATACCACATTTTCTTTACCCATTCATCCATCAGTGGACATTTGGGTTGCTTCTACTTTTTGGCTATTGTGAAAAATGTTGCAATGAACATGGACTGCCAATGTCTCTTCAGGATCCTGATTTCAATTCTTTTGGGTATGTGTCCAGAGGTGAAATTGCTATTATATGATAGTTCTATTTTTAATTTTTTGAGGAACCTCTCAACTGTTTTTCATAGTGGCTGCATCAATTTACATTCTTAACAACAGTATACAAATGAGATTACATTAAACTAAAAAGCTTCTGCAAAGCCAAGGAAACAAACAACAAAATGAAAAGGTAACCTATTGAATGGGAGAAAATATTTCTATATCCTGTATCTGATAAAAGGTTAATATTAAAAAAATAAGAAACTCCTACAACTCAAGAGATAAAAAAAACAATTAAAATATAGGCAAAGGGCTTGAATAGACACTTCTCCAAAGAAGACATACGAATGGCCAATAGGTATATCAAAAGGTGCTCAACATAATTAATCATCAGGGAAATGCAAATCAAAACCAAATTAAGATATTATCTCACATGTTAGTGTGGCTATTATCAAAAGGACAAAATATAACAAGTGTTGGTGAGCATGTGGAAACAGGGAATGCTTGTACATTGTCAGACTTCTTAACTTTTGCCAATCTAGTGGTTGAAAATTGATATTTCATTGTCTCATATGCATTTCCCTGATTATTAATTAGATTAAGCATCTTTTTGTGTTTATTGATTACGTTAGTTTGCCTCTTCTGTGAAATTCCTGTTCTGTGATGTTTGCTATTTTTTTCATTGAGTTATTTTCATTTTTTGGAGTTCATATATAAATTCAGGTTACTAAGTGTTAAATATATGTGTTGCAAACATTGCTACCATTTTGTGTCTTCTTTTTTCACTGCCTTTATGGTGTCTTTTGTTGAATCCAGGTATTATTTTTTAAAGCTTTATTGAGGTATTAGTGACAAATAAAAATTGTATATATTTAAGGCATACATCTTAATGTTTTGATATAAATATACATTGTGAAATGATTACCACAATCAAGCTAATTAACATACCTATTACCTCACATAGTTATCTTTTGTTTATTTTTTTATGGTAAGACCCTTAACATCTACTCTCAGCAAACTTCAAGTATACAGTACAGTATTATCATCATGCTGTAATTAGGGCTCTAGAAATTATTCATCCCATATAACTGAAAGTTTGTCCCCCCTGTTTCTTCCACCACTGTACTCTCTACTTGTTTAGTTTGACTCTTAGATTCCACATATAAATGAGATCATGCAGTATTTGCCTTTCTGTTTCTGGCTTATTTTGCTTAGCATAATGTCCTCCAGGTTCATTCATGCTGTTGCAAATGTCAGAGTTTACTTCTTTTTAAAGGCTGAATAATATTCTGGTGTGTGCATATAACATTTTTAAATCTCTTCATCCATTCACAGATGCTTAGGTTGCTCCCTATCTTGGCTACTATGAATAATGCAGCAAAGAACATGAGAGTGCAGATATCTCTTTGACATACTGATTTGATTTCCTTTGTATATATACCCAGGAATGGGATTAGATCATACAGTAGTTCTACTTTTCATTTTTTGAAGAACATGCACACAGTTTTCTGTAATGGCTGTACTAATTTACAATCTCACCAACAATGTACAAAGGTTCTCTTTTCTCCATATCCTTGGAAAACTTGTTATTTTTTGTCTACTTGATAATAACTATTCTAACAGCTATAAGGTGATATCTCATTGTGGTTTTGGTTTGCATTTCCCTGATGATTAGTGATGTTGAGCACCTTTTCATGTACCTGTTGGCCTTTGTATGTCTTCTTTTAAGAGGTTCAGGTTCTTTGCCCATTTTTAAATTGGATTATTTGGTTGTTTTGCTATTGTTCAAGTTCCTTGTATATTTTGGATATTAATTCTTTATCAGATATGTGGTTTACAAATATTTTACCCCCTCCGTGAGGTTGCTTCTTCATTCAGCTGAGATTGTTTCTTTTGCTGTAAAGAAGCTTTTATTTTGATACAGTCTCACTCATCTAGCTTTGCTTTTGTTTTTTGTGCTTTTGGGATTATATCTAAAAAATCATTGCTCAGACCAATGTCAAGAAGTTTTTTCTTACCTATGTTTTTTTCTAGTAGTTTTACACTTTCAGATCTTATGTTTAAGTCTTTAATTAATTAATCTTAATAAACGTTCAATTAATTTTGAATAGATTTTTATATATGGTGTGAGGTAAGTGTCCAACTTTATTCTTCTGCATGTGGTATCCAGTTTTCACAACAGCATTTAGTGACCTAACTATCCTTTCCTCCATTATGTGTTCGAGGAAGCCTTGTCAAAGATCAGTTGCATATAAATGCATGAATTTATTTCTGGGCTCTGTTCTGTCCCATGTGTCTACTTTCCTGTTATTATGCCAGCATCATAATATTTTGATTACTGTAGATTTGGAAATAATTTGAAAGCAGGAAGTGTGATGTTTCCAGCTTTGTTCTTCTTGCTTGATATTTAGAATTTTTTAATTTATTTGAAAAATGCCATTGGTATTTTGATAAGAACTGCATTGAAATTTTACCTTGCTTTGAATAATATGAAAATTTAAACATTATTAATTTTTCCAATCCATAAACACAGGATATCTTTTCATTTATTTATGTCTTCTCCATTCTCTTTTATTAATGTTTTATAGTTTACATTGTACCGATCTTTCACCTTCTTGGTTAAATTTATTTCTAAGTGTTTTATTCTTTTTGATGCTCTTGTAAATGAGGTTGTTTTCTTAATTTCTTTTTTGGAAAGTTAGTTGTTAGTGTATAGGAATGCAACTTATTGTATGTTAATTTTGTATACTGCAACTTTATTGAATTTGTTAGTTCTGACTTTGTACATGTGTGCACTCATTAGAGTTTTCTACATATAAGATCATGTCATCTCTAAGCAGAGAAAATTTAATTTCTTCCTTTCTGATTTGGATGTCTTTTCTTTTTCTTATCTAATTGCTCTGTGTAGAACTTCCTGTGCTATGATGAATAAAAGTGGCAAAGAGTGGGCATCCTTGCCTTGGTCCTGATCTCAGAAAAAAGCTTTCAGTTTTTCACTCTTGAGTATGATGCTAGGTGTGGGCTTGCCACATATGCCTTTTATAATGTTGAGGTACATTTCTTCTGTACCTACAGAAGTTTGTTGAAATTTTAAAAACTTGTTAAATTTTGTCAAATATTTTTTTCTGTGTCCATTGAGATATCATGTGATTTTTCTTTTCATTCTCTGTATGTGGTCTATTACATCAATTGATTTGTGTATGTTGAAACATCCTTGTATCCCAGGGGTAAATCCCACTTGATCATGATGCATGATTTTTTAATGTGTTGTTGAATTCAGTTTTCTAGTGTGTTGTTGAGGATTTTTGCATCTATGTTCATAAGAGATATTGCCTTGTAGTTTTCTTGTGTCTGTCTGGGTTTGTTATCAGAGTAATGTTGGCTTTGTAAAATAAGTTTGAAAGTATGCATTCCTTTTCAATTTTTAGCAAAGTTTGCGAAGGACTGGCATTATTTCTTCTTTAAACGTTTGATAGAATTCAGCAGAGAAGCTATCTGTTTCTGGGCTTTTCTTTGTTGAGAGACTTTTAATTATTGATTCAATCTTTTTACTAGTTACAGATTTGTGCAGATTTCTTTTTAGTCCTGATTCCATCTTGTTAGGTGGTATATTTCTAGAATTTTTTCTTCCATGTTATTTAATATCTAGTTTGTTGGTGTATAATTATTCATAGTAATCTCATATGATTCTTTTTATTTCTGTAGCATCAGCTATAATGTCTCCCTTTCTTTTCTCATTTTATTTATTTGAGTCTTTTGTGGTTTTCTCTTGTTCTAGCTAAAGGTTTGTCAATTTTATTTATCTTTTTAAAAAAACAAATCTTAATTTCATTGATTTTTTTCTATTATATTTCTGTTTTGTTTTTCTTTTTTCCCCTGTAATTTTTATTATTTCCTTCCTTCTGTAACTTTGAGATTATTTTGTTATTTTATTTCTAGTTCCTCCAGGTGTAAAATTAGGTTGCTTATTTGACTTTTTTTTTTTTTTTTTTTTTGAGACAGAGTCTCGCTCTGTTGCCCGGGCTAGAGTGAGTGCCGTGGCGTCAGCCTAGCTCACAGCAACC
>CM052440.1:76834171-76851623 GCA_028533085.1 Varecia variegata | reverse complement strand
AACAAATGGGCATTTACAAGATGTGTTATTTTTTAACTCTATCATACACCGGCAACCTCTTTACATCTAGAAGGATTAGATGTAGTAAACGTTTTCTTTTAAAAAGTTGGGGGAAAAGTTGAGAGCAGCTTTTTCATATCATATACACAGGCCTTCTTCTATAATCGGCCAGTAAATCTTCGCAAAGGGTGGTGGGCACTTCCAGATGTGGTGTTTTTTTCTTCTGTCTGGTGGCGGAACGAAGACCAACAGCCCGATGGCCTGCTAACCATTCCACCCGTCGTCATCCCGGGCTCCGCTCACCTTCCAGGCCCGTTAAGGCCTTTGTCAGTCTTGTCAGCACTAAGTAGGGCTCGCAGGGTTGGGACAGAGCGGTCACAGCAAGACCCGGATGTACACCGCTCCATGGCCCAAGGAGATGGCCGAGCTTGCGTCCACAGACCGGCCTTCTCCCGCCCTCCAAACCTTAACGGCGGTCCGCGGCGTTTGGGCTGCCGCCATTCTTCTCGCCCCGCCACACCGGCCGCCACCCAAAGACGCCGCGTTCTGGAAGCTTGGAGGGGGCTTCGCCTAGGCCGGGCGGGGCCGGGCCGGGAGACCAGGCGGCCGGCGGAGTCCAGCCTCGAAGAGGCCGCGGCCATCATCAGGCCCCTGAGGTGGGGTTGGCAGAGACGTTCGCCGCTGCTTCTAGGCCTGGGCCTGGCCGGAGGGCAGCCACAGCGAGGGCTCCGGGTGTCTGCAGGGCAGAGGCCGCGGCCCATCCCGGGGGGGCCCCCAGCTCACCCGGAGCTGCAGGGCCTGGAAGGCCCAGAGGGCTGGGCGGCCCCGCCGGAACGGGCCACTCCGGCTCGCACCGCGCTCTCTGCCGGAACTGACTGGGCAGAGCGGCCTGTGTTGCTTCTTTAACTTACAAGGCACTCAATAAATCTTTGTTAATTTATCAATTTAATCACTGTGTATCTTTTGCACCATCAGATTCAAAGAAGAAAAATTAACATATAAAACTAGTGTAAAACTAATTGTGATTTTTATCGAATTTATTGATGAGAAATTTAATGTCTCTTAATTTATAAAAAACTTTCTTTTCTGTACACAAAGTTCATAGCTACTCTAGGCTGGTTAGTACAGAATTGATCACCCCAAAATATCTTTGCCACAACACAAATGATTGTGCTTTTGATGGAATACCTCATAGATATCTTATATACAATCTAAACAGTATTTCCCTGGGTTGTAGAGATGATATGCATTGAATCACTGTTTTCTTTGACAGTTTTGAAATGTTAACATCTCAATATATTAGCTTTTGATTGAAGGTCCCATCTTATCACAGCATCTTGACAGCCATTGTCTGGTGCAATCAAAATTCACCAAAAGCAAACTGGCGCACATATCTTTTGTGGAGAAATTTTCTTCAATAAACAATCAATAGTTCTATTTAAGCTCTTTGTTTTGCAGAAAGTTTGTACATAAATCTTCCCTCCTTCACTCCAGAGAGAAAGTTCATTCATTGATCCATGATCCTAAAAAATCTGTGAACTGTGACAATATTATTTAAATCACAATATATGCCTTAGTATTAATTCTGCTACGTTCATAGAATTCCACAAAATTTATTAGGAACTGTCATCTTATTGAGTCTTTTCCAAAAGTGGAGCTTGTTGGATGATTTGGGAAGAAAAATCTAACTAGGACTATGAGGATGAATCAGCTGCTTTTCATAGGGATGCAAATAACAGGAAGATGCTATTACAGTTGTTCTGAATTAGTCACACGACTTTGCATCTGGAGAAATGATTTAGAACTAAATATGAAAATGTCCTCTACTCTCACAGTTAATATTAGGATATTGATTTCTATTTGTTCTGAAACATGCTTTATTTTATTTAGACAGAGTCTCGCTTTGTTACCCTGGGTAGAGTGCAGTGGAGTCATCGTAACTCACTGCAACCTCAAACTCCTAGGCTCAAGTGATCCTCTTGCCTCAGCCTCCTGAGTTGCTGGGACTACAGGTGCCTGCTACCACGCCCAGCTAAGTTTTTCTGTTTTTAGTAGAGATGGGGTCTCACTCTTGCTCAGGCTGATCTCGAACTCCTGAGCTCAAGCAATCCTCCTACCTTGGCCTCCCAGAGTGCTAGGATTACAGGTATGAACCACCTCGCCTGGCCTGAAACATGTTTTAAAAAACAACTCTGAAGAGTGAGAGCAGAGAGAGACAGGGAGAAACAGAGAGACAGAGAGTCAAAGAGACAGGCAGAGACAGAGATAAAGATATTCAAAGTCAGCTTTACATAAGTCTCAATGTTACAATTGCAGTTATACTAAATAAGTTTTAAGAGGAATTAACCACATGAAACCAACATTCATGTAAGAACTGGAGATAATTAAGAAACAGCTTATCTTTATTTGTCCTAGCAAATAACAGTTTCTTTTTAGATCTGTGCATGTTGTTAGAATTTTCTTCTGGTTAGGATATACTTTACTTTCCAAAGCGCCCTGAGAGATGCTTGTCTTAATTTATGATTCCCCAGTATCAGGATGAATGAATGACTTGAGAGATAGATTAGAGCAATCGACTCACCCAGAATCACAGCTAATTCAGTCTCTGGCATAAAGTAGCTGGAGGTGGCTATGAGAAAGGACAAGCAGTAGGCAACAAAGAGGAGGAGGAAGGAGATGACTGCTTTCAGGGCTCCTGCGTGGGCCTCGGTGTTGGTGTCTCTGCACCCTGTGGCATTGAGCTGCATTTGCCTCATGTGTCTCCACAGGGAGAGAATGAGGAGGAGAAAGGAGATCAGGGACACAGAAAAGGGGAACAGTGTTAACAAGTTGAGCACTATCTTGTTGGAAGCATATTGAGCTTTATTTACTCTGCATCTCAAACTTAAGTTTGTTTTCTGCTTCACCTTGACACAAGACCTGAAATCATCATTCAAATTCTCAGTGACCGGAAGGCTAATAAACACAAAGAGGGCAAAGCACCCCAGCAGAATCCTGAGAATCACTCTGTCAATTCTCCACTTCATCCAGAGGAAGAGGGGGTGGAAAAAATTAGCTATCTTCAGGAAATAGAAAATACTGAGGCAGGTTGCAAACCAGACACTTAAATGGTTGGTTAGTGTCCAGAAGAAGTCAATGATTCTCATTTGTTTACCAGTGATATAGACATCTGGATACAGCACCAATATAAAACAATCTAACAGTATTATACACAGTAGACAAATTCTGGATATGGCCAGACTCGTGAGGATTAAATCAATGGAGGCAATCTTCCTATTCTTGAGCCAGTCCATGCAGTTTACTAATCCAATAAATGCATTCCCTAAGATCCCCACTGAAAACTCTCCAGTTGCTATGAGTACTAAAGTACTCTCCACTTTACCTAGCATGTTTAACTAGAGAAATATGCAATGTTTCTAGTTGACCTGATATAGTTTGATATCTATACCTGCTTTTTAGATTTTGCTGCAATTTTCTTTACCTCTTCTTTGTAGTCTGTCTTGTGATGGAGACTGGAATGATAAATGAAGAATGTAGCTATTTTCATTAAATCTTTGTTAGTCTTGACAAACGGGGTGGTTGGCGATCCTTGGCCTGGACACTGTATGACATTTACCTTCTCAGCAGGTTGTACTTTTCCATGTATGGTTAATTTAAGCTGAGCTACTTACTGTTTACTAAGATGCAAATTGGGCCAATTCCTTTTCATCCTCCTGCACTGTTTTTCTGAAGCTAACTTGTACAAATTTTGGATTCATTAATCTGTGATGCATACCAGTAACCTTAATAGGGTTGCCAGATTTAGCAGCTAAAAATATAAGACGCCAAGTCAAACTTGAGTTTCAGGTAAACAATGAACATTTTTTCAATGTATGTTCCAAATTGTACAAGATTAATGCTTCCATGAACTACTGAGGTTTAAGTTTAATTGGGTGTGCCATATTTTATCTGGCAAACCTAAACCTCAAGGATTTGCTAGCAAGTAGAAAATTGGCAGAAATTGAAATTTGTGGAAGAATCTTCATTTGTTGAATGATAATCTTGATTATTAGTAAAAAATCAAAAGTTTGGCTCCACATTGAGAGTTTTATATTTTCAGGGAATTTAAAAGGTTAACATTAAATGTAGATTATTTGGATGCAAAAAAATTTTACCTCATTATCTTGGTTATTTAGATGAACAATTATATGGCACTATGTCTCTTAAAATAGCACATTGTGGGACTTAGAACACACTGTGCCTTCTCCATTGCTGTTCCCTCTGCCTGGAATTCCATCTCTGATGCTGACCACCAACACCTCCACCTCCCTGCCTTTCTAACTTGCTAGCTCCTGCAGATCCTTTTGTACTCAGTTCCAATGGAACACGTCCTGGAGGCCTTCCTCATTTCTCTTTCTGATTTTTATGCTTTTCCTCTGGCATCCTTTGCCACTTACTTCTTTCCCAGAATACTTAACAGAGTATATTGTAATTGTGGATAAATTTGTTTGTCTCTTTCCCCAAACCAAGAACTCTTTGAAAGCCATGGATGAATCATGTCATGTTCTTATTATATTTTCAGTTCCTAGCTGAGGCATAGCGTGTACTCAATACTTACATGTTGGATGGGTGAATAAAAAAAATAATGCATTGTCTTAATTAAGTGACATTTAATGGCTACTTAGTTTGTGATGCTATATATAAGAAGGTGAAAGAACCATGATAAAAAAGACTATTGATTACCTTTGGATATTTCATTTTCATTTAAAATGTTCTCAAGGAAGCTTTGGGAAGTGTTGGAACTGTCTATTACCTTGATTGTAGCCATGGTATCAAGGGCATTTGAAAGAAGACAGTAAAATCCTTTATTTCATTCTCTACACTGTCCTTCATACCAAATTGCATCTGAGCACCTAGATCCTTAGCTCTCTCAGCAGGAGACTGAGATTAAACTTACTACATCTCTACAGGTTACTTCTTATTTTGAAATAGCTTTTTTAGTTTAGAGTTATTGAGAAACATTTTACTACATGACGTTTCCATGGAATAATTCTTGGGTACTCACAGCTTCCTGGAAATTTATATCTTCTCTCATCCTTCTTAACAGGCAAACCTTCATTCCTGAGATGCAGCCCTGATTTTTGAACAAACTGAATGATTGTGTAGCAATGTTTATAGATGACTGCTTTCCTCTGATTTTGGAAACGATCCCTGACCCATATCATCGCCACTTCATAGTGTATCCTTGTAAATGAAGTGTTCACAGTAACTATGACAATGCCTTCTCCCAAATATTTTTTAGATTAATTTTTCTGTTATGTTTTTGCAAATAACTATAGATTTTATGCATGCCAGTATTGTATAGCATGGAAGTTATGGGAATGCTATAGTTAAGAAAAATAATTCTACAAGATAGCATTTTATCACAAGCCTACTACTTCAAACCCCAGTCACTGTGTTCATTAAAGATACTTGAAACATTGGAGATACAGAAAACAAAACACGGAAGAAAAAACTTCAGACTAATGGAGTGACACTTTCCCAGAAATACTAACCCTATAAAACATTTATTTCCTCTAAACCTGCAGAAAAATATAAAGTCTATCCCAACATAGGTATTTATAGGTACTTTGTAGACTATATTAACATATTCCATCAAAAAAGCTTGAATTCTCCTGTCTTATACAACAAATAGCAACATAAATAACTAGAATATTAGAATTATAGTTGAGGAAGTTTATATACTTAGAGCTATAAAATGTCTCTATTTTACAAAGTGAATTTTATATAATGTCAAGAAAAACAATTGATAATTTTCAAGTAATTAGTATTTTAGTTATAGTAAAAGGAAATGAGTGGATTGAAAGATACCAGAACTAGATGTAGAAAATGTTGGTAGTAAAAGCAAAAATGCACTGCCAGGTCAGAACACATACAACCCGAGACATGCCAGACCAAACGTTTCAATAATATTACAGTGCAGAGGAATTTGGTGTTCACAATGGAATGAAATTTTATTAACAACTCATTTTCTTTCTTTTTTTTTTGTAATTTACTCTGTATTTGTTATAGACATACACTGCTGCTTTTAGCAAGAGTATGTGGTTATTCTACAGTGAGTACTAATTTCTTCTCAATTAATTTCTTTTGTTAAGTATTGAGTGAAAACCCTCGCAGGGTCTTGTTAAAGAAAAGAACCCAAGTGAGCAGTCTGACATTAGTTATTCCCATCCTTTTATACAGATTGTGAAGAACATTTAGGAACATGCCTTAGAGGGAGATGCTTGAATGGGTTCCATTCCCACCCAGGTGCTGCCTGAAAAGCAAGTTATTTGAGAAGAAATGTCATTTAGGAAAATGAATAGAAAGTGTCAGAATGAGGACAACCAGAATAAGGACAACCAGAAAATATTACCTGGGAAACCACCCAAAGCAACATTCCAGAACCTGAACCAACCGACAGGCCAGGAGAGATCTGAGTTTCTAGTTAATAAGCCAATGGGAGTGACTCAGCTGAGCCATGAGAGGGGCACAGTTAAGGGCCAGCAATAAAAATGTATAGCAGAGAAAAAAGAAGTCAGTAAGTGTAGCCCAGGTGCACTTTACCATGAGCCAAAGTAAAATCTAAAAAGAATTTAACGAGGCAATACATGCCTAACATTTACATTGAGAAGACAGGAAGAGACACGTGAGCTCAGAAATTCTTGGAGGGAAGGGAGGATAAACATGAACATGCCTGGACTGTAAAGAGACATAAAGGATGTATTCATTACTTCGCCACTAGGTCCCGATAACAGTTAACATTATGAATCCAAAACAAATGAAATAGCTGGGAAAAAATGAGAACGGGTCAATAAGAAATTTTTCTATTAGGTGTTTTTTTATTAGGTAATAAGATTTGCTTTTAAAGTCCATTTGTAAAACTAAGATTTTATATTATGCAGGCTATTTTTCTACACATCAGCATTCTGACAAATGCCTGCCTCAGTTTGTTATTTATAATAATTAAAATCAGTGAGTGACCCAAGGGGTAGAGAATTAATACAATCTCACTAAACATCACAACTAACTTGTGTTCTGTCATAAGATAGCTAAAGGTCACAACAAGAGAAAACACATAGTACAAAAAAAGGAAGAAGAGAAACGAAGTCACAATTTTTATGGCTCTGACATGGGCCTCTCTGCTGGGGTCTCTACAGCCGGTAGCATGGAGTTTCATTTGCTTAGTATGTCTCCACAGGGACCTTACTAAAAGCAAAAATGAGATCAGTGACACAGCAAATGGGACAACTGTAAGCAGGTGAGAGAGAGTCACTGGGTCAAAGTGTTGAATTCTACTCACATGGAACATTTCAGTGATGTTTCTTTTATGTTGTACAATTTTATAAAACCTATAGTCATGACTCAGTTCCAATCCTGTCATAAGGCTGACCAGCAAGGAGACGGCGAAGCACCCCAGCAGGATCCAATGAACCACCCTGTCAATCCTCCACTTCAGCCAGAGAAAAAGAGGGTGGGAGAAACTGGCTATCTTGAGAAAATAGAAGACATTGAGGCAAGTGGAAAACCATATACTTAAGTAGTTGAAGAATGTCCAGAAGGTATAAATGATTATCATTAGTTTATTAGTTACATAAACATTTGGGAAAAATACCATTATTATTCCATTTAGAACCATTATACCAATCAAAAAAATTCTGGAAATAGCTAAATTAGTGAGGATGAAGTCAATTGAGGAGATCTTTTTCTTCTTAATCCAGTCAATCCAGTTAATTAATCCAATGTATCCATTCCCCAACATTCCTATTATGAATTCTCCAGTTATTATGATCACAAAGATGTTTTCTTCAGTATGGAACATGTTTGTAGAGAGAACAGTCTGATCTCAAATATCACTGCAGATGAGCTAATTTATAGATGACTTATTGGAATGTGATAAATAAATTCTTCAAATCATGCAATAATGTTTTCAGCTTTCATTATTTTGACTTTGATATCATTCCAGAAGTATCCAGCTCTCCTCTAACATAGAATTGTTTCTACATTCATGAAGACTAAACCAACTGATTGCTTCAAACAAACAGGTTGCCTAGTTATTTATAGTCTGGAAAAATTATAATTATCACCCTTACTGAATGATAACTGAAATGATTGGCTGAAATTATTCTAATGCAAATTCAAAGAGATTTCATTTCATAATTTGCAATAACCTTCTTGTTGCAGTTCTATATATTTGGACTCATCAAACTGAGTTTTGAATAGGAAGTCACAAAAAGCAAACAAAAACATAAGTGTTTGATAAAATCAAAATGTGTAAATGAAACTTCATTTTCATCACTATAAATTATAAATTACTCACAAATTGGGTCTCCTAGATAGAAATGAATTTTCATTTTGAAAGTGATTAGTACAATTAGATTATAGAAAGTCAACATTCAGTCCAAGGATAACAATTTTTTGTCTTCATTTAAACAGTTAGACAAGGATATGATACAAATATAATTTTAAATGAGTGTTATTAGGCAGGCACATGGCAATACTTACCAAGAATTTGCTCTCTCTGCAGTTATTAGAAGTAAAAGATGCCAGATAAAGATTTATTTAATTTAGTTTTATTTACTATGAGAAATACCCTCCAAGACAATTTATTTCCTAAAACACTGTCTCTTGGATAATAGCATTTTAATCTAAAATTAAGGAAATTCTCACTTTATTCTAGTTCCCATTAACTCCTTTTATAAAATTTATGATCTCACAGTACACATTACTATTATATCTGTATATGGGCAATCACATAAAAAACAATGTTTTTTTAACCAGATAATATTTTCAGGAAATAGGACTCACTCTACTATTAAATTAGATTTTATTTTTTGGAGGGGGAATATGACTTAGCCCACAATACATTTGAATGTAAGTAATACAAATCACAACAAACTAGGAATCTTTTCCTGTATTTAAATAGTTCTACAATGCAAACAACACATGCAGTATATTTTTCTTATTTCTTACATGTATATAATGTGTAATGGGACAGCATGAAATTAATAACTTAAAGAAATCTAGTTATCTATAAAATATTACCAGAGACAAAATAAAAAAGAAAATGATGCAAGAGAAATATATGTTACAGATTCCTACGTTAGAAGAGTAGAGAGAACATTTCAAAGAATCCTCAGGAATTGATTCCTACAATTGCTATTGTCAGCTCGGGGTACTCATGAAACAAGCTGACTATTGGGGCTCTCAACCTTCTTTCTCAAGGCGGTTCTGGTATACACATTGCTAACTGTACAAACCCACCTCTCCTGGTCAAACTTTCATTTTTGAAATCATACTTCTTTTTTCACATCATATATCATCGTATGCAGAATCTCACCAGACACTTTTTCTCCCCTTTTGATCCAGATAAACCTTTTCAGAAATGGAGGGGATAGGGCAGTAAAGATAAAAACCAGTTTTTAGTTCAAAGAAGAGAGTTTTTTTACATGATTGATTTTATAGGAAAGGCTAATGATTTCTAAAATTTCTTCCCCATGGCCTGTTTGCCTGAAATTCTTCTACTCATTGAGTTCAAGGCATTTCCCAGTATATGTCAGAAAGAAAAGAAGTAGAACCTCTTTGCATTTAGTCAATAACATGAAATGTTAGTGTGGGATTTAGATTCATTTTTCCTGTGAAGACAAAGAAAACATATGTGGTTCAATGATGATGTTAGAATAGAAACTAAACAAGACAGAAATGTGAAGAAACACAAAAGATATTAATGATTTCCAAAAACATATAAGAAAAAAATGAATGCAAACACTTGGGAGAAGGGAGAAAGTCTTTTGTTGATTTCTTTCTCCTTGTATTGAAGGATACTCTCTAAGGGTCTCTATGGAATAAAGGGCTTCCTTCCTTTGCAGAAATTCTTCACAAATCTTAACACCTTCAGAAAAAGGTTCTCTCAGCTTGTTTCCCATGATCAGGATGAAGGATGACTTGATGGGAAAATGATAGTTACTATGCCACCAATTATCACCACCAGTTTTCCCTGAGGAATCAGAAAGCTAGAGGTTACTACAAGAAAGACTGCATAGTACACAATGAGCAGGAGCAGAAAGATGATCACTGCCTTCATGGCCCTCATGTGGGCTTCTCTGCTGGGGTCTCTGGACCCTGTGGTATGAAGTTTCATCTGTTTAGGGTGTCTAAATAGGAAAAAAAGTAACAAGAAAAATGAGATCAGGCAAAGAATAAAGGGAACAATACTTCCCAGGTTCAGGGTCATCTACTTGAAAGCATTTGGGATTTTACTCACTTTGAATTCCCAAATAATGTGAAATGCTAATAATTAAGGAGTTGAGAAAAGACCCCCAGAAGGATCCCAAAGATGACTCTAGTGATCTTTAGCTTCAGCTGGAAGAAAAATGGATGGAATACATTGGCTATCTTGTGCAAGTAGAAGATGCTGAGGAAAGAAGTAAACCAGGCACTTAAATCATTGGCAAGTGTCCAGACAACATCCAAAATGCTTGGTCACCATTGTGTGTATCTGGAGAGAGCAGCATAATGAAGCCATCAAATGATATTACACACAACAAATTCTGGAGACGGCCAAGCTGGTCAGGATGATGCCATTCAAGGAGATATCTCTTCTCTTGAGCCAGTCAATGCAGTTAACTAGTACAATGAATCCATTTCCCCAAATCGCTACAGTCAACTCATCAGCAACCAAAATCATATGTACTGCCTGTATTGTACTTGGCACATCAGCAGAGAGTTCTGATTTTGAGTATCACTGATGATAAATTGGCTTTCAGCTGACCAGGGAAGAAAGGTATATCTGTGTGCCACCCCTCTTAGGCCATGTTGCAATTGTCTTTATCCCTCCTTTTTGTTAGCTGCGATTCAGGTCAAGAAGATAGCTTGTTCTGCTCTGGGAGAGAACTGCCTAAAGACTACATGGATTGAGGCCAGTAATTTCCTTTTTGTGTAGTGACAACTGAAAGACTCAAAGATGCAAATAAGAATGGATCTGATTTCTTGGATTTGCACAATCTTTCTCATTTTAAGCTCTGTATATTTTGGAATCATCCATCTGAGCTGTTGACCAGGAACTTCAAGAAGGAATCAATTACTTGGAAAATATGGCTGAAATATAATTTGGAGATGGATCCTGGTCAGTATATTGATATATTGATAGTTGGTCCCTATCACAGATTCTGGGTTTAATGTATTAGCTTGTGTAGCCAGTTTACTTGCTTGGTTGACTAAATCTTTAAATAAATTCTTATTTACAGTTAATTGCTAGAACTGTAGAATGTAGAGGAAAGAATCTAAAGGTGTAGGATGATAAGAATATTAAGGTGGACTTACCATATGTGACCTTCACCCTTTCCCCATTATATGACCTGAGGGAACCCAAAAGACACTGCATTTACTAGGGCATCAAGAAATACCTCATTAAGGGAATCACCAGTATCCTTGGAAAGCTTTGCAGTGTCTGTCTTCTCAGTAGAAGATATGATGGTGGTAGATGCTTGAGAAGGGTGTCCCAATTTCAGTGAGGATGATGGGATCCTGCAGTGTCAGTGCTTAACCAGTGGGGACAAGATGGACACAAATAATATATTGAACAGCAAGAACTAAGTGGTGACTAGAACACTTGGAGCCTCAGATATCTTTGGTAGTCACAAATAGGTTATAGTCTTTAGAATGAAAGAGATGGGCAGGCTACTAAAATCCTACCTATCTTTACAACAGTAGAAATTCTGCATCTGGTGACCAGAAAACTGACTTAAGTTGCCACAAAGGAAAGACATAGATTTTACCTGGTTTCCAGTTCTAAGTCACTTTACAAGTTCAGAGTCCATTGACTGAAAAGAGGTAATATCCTCTTGAGGAAAGACCCTGCAGCACTGCCACAGGCATTGATATATTCTGTGGATCGTCTTCCAAGACATCCCCTGCTGCCACTTACCAGGATGACTCTAAAAAATACCCAGACTTTAATGGGTTAGTGGACATTAACTCTGAATTGACACTAATTCTTGAGGACCCCAACCACCACTATGGTTAACCAATAAAAATTTTGGCCAGATATTAAATCACAACAGGGCCTAGGTTTCATGGGCCCACTCCATGGTTATTTTTACATATCCTGAATGTATGATTGGAATGACATGCCTGAAAACAAGAAATATCCCCACATTGGTATTTATGGCCATGAAGTGAGAGCTAATGTGGTCAAAGGTCCAAGTGGAAGCCTCCGAATTTCCCACCCTCCCAGCATAATACACCAAAGCAATACTGGTACGTGGGAGAATTGCCAACATTCACTCAATCATCAAAGGTTTGAAACGTGCAGGGATGGTGAAATTTATGACACCTCCATTAGTAATATGTTAATTAAATATTTATAGATTTTAAATATAACTAGTTTATCAGGCATTGCTCTCAAAAATGAGTGATACAGTTGTGAAATATCTTTTCCAAGCTTATGGAGATGATAATATACTTTTTTCCTTTGGATTTATAGATCTAGTCAATTATTTGTATAAAATTCCTAATATTAACTTATTCTTGCATCCATGATATAAACTGTACTTGGTCTTCTTATTCTATTATTTTAGAAAAACTGTCACTATTTTTGCTTGCTAATATTCTATTTATAATTTTCATATTGATATTTATATCCCAAAGCCAAAATATAGAATTAGTCTGTAGTTTTTTGTTGTTGTTATTGTTTAGTCTGATAGGTTCTGGTATCAACATAAAACTTCAAAAACTTTTTTAAAGCTTTTTTCTTTTTTAATACTCTAGAACAGCCTAAATAGTGTTGGAATTATCTGTTCTTTAAAAGTTTAGTAGAATTTGTTTTTCACCTGAGTCTGGGGCTTTTCTTTCTTTTTTTTTTTTTTGGTTAATTTTTCTCTCATTCCTTTATGTTTATGGAAATCAGTATATTTATGGTTTCTATTTTTTCTAGATTTCAGTGTTAATATATATTTTCCTATCTATTGCATAGAAGTTTAAAAGTTTATTTGCTAAGAATTAAGCTTATGCATTTGTTATTATTCCCTGTCACACAATTTTTTTTTAATTGATTAGATTACTTATTGGCTTATATTATAATACTAATTTTTTAACCTCTCAAAAAGTGTGCCATCTAACCCATAAATTTCAGCATTTACTTTTTTCCTCTGATCATTCTTTCTGCTTTCTTTTAGTTTATTTTGTTTTCCTTTTCCTGACTTTTCTGAGTTGGATATTTTCTGATATATGTTATTAAGTATATGAGTTGTCTCCTGATCATTGTTTTAGGTGTATTTATGGAAAAAAGAATTAACATAGCAGGCCTGAGACTGATATTCTTAGAAAGTACTTCTTGAGAAATTACGAACTGCAAAATCTGGGAACTTAGATTTTGGGACAGTGGTCACCATTCCCTGGTAAAAGGGCCTCATGGTGCTTAAATTGTGTTTATAAACAATGTGGGTTTGCTGAACACCTGCTTTCCTTCCGAGAGTCTGGAATTTTGGTACATGTTATGCAGAGAATTCTTATGTGACTAGCCTCCAATTAACATTCTTGGCACTGATTTTCTAGTGAGCTGGACTGGTAGACAACATTTGTCACAATGTATTGCAGGAGAGAGTAAACACGTCCCTTGTGACTCCATTGGGAGAAGACTCTTGGAAGCTGGCTCCTCGTTTCTTCTGAATTTCACCCTTTCCTTTTGCTGATTTTGCTTTGTATCCTTTCATTATAATAAATCTTAGCTGTGAGTATGACTATATGCCAATCCCTGTGAGTCTTCCTAGCAAATCATCAAATATGGGGTTGCCTTTGACAACCCTAACAAAGCATCCTATGGATTCTTACTGTAGTAATCTTATTATCATTCTTCCCTAGACATTCTCTAATATTGGTTACTGTTTTCTTTTTTACTCAAAAACTTTTTAGAGATGCTATCAATTTCTAGTTGAAATGGAATATCTAATAATTTTTTAGACTGTGGTCAGGGACAATTTCTTTTTCTTTTACTTCTTCTGTATTGGAATTTATTGATTTTACTTTCTGTATTAACATATAGTCAATTTTTGTGCATGTTTTATAGGATCTTATATAAAATAAATGCTTCATTTTTTGAGTACACAGTTTTATAAATATATATCAAATCTACTTTAATAACTATACTATTTATTTTAAAAGTATCTTTAGTTATTTTTTTCACTTAAGCTCTGATAAACTGAGAAAGATGATTTTAAGTCTCCTACTATTTGCATGTGATGGATTATATGCTTTCAACTTGATAACACAATCAACTCCTCCTAAGATCTCCTTTGAAAGAAAAATCCAGAAAGTATATCCTCCACAATCCCCTTCCCAATAGGATCGGGGTGTAACTTGGTTATAAGGGGAACTCTTGTGAATTTTGGAAGGTAGAAGAAAAGGAGAAACCATCACTCTCCAGAAGCAGTTGCAGCCAGATGTGTGATTAGAAGGGAGATTCACAGCACTCTGAGAAGCAGATATTTTACCGCCGCAGACAGAGATGGTGGATGCGTTTCAGATCTTCTGGAGAAGAATAGCAGCTTGCCAGACATTTTCAGAGCCGTCTACTTTAATTCAGGCTGAGATCTTCCAAATCAATTAACTGATAATGATGCCTTATGACAAGATATGAAATATATATTTTTTAATTTCAGACTATTCCTGGGGTACAAACACATTGGTTACATATACTGCCTTTGCACTGGCGAGTCAGAACTACAAGCGTGCCCAACCCCCAGACATTGCACACCGTACTGGTTAGGTGTATAAAATATTATTATTAAATGAGAATCTGTATTTCAGATTGATAATTACGGAGATGCTTAAAAATGTGCTCAGTTGATAGGATTAATTGAAATCTTTATAAGAAAAGCTTAGACAAATTATCTATTTTTTAATTTCTAAAAAGTAACAAAATACAGGTGAAATAGTCAAAATCTTTCAGAAATATTTTAGAAAAAAATAAGATGTTATGAAAACATTGTAAATTTGTGTACTATGGCTGAAAAGAGAGAAGGTTTAACCCAGGGTGGGAACCTTTTCATGTTGGAAGCCTGCATTAATTTATCTGTAATCAAATAAGGCCACATTCAAGAAACTTCAATTAGATATACTTAAAAATGTACATTATTTTGTAAAAATCTAACTACTATGTACTTAATAATTTCAAAAAATGAAAACTATTTGTTAATTTTAAAGTTAACTAACCTTGTAATGACTTTGTTGTGTCTGCTTTTTGTTGTGAAGCGTTTGACTATTTGGTTGCAGCTTGGAGGTTCACAGTTTCAGTTATGGTTTACTAATGTCCTAATAGTGCCGGTTAATCTGGGAGGATTATTTCATTGAAACTTATTTTATTCTTTGGTATTTTAAATGCATCCATTTAAATAACAAAATAAAAATATAAAAGACAAAACCAAAAATGTATTAATAAATATAAAAAGATTTGTCCTGTAAAATTTGGATTTAGTCAAAGGCTGCACTTAAGGACCTAGAAGGCCACATGTGGCCTTAAGGCTACAGGTTCCGCACCCCTGGTAACCAAAGATTTCACATCAAGAATTTATTTGGCAAACACTGAGATTAAATAATACACATTTTTGTTAATTTAGAAACTCTTATATACAGAAGTTAGATGTATATTCTAAGAATAAACCTAAAAAATAGAATGAAAACAATCAAAATGGCCTCATTTACTTTCAGCTTTCTTTGAAATAATTGGATCAGAATATCATCCTTTGCTGTTTCATATTGAAAGGCATTGATTGACCAAAGTTTTTTCAATAGTTTGTGAAATAAGAGCATTTGAAAAAATATTTTTGTGAGAATTAGTGTCCTTTGCATACTTGCTAAGGGTTAGTCAGTGTCAAAAGCTGATTTTTGTGGGTGATATTTCTGAGCACCTAGATGTCTTACTAGTGATAATTAGCTGATACCAAAATTTTAATCATAAGGAATTATTTATTCTAATAATGCAAAATGCATTTACTTGAGAAAAAACTTCATAATTATATGGAAATACTTAATGTGAAATATTTTGTTGGACTTGAAATTCATTCATATTTTCATATTTTATCTTCAATGAAAGGGAAAGATATAACATTTTCTAAATGGCCACAATTTGAAATGTAATTTAAAGAGATTGAGTTATCCAAGTTATAGTCAATGAAAAGAATGGGATTTACACCATTCAGAGAAAAAAACCTAAAAATGTTTATGACATGTTATCATTCTCTTGTGCAAATGGCAAATATTAAGAATTTGAAAAGTTAATCACTTAAAACAGCTTAAAGATAGGTATTTGATGTTATTTTAAACATAATAACACTTTGAAGAACATTTCAATTTTCTGTCAAAAATTTGGCCGGGTGCCGTGGCTCACGCCTGTAATCCTAGGACTCTGGGAGGCTGAGGCGGCAGGATTGCTCGAGGTCAGAAGTTTGAGACCAGCCTGAGCAAAAGCGAGACCCCTATCTCTACTAAAAAAATAGAAGGAAATTAGCTGGACAACTGAAAATATATAGAAAAAATTAGCCGGGCATGGTGGTGCATGCCTGTAGTCCCAGCTACTCAGGAGGCTGAGGCAGGAGTATTGCTTGAGCCCAGGAGTTTGAGGTTGCTGTGAGCTCGGCTGACGCCACGGCACTCTAGCCAGGGCAAAAGAGTGAGACTCTGTATCAAAAAAAAAAAAAAAAAAAATTGAAAAAATACATTACAGGTTTCATAAAAATTCAGCACTTATCTTTCTTAATATTTTGTATTACCATAATTGGATAATAAATAGAAAATATAGTAATTAAAAAAATCAAATCCTGTATCAATATTCACCAACCAAGTCAATTTAACTAGAGTGACATATAAATATTATAATCTCTATGTGTGCCAATGTAGACATAAGGATGGAAATCATTGTTATATAGGAGAGACTTTTAAAAGCCCTATATATTCAACATACATATTTAAGGGAAATAAATGTAATCAAAGAAAAAAGTCTAAAAGCTTCCAGATAGAAAAACTAAGACACTTATAAAGATACAAGTTTCAAACAGATACTTGTTGGCTTTGTATGGAGAAGACAACAATTAAATGCATCGATATGATGAAGAAAAATAACTTGAACCATATGAAAACAGAATAATATAAAAGCCCCTGTGAGAGGGAATATCGTCACTGAGAAATACTATTGTCTCTTTAGGAAGAGAAACAGTCTTAATTAATAGAAGAGTATAGAAGCAATAATTCAAACATAAAACACTTTGTTTATTATAATAGTGTATTGTAAATTGACTTCTCTGTGTATAAAAATGGTGAAGTATATAGACTATATGGAATATATGGAGACAAATAATCAATTTGATAAATAATAAAGTTAGGGTAACATTTGAAATATATTTAATTTGACTTTGTTCTTTACTTATCTCAGATTGTGGTT
>CM052440.1:76780460-76833671 GCA_028533085.1 Varecia variegata | reverse complement strand
CAATCTACTGTGTTTAAAAGGGATAGTCTGTATAATAGTTAAGAACTTCTGCTCTAGTGCAGCTGGAGTTGAATTTTGTTCCCACTTTTTACTGGTTGTGTGTGTGATTTGTGTTCAACTTTTTTTATGTGTAAAATATTGATTATAATATTATCTACCTCATAGAAGTGTTGTGATTCAATGAACTCTTGTATTTAAAGCACTTAAATCAGTGCTTACCCACACATACTCAATCAAATTTAGCTCCTATTGTTATTGAATTTCTGGCATTCAATTCAAGAAATCATGACTCTCTTATTAAATTGTTTTAATGTATCTTAATTACAATTCCCTATCTATAATGTTTACACAAACTTCAAGGCTCCTGATTTCTATAGTTTGAATGTTTGGATCTCCTTCAAAATTCATGTTGAAACTTAATTCCCAATGCCACAGTATTAAGAGGTAGGGTCTTTTAGGAGGTGATTATGATGACTCTGCCTTCATGGATGGGATTAATGACTTATAAAATGGCTCAGGGGAACTAACTAGACCTTTTATCCTTTCATCCTTTCTGCCATGTGAGGATACAGTGTTCAAGGAACCATCTTGGAAGCAGGGACCAGGTCCTCACCTGATTCTGAACTTGTCAGTGCCTTAATCTTAGACTTCCCAGCCTTCAGAACTATGAGAAAATAAAATTCTGTTATTTGTAAATGACCCCATCTCAGGTATTTTGTTATAGCAGCACAAATGGATGAAGACAATTATAGTTTACGAAATTATAAAATATGGCAGCATAATACATAGTGATGGTTTAACTGTTTATTTTTTATTATTCACTGAAGATGTAAACAAACTTACAATGGACTTATTGGTTTTATTTCCATTTATATGTAGTTCTTTTCTTTGTTCAATATCAATGCCCAGTGTATCTTCTGATATAGACAGACAGGGGGCTGTTTTGTTTTCCTCTGTAAGGCATAAATAAAATGATTCCTATAGTATTTCAACCTAAACACAATAAAATACTTCTATTTCTTACCTCTTCTTAATGTTCAGGTTAGATAAAAATGTCCTCAGGTATATGGGTTCAGAATGTGAACTATACATGGAACTTTTTTCAAAGTTTTGGAGGATGCAATAGCTAAAACTAAAATGGAGTGAGGAGAAATCTATATGACATATGTGAAGTAAAGTTTATGAGGAATCTTTTATAGTTTATATGCCTAAAGTTTAAAAATCTAAGAAAAGAACATCTGTATACTCTGAAAATAAAACTTAAAACTCCAGGTGCAGGGTACAAGATCAACACACAAAAATCTGTTGTGTTTCTTTCTACACATAAGCAATCTGAATAGTAAATCTGAAAAGTAAATTGAAAAAAATATATTTACAATCATATCCAAAAGAATAAAATAACTAGGAATAAATTTAACCAAGGAGGCAAATGACTTTAAAAACTAGGAAAAATTGCTGAAAGAAATTATTAATAAAGAAGACACAAGTAAGTAGAAAGACATCCCATGTCCATGGATAAGATGACTTAATATTGTTTCGATGTGAATACTACCCAAAGCAATCTACAGATTCAATAAAATTTCTATCAAAAATCCCTACAGATATTTTTTCAGGAAAAGAAAAACTGATTCTCAAATTTATATGAAATTATATGAATATCCAAAACAATTTTTAAAGGAGAACTAAGTTGGAGGACTCACACTTAATATTTTTAAAACTTACTACCTAGTTTCTCAAATTTTTTGGCTAGGATCAAGGGTAAAACTTACAACAATGCTACAGTAATTAAGAATGTGTTGTGCTGGCATAAGGATAGACATATAGATCAACGGAATAGAATTCAGAGTCGTGAAATAAACCTATGTACTTACGATCAATTGATTTTGACAAGTGTCAAAAATTCATCAGGGCAAGAAGTGTCTTTTTAACAAATGGAGCTGGGACAACTGTATATCCACATGCAAGAGAATGAAGTTGTAGACCTACCTCACACCATGTACAAAACTTAATTCAATATGGATCAATGACCTAAATATTTAATGTAAGAACTAAAACTATAAGCACCTAGAGGAATATCTAATGTTAATCTTTATGATCTTGGATTTGACAATGGATTCTTAGGTATGACATGAAAAGCATAAGCAAAAGAAATCACGGATAAATGGAACTTCATTCAAAATAAAAACTTCTGTGCATCAAAAGCCATTATAAGAAAGTGAAAGAATAACCTAACAAATGGGAGAAAATATTTGCAGATCACATATCTGAGAAGGGCTTAATATGCAGAATGTGTAAAGAACTACAACTCTACAAAACAAGACAATCCAATTTAAAAATGGGCAAAGCACCTGAATAGGCATTTCTTCAAATATTTACAAATGTGGAATATGCACATGAAAAAATGGTGAACATCATTAATCAGTGGGGAAATGCAAATCAAAACTACAATGAAGCCAGAGGCAATGACTCATGCCTGCAATCCCAACATTTAGAGAGGCTTAGGTGTGAGTATAGCTTGAGGCAAGGAGTTCCAGACCAGCCTGGGCAACATAGCAAGACTCTACAAATAATAAAAAAAAATTAGCTGGGTGTGGTGGCATGCACCTGTAAGTTTCAGCTACTTGGGAGGTTGAACCCAGGAGTTCAAGGCTGCTATGATTGCACCACTGTACTCCAGCCTGGGTGACAGCGTGAGATCCAATCTTAAGAAAAAAGCCCACAATTTTGAAATATCACTTCACATACACTACAATGACTACAATCAAAAACCTAGAAAATAACAAGAATTGGCAAGGATGTGGAGCAATTGGAATCTTTATACATTCTTGGTGGGAATGTGAAATGGTATAGCTACTGTGGAAAACAGTTTGGTGGTTCTGCAAAGAGCTAAACATCAGAACTGCTATATGATCCAGTAATTCCACTTCTAGGTGTATATTGAAAACAGGGACTCAAACAGAAACCTGTAGGCCAGTGTTCATTGCCTCATAATTCACAGTAGCCAAAAAGTGGAATGTGTCCATTAACCAGATGAATGTATAAACAAAATGTAGTATTATTCAGTCATACAAAAGAATGACAGTTTTATACATGCTACATACTGGTGAGCCTTGATAACATTATGCTGAGTGAATTAAACTAAACACAAAATGACAACTTTTGGATTTTTTCACTTAAATGAAATATCTAGAATAGGCCAGTTCATAGAACCAGAAATTAGATGTTGTCAGGAGCTGTGGAAAGGGACAATGGGGAATTATTGCTTAATGAATACACAGTTTCTGTTTGGGGTGATGAAAATGTTTGGAAATAGTGGTGATATTTGCGTGACACTATGAATGTAATTAGTTCCACAGAATTGTATACTTAAAATGGTTAAAATGCCAAATTTGTTGTCTATATTTATCGCAAAACATTTAAAAAATAAATACGTAAATGAAAAGCCTTAAAATTCTAGACCATAAAAACATGCAGCATGGCAAAGAATGGAAGTAGATAATAACAACTTAAACTTATTTTATTTGGAATGAAGATAAAGATATAGATTTTTAAACTAGCACATGAAAATTTGATATCAACAGAAAACAGGAAAGAAGGAAAAAAACTGAAAGAAAGCATGAAAAATAGAAAAAACAGAAATGAGGAGGTAGAAAGAAAATTAATATAACTGCAATTACAATACATATAAAATGCTTACCCAACAATTCTGAGATTATATTATAAAATAAAATATCAAAAATCAGAGATTTGTTTTCTACAAGAGACACCTTAAAATGGAAATATGTGGAAATATTGAAAATACAGAGATGGAAAACACATACTCTAGAAATGATAAATGCTCGAGGTGATGGATACCCTAAATATCCTGACTTGATTATCACACATTCTATGCATGTAACAAAATATCAGTATGCCCCATATATGTACAAATATCATATATAAATTAAAAAAAATAAAATAAAATAAAAAGCAAAGGAAAAAATTAAGGAATTTTACCAAAGGCAAAATAAAATCTACAGCAAAAAACTTCCATGAGTGACAACAGAGTTTTTAATATCAGTAAAAACAACCATTAAAAGTAATGACCATGGATAAAAATGAAATTATTAACATTGCTTCAAGTTAAATGCAGATGCAAAGAATTATGAGTAGAAATAAATAAATCAATAATTATGAATATATTTACTAATTTAACTGTTTCACATTGACATATATTAAGCAAGTATATAGAGAAGTAGTATCATTAATATGGTTTATTTAATGTATATAAATTTAATTTTACTACCATAAAACTCCTTTCAAGAAAACATAGACAATTTTCAAAAATAGATTTTATATTAGGCCAAATAAATCTTATCCTAGGCCAAAAATCATTCAAAAGTGTTGTCTGATCCAACTTCAATAAAATTAAATAGCAATAGAAAAAAATTACCTTCAAAAATCTCATATAGCTAGAAAATTATTTTATTAAATAACCCTTGCATTAAAAGGAAATTATAAAGGATATTTTGAAATTCTTTGAGTTGAATGGAAGTAGTGTAAGAACCACTTGCTGACATCTGTGGAATATATATAAGTTGATATATAGGCAGAAATCATATAATGTTTTTCTATACTCCACCCCTCCATTGTATGGACAGCTTTTTTTGAGTCTTTTTTATTTGTGGCCACATGAAATACAGTAAATACATTTACTAAAAAAAAAAAAAAAAAAAACAAGTTGAAAAGAAACTAGCGAAAGAACAACCCACTTTTGCATTCAAGAATGGCAAACCGGATGTCTAGAGAAATCCTTCAGTCCAGAATACATAAATACACTGAAAAGCAAGCCCTCAGAAATATTTTAAGTACATGGCTGAGCTGTCAGGAAAGGAAAAAACAGAAAAAATCCTCAGTTGCCCAAAATGGTGGAAAAGTGCAAATCCTGGGAGAGAAAATAGTGCTGAACAATAGAGTTAGTCCCTGGAGCATTAACAATCTCCTTTAGACCAGTGCTGAAGTGTTTTTAATTTTTTTAATTGACTGTTCTGTGGTGAGCAGGTATACGCAAACCCTCTTCCAAAGGCTGAAGGAGCTAAAAGGCCAAAGAAAGAGACTGAAAAATCCAGTTTCTCAGACAGAAATATTTAACAGGGATTTTGGAACAGAAGCCATTCCTCAGTGTGGCTGCCAGGCAGTGGATCTCCACACACACTCTATTGAAAATATTTTTTACACAGTGAGCTTTTAGGGAAAACAGGTACAGCTGGTCACATCTTGGACTTTCCTGTGAAACTCACAAACACTAGAGAGGTTAGATAAGCATCTTTATGGGGGGCTATTTATGCTATGGACTTTGTGTTAAGGCCTTGCTGCAGAACACCTTGGTATGCGGGATCAGTCATCATGGCAGCTGTGCTTCAAGGTGGCATCACTCTTGCCATGCAACAGGCTGTTCTCCTGCACTCCACCCCTCCCCAGTCTTTTTTGAGTCTTTTTTGTGTGTGGCCACAAGACATACAGTTAAATCAGCTGCAGGGTGTTGCAGCTTCTCCCATATGTCTTCCCATGTATTCATGCCTCATACGAGTTTGTGCATAATCATTCACTTTTCTTGTTCCCATTGGGCTAGCCACATAATTAGGCCTTCAAATACAGCCCAGTTATCAGTGCAAAGAAGTAGGGGCCAAGGCTCAGGTGTGATTACTAACCAAGCAGCTCCCAACTCAGCCCACTGATGATGTATACCTGTATCAGCAGTCTAAGTACAGGTGTTTCCCCTGCTGGAGACATCTATATACCAAGCATCATCTGGGATGGGTACTCCTTCTCTTTCTGGGTCAGGCTCTGTAGTAAAAAGGGGTAGAAAGGTGTTCTTTGGTTGCTTATAGGTAACAGGACCTAATACAGCATGCAATTTTGGGCTTAAGGGACTTATTGCCATAACTCTTTGTTGTGAATTGGCATGCCATTTATTTAAAGTAGGTGTTTGAGCTACAGTGGAGGTGGGGTGTTTGAACAATCCTTCTGTCCATCCCTTGATCGGTAGACCCATTCTCGCAGTCACAGTAAGGGTCTTTGTTAACAGGTCTACCTGTTGTTAAGCATAATATACTGCTAGCACTTGTTGATCAATGTGAGAGTATCTGGTTTCAGCTCCTTTCCATAATTACCACCAAAATCCTAAAGGAACAGATTTACCGTACTCTGGTAGCCACAAGATCCAACACATACCCTCAGTATGTAATCATAGCCGTACCCTCTAAAGGGGTGGCTGAGGCTCCTGTCTGCCACACTAACACTTTAGACTGTTCAAAAGCTTCTTGCTGAGGTGTGTCCCAGTCCCTATGTGCCCCTTTTCTAATAAGTCTGTAGGGTGGTCTCAAACGTGGGGCTAAAAAGAGATAAATGCTTTCCAATAACTCAAAAGACCAATAAGCATTTGGATTTTTTTTACTGTTTTCAGAGTTGGAAATTGTTGGACTTTGTCAATTACTGTACCTGGTAACAAAGGAGTCTTACCTGACCCTAAAAACTCCTCTACAGGCCCTGAGTCTTGACTGTTCTGAGAGTTGATTGCCCAGCCCCATTCCCATAGATGAGCACACAGTGCTGTAAGACTCTCCTGTAACACATTAAAGTCTTCCGAGGTTAACATAACATCATCCATATAACACAATCAGGGAAGAGAAGATGAGAATGAGAACAAAGACACTTCTCTAGCCACTGTTCCATGACGAATCCTAGGACTGCGAAGATATCCCTAGGGCAACACTTGAAAGGTCCACCGGCAACCTTGCCGGGTCAAAGCAAACTGGTCTTGTGATTGCTTGGAGAGAGGAATGCTAAAAAAGGCATTTGCCAAATCTAAGACAGCATAATGTATCCCCGGCGCAGACACTATGTGGTTGACTACCTGAGTGATATTAGGAACTGCAGCATGTTTGCCTGGGGTTACCTTGTTCAAGCCCCAGTAATCCACAGTCATCTGCCAGGTACTGTCTGGTCTGTGTGCAGGCCAGAGGGAACAGGGACTTTCTGCTGGGAAGGTAATATGTGCACCTTTACCAGTAGGTAGTTGCATTTATTTCAGCGTGCCCTCCCCCCGGCCAATTTTTATTGTTTAACTTTGACAACCCACCTAGGGCCAGGTAGTTGTAGGGGTTCCCATTTTGCCTGTCCCCTGAGAACAGCCTTTACCATGTGCACCTTTGATCTGAATTCTTCCTCTGAAGTTCACAAAGTCTTTCTTAACAGAAACCTATGCCTAAAATGTTTTCTGGAACAAGGGGAAATAAATACCATATATGGGGCAGTGGAAGCTTTTCTAGTACCACATATTAAAGTCCTTTTTATTTGGATCATTTCTTCGCCATAACTATCAATGGCAACCTATTGATAAGGGTGTCTTTCTATATTTCTATGGATTAAAGTATACTGCACCCCAGTATCTACTAAGTCTTTATTTTGGGAGGACTAGTAAATGGTGAACTCAATATGGAGCCTGCAGCTGCCCTCTATTGCTCAAACATGGGGTCAACCTTGGCCTCACTCCTAATCTCAGGCCTGGGCTGGGACCCAACCCTAATTAGCCAGGACATTAGAAGGATCAAGGGGTTGAGTTATCTTCCTCTTCTGCCAGAAGAATAGAAGGAAAGGGGCAAAACTGCTGTTCAGGCCATAGCTCCCTCTATAAGACTGTTGATACAGCATTGGGTTGTCTGTCTATATTTTTCTCAGGGTGCTCCTGCTCACAATAAATCATGCCACATTTGCTTACACATGACTCTTATTGGTCCCTCTCCCTTTTTCCCCTTCTTTCTGTGGGTTTTTTTTCCCCCTTTGTTGGCTTTTGTAAGGTTACCAAGTGTACCCTGTTCCTGGCTTTCTTGGTCTCACCCAAATCTGCTATGGCCTCTCCACTATCATATATTAATACATCTTTTTTCACTCTAGGACCGAGCAAAGACAGCAAAAGGTTATGCCATTCTCCCTTTGCACACTGTGGCAATTTATTTTTCATCCCAGCAGTAAAAATTGTCTTATCAGGTCTCACCAAAACCCGAGCATAGTTGGCTTGCCTCATTCCTAGTTCTCGGAGAAGCCCCTGGGCCTCTTCAATTGACTGCCAGGAGGTCGTCTTTCCTGGTAAATCTCCTTCATTAGGCCAAGCCTCCCTATAGCTAGAATAATCCTGTCCCTAAGGATCATTCCTTGTTTGCCATGTGTTACAAAGGTGTTGCTGCACGGCTGCATGGGTGGTGATGTACTAATCTTGTCTGTTTCATTTCCAGCTAAGGAAACCCCATCACCCTCTGTGTCTGCCAGTAGGACCGTCCAAGCTGTCAGGGGTCCCGCAGGTAGTTGTTTGAAGGCCTCTGCAATCTCTAGGAGTCCTGCAGCAGGGTCTTCCCTGGTGGTGAGTCTCCGGCATTGGTTGACCCACATTTGCTGCGGTTGTTAAGGTTTCCCTTTCCTTTGCACAAGGGGTGACTTGCCAGTGGGCCTCTTTGCCCTCCTCGCTTGTGGCTTCTAGGTCACCGGAGTCTTCCTCTCCTTAACATCCCCAGGGATTCCAGGGCTTCACATCCCCACTGGGCTTAGTTATGATAGCTCTGATTTTTGGTTGTTTCCATTTCTTTCCCCTTGGGTAGACAAACCTACATGATAATGTTTCAATTTTTTGTCTCTTGATCTTCAATTTTGCCCACTAAGTTCGATGCAGGGAAAAAAGTGGAAAGGCACATGTCCTTTTCTAGTTGCAATTCCTCCCTTGCCTGTTTAATTTTCACTTCTGCCGCTAGTTGGGCATTTGTTGCCAAATGAACAGCCCACAGAAGTGGCCGACCCCATGTTGTGGCTCTCTGTGGCCCTTCCTTACTGCAGGGTGCTATACAGCTTTCAGTTAATAACTGCTCTAGGCCAACAGGCATTTTGGGGGCATCCTTGCACTCACGCAAAGGCCCATAATCTTCCAACAGACGTGTCACCCCACTTCACACAAACGCGTCTGGCCATCCTGGGATTTCCCCTATAGACGCTTCATCCACCTTACTCAATTCTTGGCCTCTCAGCTTCTGGATGGCTCCTCAAATGTTCCATGGTGAGAAGGTCTATGCAAATCTACCACCAAAGGCTGAGGGAGCTGAGAGACTGAACAAAGGAGGCTGACAAATACAGTTTCTCAGAAAGAAATATCTAATAGGACTTACGAACAGAAGCAATATCTCAGGCAACTGCCCTTCAAAAAGTATCCTTTATATAGCAAGCTTTTAGGATAAAGACATGTGCAACTGGCTATGTCTCAGACTTTCTTGCTGAAACTCATGACCACTGGGGAAGTTAGATAAGCATCTTTCTGAGGGGTTATACATGTTACAGGCATTGTCTTAAGACCTTGCTGCAGAACACCTTGGTATGCAGGAGTCGAACATTGGTCATTATCAGGATTTTGCTTCATGATAGCATCACTCTTGCCAAGCAATGGACTCTTTTCCTACACTGACACATAATAATTATACATGTTTATGGGGTACATAGTGATTTTTCCATACATATGATGTTTAGTGATCAGATCAGGGTAATTAGTATATCCATCATCTTAAACTTTTATCATTTCTTTGTGTTGGGAGCATTCAGTATCCTCCTTCTAGCTATTTGAAACTATATATGAATATTATTGTTAACTATAGTCATCCTACAGTGGTATATAATACCAGAACTTATTCCTCCTATCCAGCTGTAATTTTCTATCCTTTAACAAATTTCTCCCTATCTCTGCCTTCGCTTTACTCTTTCCAGCCTTTAGTATCCTCCATTCTACTTCTTATTTCTATGAGATCAACTATTTTTAGTTTCTGTATATGAGTGAGAACATGCGGTGTTTAACTTGCTGTTCCTGGCTCATTTCACTTAACATAATGTCCTCCAGTTTCATCCATGTCGCTGAGAATGACAGGATTTCATTCTTTTTATTTAATTGTTATGGCTAAATGGTATCATTATTATTATTATTTTGAGATAGAGTCTCACTCCCTCAGCCCATGTAGGGAGTGCTGTGGCATCATGATCATAGCTCACAGCAACCTCAAACTCCTGGGTTCAAGTGATCCTCAGGTTCCCGAGTAGCTGGGACGATAGGTGTGCACCACCACGTCTGGCTACTTTTTTCTGTTTTTGGTAGAGAAAGACACTCGCTTTTGCTCAGGCTGGTCTCAAAATCCTGAGCTCAAGTATTCCTCCAGCCTCAGCCTCCCAGAGTGCTAAGATTACAGGCTTAAGCCACCACGCTGCCCTGAATAGTATTCTATTGTGTGTCTTTATCCATTTGTAAACCAGTGCTTAAGTTTTAAGGGATCATGGGCACGTAGGATAAGATACCTGGCTTGGGCCTCTCCAAAGCTGGAAGTGAGATTTGATACTATCAATAAACCCAGACCCCTGAAAGGCAATACCTTAATGGGAAAATGAGAAAATAATATATGTCCAGCAAAAGGTTAAAAGAAGTGCTTACCTCTTAACCATAACACTGAATTGAAAGAGGAACGTAAAGATCCGTCATTCTGAGAATGTCTAATGCCTTGCATGCATATATATTTAGGACCAGAATTTGTACTCTATATAGCCTAAGAAATTACAAACTGAAAATTTTAGCCTAAAGAAGTTTAAGACTGGTAATGAGCCCAGTCAGCTTTTGCAAACAAATTCAAATCCTTTCCGACAGAATACGCTGTAAACCTGATCTCAAAGAACTCTCATAGATAAAATTCTAATGAAATGGAGTTCAAAATAGAATCACAAAATACATGAGGACCAAGCCAATGTAATCAAAATCAGTGCAAACAACAAAGTATCTAATCAGACCTACAAAGGCAGTAGACACCGGAGTTAGTACTTACACAGTTCTTGCAAACACTAGGGACGATTCTTTCCCTTGTTTCTCACAAAAAGTTAACCAAACAGATTTTTTTTCACATATCTCATCTTTTATTTAACTTTATATTTCTGATTACATAAATTATTGCATAGAAAATTATGGAAGACTAAAAGGGAATAAAAATTGTCTCTAAACCTGCTATCCACAGATAACTCATCTGTCCAGTTTATACATAAATCTAATCAAAACAGACTTCTGAGCAACATACCTATTATCTACCTATTATCTATTTATCTATCTTGAAATCTTTCTTAAAATTTATGTAGAAACATATTAACAATGATTAGTTGAGTATTGCAAATGTGCATAATCAATTTCTCCTTCATACCTTTGTGTGTTTTCTAATTTTAGGTGCAAAGATACTGTGTTATTTTATAGTAAAAACTAGAGCTATTGATAAAGGAACAGGTATCAATAAAACTAAGCTAATATTGGCAAAAATAGCAGTAGAAGAAAACATAAAGAAAAGCATAAATCTATTTGAGTTCATATTAATTACAAACCTATTTCTCTAAACATCACTAAGTTGTTTATTAAAGAGCAAATTAAGAAAAAATCATAATGCACATATGGCATAGTGTTAATGTATAAAGTAGTCACAAAATTGGTAAGAAAAACCATTGGACATGAAAAGAGAAGAAGAAAACAAATGAACAATTCCCCCAAAGCATATGCTATCAGTTAATAATCCGCTAAAAATGCTTAACCTCACTAGTAATCAAATATATGAGAATTAAAGAGATGTTTTTGCAATTAAAGTAACAGCATTGAAAATAATAACCTTGCTTGATTTTGTGATTAGAATAAGATGGTTATTTTTTCCCAATTAAAGTGTTGGTTCACTATTTCTGCAGGGAAATTCATCAATTCTGCAAAAGATTGATCAAATTCCTCCCCATTGGAATTTCCCTTAAAAATATAATTACTATTCTGCTCTCTCTATATACTACTCCTACTGGATCTTCAGTTCCTGGAATGTCCTCTACCCCTTCTTGACACAAGACCTCTGCACACGCTGCTTTCCCACCCCAAATTTCTCCTGCTCTGCCCATCATAACTCCTACACATAATGCAGATTTCAAACTAAACCATCTTAACCTCAGTGACACCTTCTCTACTCTTTGTACCAAGTCAAGTCATTTGCTTAGCATCCTTTAGTTTTTCTGCCTCAATACTATAAGTATAATTTTGCTGTTTATTTGTTTTTCTACTAGAATATATTATCTATTATATTGGTGCCTTGTTCAGTACTATATCCCAATCATGTAGTAGAGTTAGCATTAAAAAATATTTCCTGAATGAATGAATAGTATTCATGTTCTACTCATATGATGCTTATTGTATCAGTGGAGAACTGATGACAACAGAAATATAAACAATATGATAAAGATTAAATACATTATTATCTATCTGTAAGATGAGCTATTATGCATCCTCAAAAATGATGATTACAAATCATTTTTTATGGAAAAATGAATACATTCTAATGTAATCTATATAGATGACATAATTGTTTATATGATATAATTTCAAATAAACCAACCTTGTATGTTTGGTTAAAACTGGGTAGTAGCATTATTTTTTTCCATTATCTCTTAACTATCTGTACACTCCAAACTTATTAGTTTAAAAATATAAAAAATATTGATTTGGAACCTCACATATAGAATGGATTAAACATTTATATTTAGAAATATTCCAGCTATCAGGCATTTTTGCAAGTTGCCAAAATGTCACTCAGTTCATATCCTGGGTTGGACATAAAAATATACTTTAAAAATCCACATTGAATTATGTCTGTGAGTGCAAGTCTTTATGAATGTGTGTGTGTGCGCGTGTGTGTGTGTGTATGTGTGTATGAAAGTCTAGAGCAGAACATTTCATACTTCATACAGATATTATCCCGGGTTCAATCTTGTGTCCCTTGGTCAGGGACTATGTCGAGTCCTTTCCATCGGTACTCCTAGTAGAATCTTTACTCAACTCTAACTCTAATTGGTTCATGAACTTGCTTCATCTTAAATCATTGTCTTTGAAGAGTATAAAGATTCACTTCATCAGTGCTCTGATCCAATCTCCCCCAAGGAGACTCCATTTCCCTAGCTATTTTTCACCAAACTGTATCTACTACTATGATTACTGCTACTACATCAAACATACACTAGTAAAAAAGGATGTTAGATTTTACACAGTGAAAATAAAAACAACCTTTTTAAAGAATTAAAATAGAACACTCAGAAGAAGCACCCCTGTCTGTCCCTCACTTCCATGTTCTAAATGTCAAGATTGATCATAACTTTCTTGGTCTTTGTTTCTTTTTCTTTGCGTCTTCTTGGAGAATGGATGTCAATCCTTCAGGGAAGTCAGGTAAAACACAATGTAAAAGTCTTGTTTGATTTTTTAAAATTTCTTTTTCTTTTTATCTTTTTTTCCCCTAGTGCTGTGCTTAGAGAAAAGTCTTGTTTTAGATGCTTATTCTCACTGTCATAATCTTTCCAGTGAACAGTCTCCAAGTGGATGTTTTCCCTCAGGGAGGCATGTGGCAAGAAGTTGCAAGGCAGGAATCTGACTAAACCCAAAATTTGGATGTGAGATTAAAATCTCCTCAAAGAGTGAGATTCCCTAAGATGTAGTCAAACCCATTATGGAAGATTTCAGTGATGCTCAATAACACAGTTAAAAAGCAATGTAAGAGTGCGGTGCAAGTGAAATAGATCTTCAAGGATTTCTTCACTGGATTATTCTCCTAGAACATCCATTTCTCCCCGAACATCCATTTCTCCCCAGGCTTGTCTATGTGGCTCTGAGATTTTCCCCTTTCTCACAACACTTTAATTGCTGCAGTACCCTCAAAGAAGCTTGCTTTAGTTTGCTGTTTCCTAGGATTAGGATAAATGAGTGACCCCAGGGATAGATGACTGTGGTTATCATTCCAAAAATCACCAGCAGTTTGTTTTCTGGCATAGCAAAATATGATATTAGTATGGCAAGGCCTATAAAATACAAGATAAAGAGAATGATGAAAGATATCAAAACTTTCATTGCCTTCACATGAGCTTCTGTGCTGGGGTCTCTGAATCCTGTGGCATTCAATTGCATTTGCCTATTGTGTCTCCAGAGGGAAAAGATTAACAAGAAACATGTAATTAAGGATAGTGTAAAGAAGAAAATGACTCCGAGATTTAGCAAAACCTGATCAATAAAGTATTTACTTTTAACCATCTTCAATTGGTAGGTTGTGTTTCTAGTCTTCATTTTATGATCATTAATACTCTTCACAAGTTGTGGAAAAGTAAGTAACCACGAAAGAAGCAAGGATCCCACCAGAAGAAGAAGAATTCTATTGATTCTACTTTTCAACCAGAGAAATACATAGTGGGAAAAATTTGCTATCTTCAGGAAATAGAAGATGTTAAGGCTGGTGGCAAAGCAGATACTTGATTGATTGATAATCATCCACATGTAGCTAATATATACAATTAGGTTACCAGAGCAATACGTATCTGGAGAGAATAACTGCATAAATCCATTTATTATTATCAGCCATATCAGACAAATTCTAGAAATAGCTAGACCAGTGAGAATAAAGCTAAGCATAGAGAACTTATTCTTCACACAGTCAGTGCAGTTTGCCAGTCCAATAATCCCATTCCCTAAAACTCCCAGTATTGACTCAATAATTGCAACAAAAAGGAAGATGCCTTCTACTACACTTAGCATATCTGCCAATCCTTAACTTTGCTTCTGTTATATCTGTTTTAGATTACCTGCTGCAGACTGAGGCATATATTGGCTGCTTGATGGAAGAGTAATTTTCTTCTCTTTCATTATATAAAGACTTAAAAAGTGCCCCAGTAAAGCCTTGTGATGGAATAAGGAATGTCTTCATGGAGACCCCTCCAATTACATCTATAAAACTTGGCTGGTTTAGAAAGTGTGTGTCCAGACTGAATGCCTGGCTACAGTTTGTTCAGATGCAAATAAAAGTTTCTGTTTCATGGATTTTACCTGTCCTCCTGAGACTACTTTGCATTTATTACATTGAATTGTAGAGAATGAATGTCAGACAGGTACCTACAGGATACAAAACACAACAGAAATAAAAATTTAACTTCGTATTTTTCAATATCAAATCATCATTTATATTGTTTATAATCAGAGTTTAAATATATAAGTAAAAGCTATTATATAGAAGTAATAAACTTAGCCATTGCAGACACTGAATGATTACTTTAATTTTTAATTAAAATTTAAGGTCAACTCTGGGTACGGTAACTTTCTAAAATATTATCTCACAAAATTTTTGCTGTGGTTTTTATACTCATTACATTCATGAATGCAGAAGATTATATTGACCACTATTGACATGAAAGACTCTTAGGCATAGTCTTTTCATTTAACATGTCTTACTTTGATGGCACTCATTTATTCATTTAGTCAATAAGTGTTTACTAAATGTCTAAATATACCAATTTCTCTTTATCTCACTGAGAAAATACAGTGGTATACAGGATCTCAAAGCTTTTGTCGTTTATGGAGTTTACATTCTAATGAAGAAGGCAGGAAACAATCAGGTAAACCAATATATTGATGAAAAAATTGAAAGCGGAATCTAACATTTATTGATTCTTTATTGTGTTCCCAGCACTATGTTAACTACTTTATGGTCATTTTCTCATTTTAACTTCACACAAAAACTCAAGCCCTTAAGATAGGTACTATATTTATTTTTATTTAAAAAATGAATAGGCTTTATGGAAGCACTTCTTCCCATTTATGCTGGCATGACTCCCGTAAATAAAATTACACCATGAGTTCACAATGAGGTATCAGCAAGCATGGGACAGACTATGAATTATAGTCAGCAAAATAAAACAAACAAACAAACACACAAACAAATAAAAAGCAATCAGCAAACTTAGAATTCACACAGACTGCATAGATTAGAACAGATAAGATTATGTATAGATGTATTAACTATATATATACTGTTTAAAAAACAGGATGCAATTTCAGAAAAGGGCAGCAACAAGAGGCTGTCAGAAAAAAATGGGAACATTTCGGTACAAAATTTCTAGAAATGAAGAATATAATTATATTAAATGTAAATGGACTAAATACTTTAAGTAAAAAACTAATATTGACAGCCAAGATTTCAAAACTCTAACAACATACTGCTTACATGAAATACAATTTAAACATAAAAACATGGAAACCTTGAAATCAAAATGATGAAAACATAGACCAAGCAAACATTCCCCAAAAGAAATTTGGTATAGTTATAATAATATCATGTAAAGTAGACTTTAAGATAAAAAGCAACATTAGAGAACAAAGGGGGAGTATATTTTATAATGATAAAAATGCTCTATTTAGCAAGGAGATATAACAATTCTAAAATTTATGTACCAAATAATCTAGAAAACATTTACAGAACTAAATGGAAAACAGTAAAGCAAATCTACAATCATAATGAAAGACTATAAAATATATAACTGAATGGGTCATAATAGAAAAAGAACAAAAATCAATAAAGAGAGAAATACCTGAAAAACACAATTAACAAACTTGATATGTCCAACAACAGAGTAATTCATATTCTTTTCCAATGTACATGAACTATTTTTAGCAAAATGAGTCATATGTGAGTCCAAAATAGTACCTCACAAATGTTAAATGACTAAAAACTTTCTAAGTATGTTTTCTGACTACAAAGGAAAAAGTAAAATTCAATAGCAAAAAGATGACTAAAAAAAACTACTTACTAAAATAGTTAAAAAAATTCTAAATTCTACATGAGTTGATGAAGAAAGAAAAACAAAAAGTAGAAAAATATTTTGAAGTAAATAATACAGATTGAGCATCCCTTATTTCAAATGCTTGGGATCATACATGTTTTGGATTTTGGATGTCTTTTGATTTTGGAGTATTTACATTATACCTATTAAGCATCCCTAATTCAAAAATCTAAAATTCAAAAAGCCCCAATATGCATTTCCATTGAGCATTTGGTTGGTGCTCAAAAAGTTTTAGATATTGAAGCATTTCAGATTTTGCACTTTTGGATTAGGGATGCTCAACCTGTAATGAAGAAGTGATCTATTAAAGTTGGCATAATTCAGTTGAATCCAGTCTTTTATGGAAATGTATAGTGATAAATGAATCTCTTAGAAAAGAAGAAAGACCAAAAATAAATAAATCTTATTTTCATCTCTAGCAGCTAGAAAATTAAGAGCAAAAGTAAGAAAATTAAAATAAAGAACTTACAGTATCATCAGAAATCAATAAAATAGAAAACAATTAGGTAAAATAATATACCCATGTTGGTCAAAAGAAATAGAAAGAAGATACAAATTACTACAGGTATTACAGATATAAAAATATGATAGGGTATAAACAACTTTATACAAAATTCCAACAATGACACTTCAAGAAAATTACAGGTTAATATAATCTGTATATAGATACAAAAATTCCAAACAAAATGTTAATAAATAGACTTCTATGATATATAAAAAGAATAATTCATTATAACAAACAGAATTTTAAAAGCTAATTGTGAGATTAAAATGGAATACCTGAAGATATATTCAATTGACACAAAAGAAAGCCAGAAAAAAGGACAGAGGCAAAAATAAATGATGTAAATAAAAAACATAGAGCAAAATGGTAGGCTGAAAGTCAACCATGTTGATAATTACATTCAACATATTAATAGTTTGACTAAACACTCTAAAAGGTAGAGATCATCAGAATGATTAAGTAAAAGCATAATTAAATGTTATGCCTACAAGATAAAAATTTAAACATAAAGACACAGATTGAATGTAAAAGCAGAGCAAAAGCTACACTCATGGAAATTATAACCACATAGAAGCAGGAGTGGTTATGTTATCAAAGTGGCCATACCATCAAGACAAGCAGTAGAAAAATAGGGATGTTTCATGATAAAATAGTCAATTTATCAAAAAGACTTAACAATCTTAAATGTGTATGAGACTACTGATTGGGACTCAAATAAAGCAAAATCAATAGAGCAAAAGCAAGAGACAGACATAGTGAAGATTTCAAAACTCCTCTCCAGCCTGGCCCTGCTGCAGAGACCTCCTTTGCTCTGGCCCCTTCTTTCTTCAACATCCTTGTCAAGACAGTCACATGGTTTGCTTCTGGACCCATTGACAACCTTGTTCAAATGCTACCTTTTCACTCATGTTTTTCTAGACTCTTATTTAAAATTACATTTCCATTCTCCTGTTTTATTTTCCTTTAAGGTAATTGTCACTAATACAGCTTATTTATTTTTATTACTGTTCATCTACAAGTTGCATAAAGGCAAGACATTTTATCTGTTTGTTCACTGCCATATTCAAATAGCAATCAAAAATGTGCTGTAAATGAAAAAGAATAAATAAATAAATGCTTAAATGATACGCAGTTTCTGTCTGGAACTTTTTTGAAAAATCTGTTATGGATATGAGCTGGAGGATTTTTTTGGCTAGGTATGACTTTGCATAAAGTAAGAAAGCTAAAAGCATCATAATTTCTAAAATGAATGAATGAATACATTAAAACTTAATTATGAGTTTGCATATGTTTTAAGTCTCTAAGTTTTTAATTTCAGGAATGATTGTATTTAGGAAAAATAGGATTTTGTTGGCTCTGAACTGATGGAGCAAAGAGGTAGTGTCTTGGGTTAGGGGACAGGGAAAAAATAATCATTATAGGGAAATATACTAGAAAATAACCATCAAGTAATTATTCTTTGGGGTATGAAGTTGGATCATGGTAGACTCGATGTGAGAAGATAGCTTCTATGGCTTCAGAGCTTGTAAAGTGAACAAGGCAGCACATTCCTTCATTGAAAGATGACAAAAATCTTATAACTAGAGAGTATTAAATCTCTATACTTATTTACCTGGTACTACTAAATGAAAAAAAAAATCAGTAAATTAAAATTTATTTTTGGAAGCTAATAATCTGTGGTTATCATCTAGTTACCACCCAATGCAAAATTCGTGGTATAGATGTGGCCATAGCAAACAACAGAGTATACCCAGATTTTCAGGTAGTTTGGATTTTCCTAGCACAACTGGGTAACATACTTCTTTGGTGAGAAGATCTCAAAGAATTGTTATAGTTAAAACCCCTTTATATAAAAAACAAAGGCAATGGTTGAAGAGTAGTGAATTTATATTTAGTTAGCATTGTTAGAGTTATGGTTAGACTTTTATATGAAATAGAGTATCTATAATTAAGACATGTAGACTCAAATTTATCATACAGACATTGTTTTATGTCTTATCTATTTTAAAATCAACTATACATTAGCAGGAAAATTTCCAAGGCAGTTTCTCTTCATTTGACATATTTAATATGAGAACAATTACTCTATTGGCAATTTTTTTAACTGCTCTGTCATTATCAGATGCTATATGGTGAATCTCTTACTACTAGGGTGAATATAATCTAAGCAATAAAAGCAGTGAGACTAAGTTTAAAACAGCCCCTTAATTAACACATTAATCCTTATTTCAGACTCTTTTTTTCCGAGGACCTGTTCTAACAGAGACTTACAGACCAAGGTAAAGGCTTAATTAATTGGGTCATAAATTGGGTCAAAATACCTTTTTTGTACTCTCACACAACTAAAATAAATTGAAATTGGATTCTTCTTTCTATAGAGCATAGTAATTTACACATCAAAGTGTTTCTTATGTTCTTTTGAAAAGATAAAATTTATTAAGTGATAAGAATAAGATAAATTTTAATATTTTTTCAATTGGTGATTAAGAACATCAATAGATATTTCCTGATGATTTTGTTTGATGAAGAACTCCTTTGTCAGTAAATAAAAATTTCACTCAAACTTTTTTTATTTGTATTGTTAATATAAATGTCATGGAATTAATGACTATGAATGGTACTAAGACATTCTGTAGACTATACCAGAATCTAGATATAACTATTTATGTTAGATTTTTAAATTCTTCGATAAATCAGAAAACTATTTTTTCCATTAAACGTGTGTGAGGATTAGAACATATAATTATTCCATATAGCTTTCTTATTAAAAACATTGAAAAATGAGAATATATATTCAAATTTACTTGACTCTGCCTGAGGAAACACTAGATACACCAAACAAAGTAAGTCTGGAGTTGGGCTTCAGGAGTTTCAGTTTAGGTTTCCCAAAATAAAGACTCTGAGACTCTCAAATTTGCATGCAGAATATTTACTGGGAAGTTCTCTTGAGAACAGCACTGATGATGGATTAGGTAATCAAAATTGGACACAAACTGAAATTTGATGGGAAAATTTGAAGTTGGAAACAGCTTAGGAAATGTCCCAAATTAAGGAAAGGGCTGGAACTTTTCATCTCCATATTAACCAGTCTGGATATAGGCTGTTTCTGGGAGGGATGTCAACTTAGATGAGGCAGTGCCCTTCAATCAAGGGAACTTTCTGGAAAGCGTCATGGCTGTGAGCATCAACAAAACTCCTGATGGCTATGATATTAGTTCATCTGTCCCAGCATGGGATCTGGCGTCATCTACTACAGTCCACTCCTTGTGACTCTTAGATCCACTTGCTTCTTAGTGTAAACTGTACCCTGTGTGGGTGCAGCTACCCCCGGGGTCTAGTTGGTCTCTTTTTCTGAGAAAATTTGCAAGAAGGCTGATGAAAGTAGTTACTGCAACTGTCCCTGCTGCTAGTCTTCAGGTTACAACGGATGCTCCTCACCTTCTACCTTTACTACCAATTCTACATTCTCCTGATCCTTACCTAGAACTTTTTCTGGTCTAGGTGGCTTACCTGATGGGATGATCTGGACCTTCACTCCTGAGGGGTTCAAACCCCTGCTCACAATACCCTGTTTATGTGTGCATCACAGCTCTGCTGCACATGTCTGTCAAGCAGCAGTGCCAAACAGTTGCATTAGTCAGGGTTCTCAAAAAAAATAGGAGATATCTATATCACACTTATATCGATATCTACATCTATATATCCATAGAAAGAGAGAGAAAGAAGTAGGAGAGACAGAGAGATTTCAAGGAACTGGCTCTTGCATTTGAGGGGTCAGACAAATTTGGAACCTGCCAGATAGGCCAGCAGGCTGGAAATTCTGTTAAGAGGTGATGTTGCAGTCTTGAGTCCAATGGCTAGACATTCAGGCAAAATTTGTATATTGTGGTCTGAAGGCAGAATTTCTTTTTCTTTGAGAAGCCTCAGTCTTCGCCTTTACACCTTAACCATATTATGGTCCACCCACATTATGGAACATAATCTGCTTTACTCGAAATCCACTGATTTACATTTTTATCATATCTAAAAAAATACTTTTTTATCAACATCTAGACAGGTGTTTGTTGAAACAACTGGGCACTGTAGCCTGGTTGAGTTGATACATAAAATTAATCCTCATAATCTGTTTGTTGCCAGGTTGGCACCTATACACTTTCCCTTATACCGTATTTAATCTTCAAATAAACAAAATAACAGTCATACTTCTGCCTAACATAATATAACTGTCCTGAGTGCAACTGAAAACACACTAAACTTTCCCTAGAAAAGGATACAAAGCCCTTGGGTGATGCTTATTCTTCCCCTGAATATTTTATAACAATACATATGTTACATGATAAGGGCATAAAAGAGGGAAAAAGCAAAGATATTTGATATATATATATATGCACATATATGAATATGTTTGTATAAATATTCATAAGACAATAAAGGGGAAATATTCATAATAATTATAGCTTTTCTTAACTTTTAATATAATGACCATTGTAATTGGTATAAGATAGTATCTCATGGTGGTTTTAATTTGAATTTCTCTGATGATTAGTGATGTTGAGAATTTTTACGTTTCTTGCCCATCTGTATGGCTTCTTTTGAAAAATGTCTATTCTTGTCCTTTGCTCACTTTTTAGTGGAGTTATTTGATTTTTCTTGTTGTTTGAGTTCTTCATAGATTCTAGATATTAGGCCTTTGTCAGATGCACCTTTTACAAATATTTTTCTCCCATTCTGTAGGCTATTCATTCTGTTAATTATTTCTTTTGCTGTGTAGAAGATTTTTAGCCTAATTAAGCACCAATTTTCTATTTTTATTTTGTTGCATTTGCTTTTGAGATCTTAGTCATATATTCTTTGCCTAGGCCAATGCAGAGAAAAGGAACCACTTACATACTATGGATGAAAATGTAAAAAATTAGTACAACCTCTACAGAAGACAATGGGGAGATGTCTCGAAGACCTAAAAAACAGATCTACCATTCAATCCAGCAGTCCCACTACTCTCTCTCAAAGGAAAAAAATCATTATACCAAAAAGATACCTGCACTTGTACATTTATCCTTTTACCATAGCACTATTCACAATAACAAAGATATGGATTCAACCTAAGTGTCCATTGACAGATGATTGGATAAAGAAAATGTGATAGATATAAACCATGGACTTTTACTCAGCCATAAAACGGAATGAAATCGTGTCTTCTGCAGCCACATGGATGGAACTGGAGGCCATTAGCTTAAGTGAAATAACTCAGAAATAGAAAAAGAAAAACTGCATGTTCTTACTTATAATTGGGAGCTAAATAATGAGTACACATGGACCTAGAGAGTAGAATAATACACACTGGAGGCTCAGAAGGGCATAAGGGTAGGAGGTTGGGAGGGGAGTGTGGGATGTGAAATTGCTCAGTGAGTGCTATGTACACTAATTGGGTAATGGATACACAAAAAACCCAGACTTCAGCACTACACAATACATCCATGTAACACAACTGTACTTGTGCCCCCTAAATGTATAATAATAATAGTAATAAAACAATTACAGTTATTTTTTTCTGAAACTGGTCATGTGATTGTAGCTGGTATTTATAACTATATTCTTCTACTACCCATTCTGTATGTATTGTCTTGGCCCTCAGCAAGCACTTCAGTTTGTTGTGTTTGTTTTTACTTGGTTGAGTGACAAAAACCTTCATTCCTAAAGTGTCTGGGTCATTAGTAGTCCTGCCTAAATTGGGTTATTGTAGTTTTCCATTGACTTTAAACAAAGGCCTGGTAATACTAAGCAATGTCCTACCCACATGCACATATATGTACACACACGTATTTTTTAACTCAGGGACTTGCATAAGGTGCTAATTGAAAATTATGCATTAGTACTATTCACAGCAAATAGATTCTGGTTATGGCCAAGCTGGCGAGGATAAAGGCAAATGAGAATTTTGATTGTGATCCCACCAATTCAATTAACCAGCCCAATTGGTCCATTCACCAAAATTGCCTCATGAATTTCCCATCCGCTAACAGCATTAAGATGCTGCCAGAGCATCTGGTGTGCTTGGAGAGAGAAATTCTTTGTCTCTAATAGCCCTACTAACAGACTGATTTCAAATTATCTGGTGGTAGACAGGATGATTTTCTTCTGTTGTTTCTGTTTTGGATACTTTTTTTTTTTTTTAATCAGAAGGCATCTAGGTCTGCTGTGAAACAAAGCTTTTATTGTCTTTATAAAATAATATATAAGAGTTTGAGACAAAGTTTTCTCTTATTTATAGTTAAAAATTCCTGATACATTGCCTCAAAATACTGATAATATATGCACATTTCCATGGACAGGTTGATGCTGCATATACTAAAGCACTGCGTTTTGAGTCATCTGCTGAGTATTAACTATTAATCTGAGTAATTCTTTTTATTTGTGGAAACTTCACATGGTATAGGAGGTTAATATGTATGAGAAAATATTCTCTTTTCTAATCATCTAGCAATATTTGTTAAACCTTAACATCATGCTGAGTTCTCTAATATAGGAAATAAGTAGAAAAATATTTCTTTAAGTTGTGTAGCTTTAATAACTATTTCTATACTTTATGTTCATTAATTCAAATATTTATTTTTTTCCGGCTACAGGAGCATTTTACTTTAGCATATTTTCCAGAGTTCTCAGATTTTCTCTACTGTCTTTGCAAGGAAAACTCACTTTTAGTGTTACCACACAAACTAAGATGCAAACATCATGTACTAGCATAAAGAGAATTTCCATTTTACCAGGAACCAAAATTTTATGCAAAGTAGATAAAGCTTTCACAGTAACTGAATCTCAGGCATCAGAAAACTACTTTGGAAAGGAAAATTTTAAGTAACTTTAAAAAGAATTCAGATAGAGTCATGACCTATGCAGAAACTTGGATATCACTAAAATAGATGTTTAAAAAGATCCACTGTCAATATTTTCCTATATAACTTTGTTTTATGTGTGTGTTGTGGGAAACGCATAAAATGTATTGTCCTGCAATAGTTATCCCACTAAGAAACATGTAAATATCATTTTCCCATGTCAATAATATTCTTCTAAGTGAGTTAGATCAAAATCAAAAATCATTTTGATTTTTAATAATTTCTCATCTCTTGAAGTTTAAGATGTTTCCAATTGTACAGTACAGGATTTCTCAACCTCAGCACTATTGAAATTTTGGGCTGGATAATTCTTTGCTGTACAGAGCTGTCCTGCTACTAAGCATCCTTGACCTCTACCTACAAGACACTAGTAGTACCTCCTCAGTTGTGACAGCCAAAAATTGCTCCAGACATTTCCAAATGTCCCCTGGGATAGGGAGCAAAAATCACCTCTGGTTGAGAACCATTGATATACTATTTCAACCACTGTTTTGGTGAACCACAGTGTATATGTATGTCTGCAAATACATATGTTGCTTTCTTTAAAGTTCTAAAATGTTAACAATACGTCAAAAACTATGTACTGGTCAGGTGTTCAAGACCAGCCTGAGCAAGAGCAAGATAGAAAGAAATGATTTGGACAGCTAAAAATATATATATAAAAAAAAATTAGCCGGGCATGGTGGAACATGCCTGTAGTCCCAGCTACTTGGGAGGCTGAGGCAGTAGGATCGCTTAAGCCCAGGAGTTTGAGGTTGCTGTGAGCTAGGCTGACACCATGGCCCTCTAGCCCAGGCAACAGAGTGAGACTCTGTCTCAAAAAAAAAAACCAAAAAAAACTATGTACTTAGTAAGCAAATTATATACCTCATGAATGAGACTAAATATATTCCTGATTTTAAAAACTGGAGAATAATTCTAATCTAGCAAAGGTGGAATGGATAAAAAAATTGAATATGTAGTAGGTTGAAAATGAAGTCCTGAGAAATTTAGAAATAATCACATGCAGAACATATTCAATATGTTGCTGAGCAATATGCAATTACATTGGCTAAGTGGGAAAAAGTAATTTGTACAATCCTGAAAAATTCATATTAAAATAAAATACATTATTTCCTCTCTAAATATACAAAGAGAATAATACAAAAAATACTTGTAAGTGAATAATTAACCTAGAAATGGTCTATTTCAATTAAAAAGTTTTAACTGGGAGATAAATGGAAGTTTTGAATAAAGAGACAGAAATAATATTTTTCTGAGTGGAGAACTTGTAAATAATGTAAATAAATTCTCAAGTATTTATATATTTAGTGTACTTCCAAATATTGTCTTGAAAGAATTATAAATAGAATTCAAGAAAAGATTATAATATTTATTCAATAAATTTCAATCAAAATAAAGATTTAATCAATAGTATTTATTGAAATATAAAATGTGCTTGAATCAAGAATATGCACAAATGCACACATGAATGTTTTATTCAGTTGATTGCTATAATTTATGTTATTGTCAGAGAATGTATTCTTTTTTTCTGGAGAGTGAAGGGTAAGTGTTGGGTTTTGCTTTGGAGGTTGATAACTGATCAATATTTTTTAATATCTTTAAAAATCTAGACAAATTTAATGGTATTTAATTGCCACCACATATCTATAATAATAATTCTGCTTTATTAGTTTTAAGTTAAGGTCATATATAACTACATTTATTTTTTGATCTTTTATCTATAATATAGTTGATAATTGTATATCACAACTTTTTGGTTTAAAAATTCTGGTGTCACATGTTTAGTTTCATGAATACTCTCCTATTTCATTAGCTTCTTTGGTTTTTTTTTGTTCATTTATTTCTTCACAAATTTTCTTTTTATATTTTCATTGTTATTATATCATCTCATTTTTCTATTTTCTTTCATAAAATTTTTTTCTTGAATTTGATGAACAGTTAGTAGATATTATCTAATATCAACTTCTGTTTCCTGAAGTGACTCTTCTTTAAAACTATGTTCTTCATTCACCTTCTGTGTGCTAGAGAATGTTTTCAAATGCCATATATTGTTTTGTTGCTATTTGTGTGTGTGTGTGTGTGTATATATATATATATATATATATATAGTTTTGTTGTTATTTCAAGCTTTTTGTTGGTTTTCTTTTACTTTGTTTTCTCATTCTTAAAGGGTAAGCCTTCAAACTGGACCTGAAATTTCCCCATGAAACAATGAGTGGTTTCTTTGATTTTCTTATTTTTAATTTTGCATGGATTTTGATTATTCTTGTGTTGTCAAGCTAAAGGGGCTATAACTAATTTAGTGACCCAGCAATCTAAAAGAGCAGGGAAGATTTGGTCTAGTGGTAATTCTGGTAGGGGAACTTCTTTTCTATGTTATCTCTTTGTGTTTTGGGAGTTTCTCAGATGTGCATGAAAGGAGCCAGACTAAAGACAACCTTGTTCCCCTCCAAATGTAGAAATAGTTTTCCCTCTAGGGTATCAAATTTCTCCATATCAGTATAGAGTATTAATTTAGAATAGTGCTGCTTTGGGAAATCCACCTCATTCCATCCAGAGCTTCTGTAGTAGGCACTATGGAGCCATCACAAAACTCACTCAGTTAACCCCTCTTGGCTTGCTATCCTGGTAACTATTTCTCCAGAACCACTTCTGCTGGTTTTGCTATTCACACACACCATCTAAACCCTTGACACACACAAAGAGCCTACCAATGATTTAAGACTTTCCTAGGAATAGAAAAGCCTGGCCTGAAGCTGCTGCCATCTGCAGCCATAATCTTTCCAAGCCCAGGGTTCCGGGGCAGAAGTGGAATTGCATCAGACACATAGATGTCTTTCCACTGTAACTTCTGATATGGATTTAAGCTTTTACCTATTCCTAAAGGTGAGTTTTTACATTCCAAAAGATGATTTGACATTCTAAAGTATCTCATGGAAAGATCATGGCAATAGATTTTCCTGGCCATGGTTATATTTGTGGCTGTACGGTTGTATGTGCCCGACAAAGAGTAGGTCCGTATGGGTTGATGCAAACTACTTACTGAGGTGGACAGAGGGTCAGTGTATAGCCACATGCATTGCCGGGGATGTGATCAACTTATTAATATTTAGGTTTTAAATTCTACATATGCTAGCAGTTTTCTCTTAATTTATAACAACATAGATTTTTTGCTTTTCTTTGTCTTTTTTTTTTTGTTTTCTCATGATTAGCAGTTTTTGTTTCAGAGTGATTTCATATGTCCCACTCTTGGTGCCAATTTCTCATTGTCACTTACAGAAACTTTATTGTTATTAAATAAAAATGTTAAGAAAACATATCTTATTTCTGCTACATTAAAAAATATATATTTCTTAAAGGTTCTTGAAATTTTTTTTAACTGAACAGAAACACTGGTTAAATATAATTTATTTAAAATTTACTTTTTTTACAAAACATTTTTTTCTTCTCAATTAAAAACTAAACTCTTAATGAATACACAGCTTCATAAAGTGGTGTACCAGACTATTTACTCAACTTTTTTTTTTTTTTTTTTTTTTTTGAGACAGAGTCTTGCTCTGTTGCCCGGGCTAGAGTGAGTGCCGTGGCGTCAGCCTAGCTCACAGCAACCTCAAACTCCTGGGCTCAAGCAATCCTTCTGCCTCAGCCTCCCAAGTAGCTGGGACCATAGGCATGCGCCACCATGCCCGGCTAATTTAGCTGTCCATATAATTTCTTTCTATTTTTAGTAGAGACAGGGTCTCGCTCTTGCTCAGGCTGGTCTCGAACTCCTGAGCTCAAACAATCCGCCCGCCTCGGCCTCCCAGAGTGCTAGGATTACAGGCGTGAGCCACCGCGCCCGGCCAACTCAACTAATTTTGATGCTTTTACTAACCCATAACAAAATCAAGACTCATAAAAAGAGTTTAATTTATTCTTTTTTACACACTCTTTTACTTTTAAGTCAGAAAATATGACTTTGAATCCTAAAACTTACACCTTATAACAAAATCACTTAAATATGATGAGTCTTAATATCTTTATCATAGAAAACAGTAACAATAATAAATATTTTGTACAACTTTTGTGAGGATTACATTGAATAATCTTCGCCATATTGCGGATGTTTCATGGAATCCAGAAACAGTGCTCCAGTTCCCTCCATGCTATAAAGGGTTACATTGCCTTGAAGCGGGATTTATTAATAATTTGCCTTAGCAGATTCACAGAAGCCTGCCTAAGCTTTCTGTTCCCCCGAATCATGCTGAAAGGGTGAATCGAAGGATAAAGCAATGCTACCATTTCAATAATAATCACAAATATCGGGCTTTCTAGTGTATAGTAGGAACAAATTATCAGAAGAGTGTCCAAATAGTGCACAACTATGAGAAGGATGAAAGAAATCACAGTATTTCTGGCTTTCACATGAACCTCTTTGTTGAGGCCTCCAGATTCTTTGGCATGATGCTTCATCTGCCTGACATATCTCCATAAGGAAAAGACTAACAGGAAAAATGAAATGAGTGACACAGCCAGAGGGATAAGGGACCCCAAGTTGAAGAGAATTTGATCACTAAAGTACCGGGTTTTACTCACATATTTTTGCCAAGTCAAGTTTCTTTCAATTTTTAAATAGTTATGGATCCAAAAAGTATCCAATTTTATGCTCAGAAGATTAACAAACAAAGAGACAAAGAACCCCAGCAGAATGGTGACAACAATTCTCTCTCTTCTTCTTTTCAGCCAGAGAAAGAAGGGATGGGAGAAAGTGGATAGTTTGAGGAAATAGAAGACACTGAGGCTGGTAGTACACCAAACACTTAAGGAGTTGTTCAGATTCCAGAAGAAGTCAACAATTATGTTTATTAGATGATTTGCAAATAATTCTGGGTAGAAGGCTCTTCTAATGCTATCTTCAAGAAGTGTGCAGATCACACCAATTCTGGAGATGGCTAAGCACATAAGGATGAAGTCAAGCAAGGAGATGTTCTTGTTTTTAACCCATTCAGCACAGATTACCAATCCGATGAATCCATTCCCGCAAAGTCCGATTATGGATTCTAAAATTTCAATGACTATACACACTTTTTCAAATGCAGTTGACATATTTGCAGAAGTAAAACTCCAATTACTTCTGTTACTGCTGACAGGTTGGTTTCCAAATGACCTTTGGAAAAAGACACGACTGTCAAGAGTACTCTTCTTCAGGATTTTATTTTGGAATCTGTTTCAAACCAAAAAATATCTTACCCTGATGTGAGAAAACACTCCTGGTAGCTTCATCAAGCCACTTTCAAAAACAAAAACCCTTCCAACAGCGATTCTGGTATCAGCTTGATTACTAAATGTATCTTTTTGCCATTGTCACAGGCTGAATTTTCCGCTTATGAGGCTGAATTTGTTATTTGCTGACATGCAAATGAGAAGATTCTATGACATTGTTTTGTGCTTCCTTTTCAAACAGGAAATTTTGAATCTATTCATCTAGGAAGTCAAAGTAACAAGTTACAACTACAATTTTTGTATTTCCTCTTAAATTCTGACTCCTGAGATTAAATATGTCCAGGATCCCCAATTGGCCACAGCTGTAACTTCAGGATCCTTAAGGTTTATCAACGTCCTGCTCAGCATTTGTAAATTCTTTGTTACTACCTAAGGCCCTCTAGGTTTTCCTATCCAGGGAAAGACCAGGCTAGGCCTGAGCTACATACCTTCTCACTTCTTGCCCACAATGTTCCCATTTGAGTAAGATCTCATCTCTAAAACATATCAGAAGAAAAATAGGAAGATAGTGTTTGTGTCTCCCGGGTCTTTTCCTTTATTTCTATGTCCTGTCCTGGTCTTATTTACATTCCAAGCTGGCAACTTCCTCAGCCCCTGTGCCCCCATGTAGATTAGAATAACTGGAACAAAGGAGTAAGCCTAAAGGAGGAAAATATTGACTCCATTTGCTCCCTGTATGTAAAGCTCCAACCCTTATTAAGATGAAGTAGTTGGTTGAATTGTGTCCAAGAAGATATGTACAAGTGCTAACACTGGTACCTGTGAATGCGGTCTTATTTGGAAAAGATGCCTTTGCAGGTGTAATTGTTAGAATTAGAGAGGGTCCTAAATCCTATGACTGGTGTTTTTAAAGGAGAAAGGAGAGAGTTTTGACGTGCAGAAAGAAGGCCATGTAGAGCTGGGGGCAGAGATTGGCATTACGTTGCCACCATCCAAGGAACACCTCAGGCCACCAGGAGCTGAAAGAAGCATGGAAGGACTTTTTTACCAGAGTCTTCAGAGGGAGTATGGCCCTGCTGATGTCAGACTTCTAGTCTCCAGAACTATGAAAGAATACATTTCTATAGTTTTAATCTACCATGTATGCAGTAATTTTTAGGACAGTCCTAGGAAACTGATACAGAGGGTTCTATTGTTTTAAAATATTTTTATTGAAAAAATATATAGAAAAAATATGCAAAAATTAAGTGTAGAACATGAGGAATTTTTACTAACTGCTGGTTTCCTTAAAATCAGTGCCCAGATCAAGAAACAGAGCATAATCAACTCCCTAGAGCTGACCTCTTGCTTCTTCTAGTCACAATCTCACCCTCCCCTAGTTTTGATATTTATAGATGTGAAGTCAAAGTGTACCAATTTAGTTTCTTTCCTTCAACATTAAGGAAATTCTCATCTATCTATTTGTATATAACTATAGCTGATTTATTCTCATTGCCATGTAATACATCCATGAAAGCCTTTCTTACTGGCAGTGGAAAAGGAGTTGTGTATTGTTCAATTTTTTAACTTCTTTTTTGTCTTGCATGATCCTAAATTTCCCCTTCTTGTTTCTTTTTCTTTCGCCACCAGCTTACTGATGCTTCTCCCTTTCTTTGTTTCCCTCTCCTCTCCCGAAAGCAATCTTTAGGGACTACCATCTCAAAACCTGTACATTTTAGATTTCCATCCATGTTCTCCTTGCTATGATCTGCCAAGATTCTTTTCCCAAATTTTCATATTCAGGATGTATTTATTTTTTTCTTCCTAGTGTGATTTTAGTCAAGTCTTAGATCCTCACTCCACTTTTATGTCTTTTTCACACCATTTTTTTCGGAAACCTCCCATGCCACTACCACCAATCTCCAAAAGGGCTTACAGCAAAAGCTCAAAAGATAGTTTTTGTTGGAACTTGGTGCTCAGTTTTCTACTTAGAAGTAATTTGAATGTTTTAGTAGTCTCGGTGTTCTATTTATGTGGAGGGTGTGAGATTTGTGTGGCTTTGGCTCTTCTAGTTAATCTATATAGTTTTTGGAGGATGTATGACAAGATTTCAATTTAAGTGGTGATTCCTCAGCCCACTCCTCATTCAGTTTATTCTTATTCTTAGATTCAGTAATGCAAGCCTGAGGAGGACCAACGGATGAACACAAGAAAGGTCCACATGGCTAAAATCGCAAGACAACATGACGGCACACTAGTCGTGTTCTTTGTGTCCTTATTCTCTAGTAAAAACAGTAGGACAAAACTACATTTGTGAGTCTTAGGGGAATATTCCCTAACAGTACAACCAATGAAAGTGATCTGAGAAACAGGATGTGTACAGAGCAGAATTATATAGTGCCTTCTGTACCCACTCCCCCCTGAATGAGTAGAGATATAAATGAAAATGTGAAATGTTTATGTAAAATGCCAATGTCTCTTCATGACCAAGGTGATGTGGTAGCCAAAATACCAGGTAGGTGCCCTTCTCATTGACAGAATTAGTTTTCCAAAGTGACCAGAAGTATACTTTCCCCACTAACATCACTTTGTGTACAACTGTTTGGCATTTAGAGTCTAGAGCAATTCCCCTCCAAATACGCAGCAAGGCTTGGTTTAAAATATTATAGAATAAAAGTGGTTTATTGTGAAATTAGAAACATAAATCTAGGTAAATTGCTTTTAAATATCTGAAAATATATTTAATTTCACTTATAATAAGGGAAAATCAGATTAAAATTACACCAGAATACCATTTTGCATTTACCAGATTAACAAAAATTAAAAAGCTTGACAACGTGTTCTGCCAGTGAGACTTGCAAGATAACAGGCCCTCTGGTATATTGTTTGTGGGAATGCAAATTGATACAACCTATGGAGGGGAACTTTTCAATATTTGTTAAACTACATATGTGCTTATTCTTTGAATTTATCCTGAAGCTTTATTTCCAAAAATATAAAAATACATATACATAAGGTTATTTGTGGTAGCATTTTGTCAAAATGTGGAAAACAAACCAATAGTACATAGAAATTTCATTGAATCAATTCTGGTATAGTCACACAACAAAGTACTAGGAAGCTGTGTAAAGAATGAGAAACAACTTTATAAATGGAGGGAGTGACTTCTTACACATTGTGAAACGAAAAAAGCAAAGTGCAAGCTATCTTTTGGGTAAGAAATATGAAAATTAAAAAATATGCATATGTTTGCTTATTTTTTCAAAAATAAATACAGGAGGGATAAACCAGAAGTGAATGAGATTGATTATTCACAGGGAGTGATTTAAAATGATATGGAAGTTATATGGGGTTGGGGAGGGGAATGTTCTGTTCTCAGTATTCCTGTTGCATGGTTTTAACTTGGAATGATGTTAATGTTTCACATAATAAAATAAAATAAAATAAGAACTGGAGACAAAACCTAAAAGAGAATACTAACAAAACCAGACATCACTTTTTCAAGTGAATAATATAACCATACTGAAGGGGGAAAACGATAACTAACAAAAGTAACTTTTAAACATAATATTTTGACTATTTATCCTCATATAGGCATATACAAACAGTAAAAACTATTGGACTCTGGTTAGTAGAATGTCTTCCTTCCTTCTTAACTTCTTTCTTTCTTTCCCAACTTCTTTATTTCCTTCCTTCCCCTTTCCCTCTTTCTTTAAGTAGTATGAGTTAGCAAATCTGAATCCCTGAAATTGAGCTCAATTTACTTTGTGTGTCTCCACAGAGAAATAAGTAACAGATAAATGAAAATAAAGGAAATAGAGAAAGAAGGGAAGGTTCCAAAAATGAAGATAATCATAACATTAACATTTTTATTTTTACTTACATTGAATAACACAGCCACGTGTCCTTTCATTATTTTTGGACATGATACCAGAACATTTCAAAAGTATTTGGCAAAGGAAAGCTCATGAACAGGAAAGGCATAGATACCAGTAGAAACATGAAAACAATCTTGTTATTAAATAATTCTTCATTTTAGCCAAAGGCAAAGGAGTTAGGAGAAATTGGCAATCTTCAGGAAGTAAATAAAAGACAAAGAGACAAATAGCAAATCAAGTGCCCAAGTGGCTGGCCAGTCTCCAGATATTTGGAAGGACATGGTTTCTTTCCATAGTATCAGGGATTTCCTGATAGAACAGCACTGAAACAAATTGACAATTGTTAGCTACAATTGACTGATTTGGGCAAAGGCCAGACTAGTAAGAATGAAGTCAACCACCCATAACTTCTGATTTCTAATCCGGGCAATGCAATTCATGAGTTCAATGAATTCATTGCCCACATTCCTAGTATAACTTCCCCACTTACTGCAATCATGAAAACTTTCTCCGATATATTCAACATGGCTACAAAAAGAAAATTCTGATCTATAGTTTATTGTTTGACTAGTTTTCAGATGATTTACTGGACAATGATCTAGATCTTATGTGTGATTATGCAGTAGTATTCTTTTGCTTATTTTTATTGTGGCTCTTCTTTGTAGCTATGAAGCCCAGCAATCTGCAGTAGGGCTGTGGAATGACTCTCTGTAACTAACAGTCATTGAACATTTCCCACAACCTCTGCTAAGAGTTTCCATTCTTGGTACAGAAGTCAGCTATAAATGATAATTTCTAGATAGAAAAATGATTGAAAGACCAAATTCTCATTTGCTAATATGTAAATAAAGACACAGATTAATTTTCATTTCTTTGAATCAAATTTCTTCTCCTCTCCCAAAGAACTGCATCATTTGATTTACAAATAAGAAGTGTGAAAGAGGAAACTTTCGCCACATTAAAATACTTCAACATGTAGGCAAAACAAGCAACTCTTTCACTACTGATTAATTATAGAGCAAAGTGTAGGTTGCTGCATTACAACGTAAGCTACAGATACTGAAATTTTCAGAAAACTCAGTGAGATGTATATGAATCTAATCTTGACATTATAGTTCTCAAGAAAACATTTTTTTCCCTCTGCTGTAAAGATGTGAGTCTTTCAAGTTATCTGACAGTAGCAATTTAAACACATTTTTTCTTAAAATAAGTCTTTGGATGAAGCATAAACACCCCAAACAATACATGAAAAAAGTAAAATTCTCTAATTTGCTCAAAAACCTTTTTTGAGATATAGAAGAGTCTTCAAATTTTTCTACAGAATATTGTGAAGATTACATTATCTCAGGAGAAATGCTTAAAAAGTCATAACTATATTTAGGATTATCTGTTGCATGTGTGTGTATATAAATATAATATATATAAATAAATAAATATTCCCCCTATTATTTGTTCCCCACTCTTCTGTATTTCAGTTTGTCTAGTTTTTGCCTCTTGGATTACTTTTTTCCCTTTTATTATTATTTTAATTGAAACAATAATTGTACATATTTATGGCATACAGTGTGATATTTGGATACATGTATACAATGTATAATGACAAAATCAGGGCAATTAGCATATCCATCCCTTGAATATTTATCATTTCTTTGTGTTGGGAACCTTCAAAATTTGCTCTCTAGCTATTTGAAAATACAAAATAAATTTTCTTTAATTATAGTCACCCTACAGTGCTACAGAACACTAGAACTTATTCCTCCTATATACCTGTACTTTTGTGTCTGTTAACCAACCCTTAGCTATTTTTCTCTCCCCTCTCCTCTGCCCCACCTCAAATAACCACTATTCTACTATTTACTTCCATGAAATTGACTTAGCTTCCACATGAGAGTGGCAACATGCATTGTTTGTCATTCTATGCCTGACTTATTTCACTTACTATGATGTTCTCCAGGCTCAACCATGTTGTCATAAATGACAAAATTCCCTGGGCTTTTCTTTGATGGGAGACTTTTTATTATAAATTCAATCTCATTATTCGTAATTTGTCTGTTTATGTTATCTGTTTCTTCTTGGTTCAATTTTGGTAGATTATAAAGTCCAGGAATTTCTGCTAGATTTTCTAATTTGTTTGGCATTAATTGTTTATAATAGTCCCTAATAATCCTTTGCATTTCTGTGGTATGAGTTGTAATGTCTCCTTTTTTTGTTTTTGATTTTATGTATTTGGGTCTTTTGTCTTTTTCTTGGTTAGCCTAGATAATGGTTTGTCAATTTTGTTTATTCTTTTCAAAAAAAACCCAACTTTTTGTTTTGTTTTGCTTTTTTAGTCTCTGTTTTGTTTAGTTCTCTTCTTATCTTATTATTTCATTTCTTCTACTAATTTTGAGGGGTTTTTTTGTTGCTTTTCTAGTTTTTTGAGGTTCATCATTAGGCTGTTCATTTGAAATATTCATACTTTTTTGATGTAGGTACTTTATTGGTATAATCTTCCTTCTTAATAATGCTTTTGCTGTATACAATAGGTTTTAGTATGTTGTGTTTCTATTTTCATTTGTTTCTAGAAATTTTTAAAAATTTCTTCTTAATTTCACCATTGGCCCCTTGGCTGTTTTTATTTATTTATTTATTTTTTAATTTTTATTTCAGCATATTACGAGGGTACAAATGTTTAGGTGACATATATTGCCTTTTCCCCCACCCAAGTCAGAGCTTCAAATGTGTCCATCCCCCAGATGGTGCACACCGCACCCATTAGGTGTGAACATACCCATCCCCTCCTCCCTGCTCCCACATGCCTGACACCTAATGAATGTTACTACTATATGTGTACACAAGTGTTGATCAGTTAATACCAATTTGATGGTGAGTACATGTGGTGCTTGTTTTTCCATGTTGTTTCATGTCCATGTATTTGTACTATTTCAAAACTTCCTCTTATTGTTGATTTCTGGTTTTATTTCATTGTGGTGAAATAAATTGATATGAGATTTCAATTCTTTGAAATTTATTGAAACTTGCTTTGTGGCCTAAAGTGTGCTCTATCCTGGAAAAAGTTCCGTGTGCTGATGTGTGTTCTGCAGCTATTGGATGAAATGTTCTGTGAAGTTCTATTAGGTCCATTTCGTCTAATGTGCAGTTTAAATCCAATTCCAATTTTTTTTTATTAACTTTCTATGTAGATGATCAGTTCAATGCTGAGAGTGGGATTTTGAAGTTCCCATCTATTACTGTATTGGAGTCTCTCTCCCTTTAGATCTAATAATATTTACTTTCTCTATCTGGGTGCTCCAATGTTAGATATATAAATATTTATAATTGCTATATTCTTTTGTCGGATCTATCCCTTTATCATTATATAATGACTATCTGTGTCTCTTTTTACAGGTTTTTACTTAACATCTGTTTTATCTGATTTAAGTATAGCTATTCCTGTTTGCTTTTGGTTTCTGTTTACCTAAAATATCTTTTTCTATCTCTTCACTTTTAGTCTATACATATCTTTACAGGTAAAGTGAGTTTCTTATAGACAGCTTATAATAAGGTCATCTAAAAAATCCATTTAGCCAGTCTATATCTTTTAAGTGGGGAATTTAATCTGTTTATATGCAAGATTATTATTGATAAATGAGGACCTACTCCTGTTATTTTGTTAATTGTTTTCTGGTTATGTTGTATATCCTTTGTTGCTTTTTTCCTATTTTATTCTTTATCATTTTAATTTTGTGATTTTTCTATAATGATAAAGTTTGATTCTTTTTTCTTCCTTCTTTGTGTATCTTCTCCACAAGTGAGTTTTATACTTTTGTGTGTTTTCATGATAGTGCTTATCTTCTTTTTGATTCCAGATGTAGGACTCCCTTGAGCATTTTTTGTAAGGTTGGCCTGTGGTGATGAATTCCCTCAGTTTTTGTTTGGCAGGGAAAGACTATTTATCCCTCTCTTCTGAAGGATAGCTTTGCTGAGTAAAATATTCTTGAGTGACAATTTTTTTCTTTCAACATTTTGAAAATATCATCCAACTCTTTTCTGGCCTGTAAGGTGTTTTTGTAGAAAAATCTGCTTTTCTTCTAATGAGGATTCCCTTATATATGACATAACAGTTTCCTCTTGCTGTTTTTAGAATTCTGTCTTTGAGTTTTGACAATTTGACTGTAATGTGTTCTCAGGGATGACTTTTTTGGGTTGAATATCTTTGGAGACTTTTTAGTTTCCTAGATCTGGTTGTATACATATCTTCCTAGACTTGGGAAATTTTCAGCTATTATTTCATTAAATAGTTTTTCCATGCCCTTTTCCTTCTCATCTCCTCTGAAATTCCCAAAATAGAAATATTTGTTTGCTTATTCATGTCCCATAAGTCTTGTAGGCTTTCTTAACTCTTTATAATTTTTATTTCTTTGTTTTTTCCCTGACTGAGTAGTTTTAAATGACCTATCTTCAAGTTATGAGATGTTTTTTTCTGCTTGATCAAGTTGAAACTCTGTATTATGATGTTAAAGCTCTCTATTGTAGTTTTGCTTCATTCATTAAGTTCTTCAGCTGTAGGATTTCTGTTTGAGTTTTTTATGATTTCTCTCTTTGTTGAATTTCTCATTTAAATCATGTATTGTTTTCCTAATTTTGTTGAATTTTCTTGTATCTTGTTAAGTCTCCTCAGGATCATTAGTTTGAATTTCTTTTCCAGGATTTTATTGGTTTCCTTTTTGTTGGGGTCTTTTACTATAGAGTTATGATTTTTTTTTGGTGGTGTCATATTTCTTTGTCTTTTCATGTTTCTGGTGTTTCTACATTGGTGTCTGTGCATCTGATGGAACAATTGCCTCTTCCTAACTTTCTAGCATGACTGTCATAGAGAAAGACTTTCACCTGGGTTTAGTGCACTAGTTGTGAAGGGTGTGGTGTCTCTATTTCCAGACAGATGCAGTGGTATAGTCCCCATGCAGCTTATTCATTTGTGTTCAACATTAGCAATAACTGTGGGAACCTCAATAGCCTAGGCTGTAGAAGTTTGTGGCAGTGACAGAGGTGGCATAGGTTGTTAATATCTCAATGTCAAAGGCTTTTGGGGTCCTCCTATTCTCATTTTTTCCAAGTTGGGAAATTTAGCAGAGGGGATCCCTTTTGACGTCAGGTTTGGCATGACCCCTATGCAGCTACAGAAATACTGGGTTCCAGATACAGAACCAATTTGCTTTTGCCTAACAATGCAAGCAGTAGACTTTCACAGTCTTATCTAAAGCTTTATCTTAAATATTTCACCCAACATCACACTGGTCCATGACATTAATGACATTATACTGATTCTATCTGATGATCAGGAAGTATTAATAGCTAGTATCTCAAATGCCTTAATGAGACATGTATTAATAAAAATGTGGGAGATAAACCCCACAAAAATTCAAGAGATTGCTACCTCAGTGAAGTTTCTGGTGATATAGGGGTCTGGAGCATGTTGGGATGTCCCCTCCATTGTGAAAGACAATTTGCTGAATCTTGTACTATCTACCACTACAAAGGACACAACATTTGATAGGCCTCTTGGGTTTCTGAGTCAATAAAAATTTAAGTGTGCTACTGTGTGACCTGTTTGTTTACACAGTAGCCATAATCCTTCCAGTTGTGAGTAGGGACACAAGCAGGACAAAGCTCTTCAGAAAATATAGGCTCTTGCCCATGGATTCAGAAAATCCAATAATGTAAGATGTGTGGATTAAGAAAGAACAAGTAATACAGTAGGAATTGATGTTAAAGTAGTTAGAGCCATCTGTTCATGTAGTTTACTTGTGACTTGCAGAACTATTCAAGTTAAACCTTTTATATATCATTTCTACTTAATAGATTGCAGCCATCAATGCTCAACCTTATAGCCTCATAAGCATTGGATCATATAACACTCACTTTATGACAGGAAACTCAGATAACATGGATAATGAATGTTCCATTCTTTAAAAATGTTCTGTATGATATGCTGTGGCATTACACTCGGGTTAGCCCTGAAAAACAATGAAGTGAAATCCTATATATTAGGTTGTCCATTTTTCTGAGTGAAGAGATGGCTAGACTATATATCTACCCCCTGATACATGTGTAGTTGCTAATAGTTTAGCTGACTCGTCCAAGACTTGAAAAGAATGGTATTGGAATATTATTGATCAGTAAGACTGGGGCATAAGTATATGGAATATATCTCTCAGAATAGGTACAGAGCATGAGAAGTTCATGTGAATGCTCACTAAAGGGCATCCTCTGCAGAAGAAGTTTTCAGTAATCAGGTAGGCCAAAGAAAACATTCTGTGTGTATCAGTTAGCCTCTTTCCCCAGCTATTGTAGTACCTCATCAATAGCCCTTGGTGGAAAGGATGAAGGCTGTTCATGGCCTAAGCAAAATGTCTCTCATCAAGTAGCCATCCATGGTCTTAACATTAATTTTCTTTCACAAAGGCTATTTTTGCTACTGCTACTGATAAGTGCCTAACTTGCCAACAGAAAACCTCAGTGAACACTTAATATGGCATCACTCTTCAGGGAAATCAGCCAGTTACATGTGGGCAGTTGATTTATTTGTACCCATAGTATCACAGAAGGAGAGATTTGCATGTATTGTGTGCGGGGAGTTAGCTACGCTCCTAGCAAAAGTTCAAGTCCCTTAGACAGGGGTCATTGCAAGGGATGAAAAAATAGTAGGAAACAGAAATAAAAATAATACACAGAGCCAAAGATATAGTTTATAAAGTAATGATTTATGAAGATAGGCAAAGGAGAGTACTTGGAGGGTTACATGCCCTCCCACCAGACATGCAACCAAGACTGAAGTATTACACAGATATTTATAGTGTACAGAGTTTTGGTTGCCAGGGGTAACGGGGTTTACATAATAACAGGTAATTTGCTTTAGGGTCAAAGTCTTCCAAAAGGCTTCTACAGATCATTTAACTAACTTTATCTAGGTGAACAAAGGGTTATAAAATCTTCTTAGGGCAAACTTCTAAGTTTTATGATAAGGCTATTACTTTAGCAAAAACAGAGACATCTTGGCTCTGGTTGTTGTGTGACAGAGATTTCAGAAGTCAGGCATGAGCTGTCCCTTATGCTATTTACTTTAACTGCATGGTTCCATCTGGGCCGGGCTCGGGCAGCATATCTTATTGATCAGCTTTTATCTCTGATCAGCTCTCATCTCAGGCGGCCTGTCTTTGTTGATCAGCTCCCCATCCCATGGCTCCATGGAAGACCTGCTTTGTCTTTCAAAGCAGGTGAGAACCATAGGTTTGAGACTGCAGCGTCACCTTGGAATGCAGCTGCTACTGACAATTGAGATGCCCTCCTGAGGCAGGCAGCTTTTGATATGCAAACTAACACATTTACATTTTCCTTTAGGGCAAAGCCTTGCAAGACTCCTGAAATCATTTCTGTTTCTAAAAATATAGGGGGCATTTCTATAAATCAGTATTTCTTAGGCTCAACAATTGTGGGTATGGATTTGCCTTCCGTACCTGTAATGCTTCCAGCAGTGTCACTATCAGTAAATTTATACAATGCCTTATTTACCTTAACAGTGTTCAGCACAACTACTTCTGATCAAGAAAATTATTTCACATCTATCTATCTATATATGTATATATTAAAAACTACATATATGGTAATGAGGTCATACCTATGGAATTCACAAATTTTTTGAGCTCACTACTGTAATAAGCCCTATAATTAAGTTGCTTCCACTTAATTGTCTTTAATAAGTTTTGTTCCTCTAGAGCATGAATTGGCAAGCTATGGCTCCAGGCTGCTATGACCTCTTTCTGTAAATTAATTTTTACTGAAACACAGTTATCCTTATTAAATTAAGTGTTGTCTATGGCTGCTTTTGCACTACAATGGCAGAACTGAGTATCACAACACAGACCATATGGCCTGGAAAGCCTGAAATATTTACTCTCTGCCTCTTTACAGAAAAAAGTTTCTGACTCTGGCCCTAGAGTCCTGCAGTCAAGGCTAGTATTATAAGGCCTTATCTCCCTCATAATTCCTCTTTTATACACCAAGATATACTTTCTTTAAAAGGATGTGGAGGAGGTTTACTTGATACTTGGTACTGTAGAAGAGGCTTTTAAGAATGACTGAAATGCCCTAGAAGACCTACACTAAAAAATTATAATACCAATTTTATAGTTTTATTTCCCTCCTCAGTATATCACCCTCATTGACATGGACATTTATCAGAAAAGGCCAAAAAGATCCCTTTTTTGAAGAAAAAAATCAGTATATTTTTATATCTCTTGTCATCCAAGTGAGGGGAGAAGCAACTATAGAAATTGACATGTATCTCATACAGATTTGGGACACAACAACTGGGCTTAACGTATACCTGAGAAAGTACATAGGGTAAGATATGGGTATAGAATGATTAGAGCAAAAGAAGCTACTGAGGAATGACTGCCCTTTCAGAGTTCACTGGGGTGTAGATTTGTGTTTCCCATTGAGTAGATATGGACACTACAAAGGGAGCTTGCCATGGCCATCTTAAAAGGGAGCTCCTAAAGAGCACCTCCTGAAAGGGGAAAGTAATTGCAACAGGTGAAGTCTGGGTATAGTACACCATCAGAAACCAGGGGCATAGTACTTTCTTAAGATTTGGTGCCATTAAAGGAGAAGGAGGTAGCACTCATATCAGGGAACTTCAGGTTGGGGGGGGCATGTGAATTAATTTCAATAAAATCCACAAAGGTGTTATGCAATAAAGAATTAACTTAGCAGGCTCAAAGTTCTCAAACTCTACATATTCCAAAGAAAGGGGTGGCCCTTGATTGGTTCCTGGGAGATAACCTCCATGCGCTTAGAATATTCTATCTGGTAAGAGTGTCTTTGTAGACCTGGGGCCTTAAAGCACACTACATAGTTTATGTTAACAGTGTGATTTATGGTGAACTCTTTTTTGCTTGTCTGGGCCCCACAGCCTCACTATATAAATTTTCTCTGAGAGGGCTTGAGTCCAAGTAGTTATGTTCAATCTTATGGATGCTCCAGGCCTACATGACTAACCCCCAATAAAAACCTTGGATACCAAGGCACAGGCAAGCTTTTCTGGTAGATAACGTTTCTTATTTGTGTTATACATTTTTGCTTGGAAAAATAAGCACTGTTGGTGTGACTCCACTGGGAGAGGATAGCTGAAGCGTGTACCTAGTTTTCCCCCAGACACCACCCTATAGACTTTTTGCCTTTGTTGAGTTTAATATGTATTTTTCCATTGTAAAAAACTGGAACTGCAAATATAACAGCTTCTCTGAGTTCTCCGAGTATTTCTAGTGATTCATCATCCCTCAGGGTGTCCTTTGGGATCCCTGACACAGGTGAGTCTGCATTAAAACATGTAGTACGACTGAAGACTTTCCATAGGCAAAAGAGAATTACAGATGACACTTGCTACATGAGATATCTTCTCCTTTTTTTCTCTCCCATCCTTTCTCACTCTTTTACAACCAGGAAGGAACAAAAAGTAGGATAAGTGACAGAAGAACAACTGTCCCTTATAAAGAAACCTTTCCTATATCAGGTTTTCAGGCTTGAATGGGATCTGAACATGGTGAGTGGAAGTAGTTTTATATGGATGACAAATTGAAGCTTTGGTTTTAGTCTGGACTAGACTTGATACATGAGTGACTATAGAAGCTATGGGATCTGCCTAAAGTTTTATACTTGTAAAAGGAGAATATCTCAATAAAATATGGTGGTAGGGGTGAGAAAGAATAAATTTGCTTTCTGCTTTTATGCTAGCTACTAAGTCTAACTTTTTGAATAAACAAGTGACATTTATATCTCACCTAGACAAGGCCTTTTTATATTCTAATTTCTTAAAGTGCAGGCATCCTATATCCATATTAAACTGCCCAAAGAAGTAATCAGAAGCAAGTGACCACTGTCAAAACATGTGATTCTCAAAAGCCCAGTGTTAATAAATAATGTTCAGTACCTAGACTGAAGTGATAGCTGGGAAATGAGGAAAACATAAAACCATTTTGTACTGTAAGTATTTTCTACATTTTTTCCTTCAAAATAAACTCCATTGTGCCCTACGCTTTGGGCCTTTTATTTTCTAGGTCATGTATTTTCTCTTATATTTATGTACTTATTCAAGACTGCCTATGACCCATACTCAAGAAATAGTCTGAGGCCGGGCGCAGTGGCTCACGCCTGTAATCCTAGCACTCTGGGAGGCCGAGGCGGCTGGATCGTTTGAGCTCAGGAGTTCGAGACTAGCCTGAACAAGAGCGAGACCCTGTCTCTACTAAAAAATAAAAATAGAAAGAAATTAGCTGGACAACTAAAAATATATAGAAAAAATTAGCCGGGCATGGTGGCGCATGCCTGTAGTCCCAGCTACTTGAGAGGCTGAGGCAAAAGGATTGCTTGAGCCCAGGAGTTTGAAGTTGCTGTGAGCTAGGCTGACGCCATGGCACTCTAGCCCGGGCAACGGAGTGAGACTCTGTCTCAAAAAAAAGGAAATAGTCTGGTTCCAGTGGATGCTGCAACCACATTTTTAGGCACTTGCAGGTATGTAAGCAAAATTTTAACATGCATGTTCATTCTGTGATCATTCTTTCCCAAATACAATTTTAAGTTATGTTAAGCTATCAACCACAGGTAATGAGGTGTCAAAATTTTCAAATATTTATTTCATTAATCCAGGGGTTATATGTCTCTGAGACTTGCTACACTTAAAATTTTACAGTTGTCATCTAGTGACCAATCTTTCTAAGCACTATTCTTTATCTCATCAAAATTCCCATGTCTTGGTGATATTTGGAACATATTTTGAATCCATTCATTTACTCACTCAACAAATACTGAATACTAAAAAGCTGAGAAGTCATTTCTGGTAAGTGAGTCTGCTTTTTAATATTATGTTTTTCTTGGTTTAAAAGTATGACTAGAGAATTGTCAACAATACCAAAATTAAGGTATCAAAATATTTTACATTGTGAAAAGGGAAAGGAGAGGAGAGTGGAACCAATGAAAAAAATACTTAAAAATTAAGTCTGAGTGCATCAAAGAGACAGTAGCACTAGCCTGAGAATTTTGAAGAGAGTTTTCAGTTCCCACAAAGAAGACTGTCAAGTAAAAATAAATATCTCAGCTTTTAGGAGGAATCAGAGAGCCCCCTCAACAAGAACACAGTAGGTAAGAATCAAAACAGAAATCCAGAATCAGAAATATGGCACTAGAACTTCTATTCTCTAACCCAGAGATTCTATTAAGAGAAGGTGGCATCCACAAGCTATTTTAAATGGAGATCACCCCAGGCATTCATGTATCTGCATTTTGTGAAATACTAGCACAGCCCAGATTCTTTTTTTCTCAAGATAAGGTCTGGTAGGGACTATGTGTGAGTGGGGGCTATCTGTGTAGGAATCAGTAGGTTCTAAGCTAGGGAAGGAAAGTGATAGCTTCCATTACATGTCTGCTATATATTTTTTGCATTGTTTAATTCTAATTTTACTTTTTAATATCTTATGCTATGTATTCATAATTTTAAGAAGAGATCACAACAAAAAACTCAACTCTCAAGATATTTTACCATTTATCTCCATCTTATGTTTTAGGGGTCTATGATATCTAAGATATTTTTCTGTGTTTTATTTAGTTACTTTTATTTTAGTAATTTGATTTTCTATATTATTTCTATTTATTTATTATTTATTTATTTTTTTAGAGACAGGATTGTACTGTGTCACCTAAGCTGGAGTGCAGTGGTGCAATCATAGCTCACTGTAACCTTGAACTCCTGGGCTCAAGTGGTCCTCCTGCCTCAACCCCCCTCAGCTAGCACTACAGGTGTGAGCCACAACACCTGGCCCATTACTTTTTAAAAACTTGTGGTAGTAGTGTTAAACATTGATCAATTGCAGTTCTTCTTAAGCATTAATAATCAAAACCTTTTCTTGCTTACATGGAATATCCTCTTTCTTTAAGAATATATCCCAATTGTTTGCCCAAGTCTGCTCACTATTTAAGGGTTCTCTGGGATTGTGTTATTTTGGCCTATTCTTTTGCCTTGTGTCATTTTTTTTTTTCTTGATTTTTGTTTATACTTTTTTTTTTATATGCTCATTGTTTATTGAACTTAAATCTTTAACCAGTGTGGTTGCCCACGATTTTTTCTTTGAGGACTATTTACTCATTTCCTTGCTAAGAGATTTTTATGAAATGAAATTCGGTATACTGCTACTGCCATCTCCTGGAATGCCCCACATTTTCTTCAGATATATGTCTGCTTTTAACTTCTAATGGTAACCAAATGAATGTTCCAAAGATTTGCATTCCAAATTCTGTCTGCTAGTTCTGCTCGTTTTTTTATGGTGGGGATACTTATTTGTTACTTGATGCTTTCTGTTGGAAATACTAACAAGTCATTACTTGTACTAGCAAATAGCCACTAATGACATGAGGTTTTCAAATGACTTTATTTTTGTATTCATATATGTACTTTTTATTTTTTGTTAAAGTCTAAACGTATTACTCAACATATTTATTCTTCTCATTTTGGTGTTCCCTTCAGTTTTAAATAAAAACCTAAAATATTTACTTTTATTTAGGAATTTAATCTATATGTATTTGTATGCATATGTCTTTATTTATAAAAATTGATAACAATTCTTTATACATTTGTATGTATATATGCTTTAATCAAATCAATTTGATGAAAATTGAGATAACATTAAAATGTTTATTGTATTGTATGACATAAAATGCATTATTTATCTAATTTTACTATCACTACTATATTACTATTTTAATTTTACTATTAATTATGTAGTCACTATTCTGATGAAAACACAGCAAAATTCTTTTCTTTTACCTTATTTCAGGCAATTTGTATTTGCCCTTATACAGCCAATTATGCTTCCTCAAGTCAGAGATCTCAGAGGCATATCTTCCTAATTATCACATGCAACAAATATCTAAAATTACAACAAAGCTTATCTTCATTACTCACCTTACTAACACATATTATGTATAAAGTACTCCAAACTTAAGTAAATACAGAAAATCTGCTGTCCGATATTACACCAGGATCTGTTGGAGTCTGTGGCAGTTTTGAAACATGGCTGCAAACTCTTTGTCCTCTTAGTGAGTCCTTGGATCTGCAACCCCTGCTCTTAAAGTCTGGTGGGCTTGCGACTGCTTCAGCCAATAACGTACAGTGGAAATGGCACTATATGACTTCTACATCTGTCCAAAAAAGCCGCAGAGTTTTTGCCTTAGTCGCTGGAACGTTTCCTCTTATAGTCCCGAGACACTCAGTCAGAAGTCTGACAAAGCTGAAAGCAGCTTGCCATGAGGAATCCCAAGCCACATGAGGAGGCCACATGAAGACAATCTGGCCAACCATTTCAAATGAGCCCAGACTTGAATCAGACCAGTCCAGGAACAGATGTGTGAACAAAGAATCTGCTTGGTGATTCCAGCCCCTGCCATTTGAGTCATAGGCAGTTGTCTAAGTATTCTGATGTGAAGCACCAGACATTTCAGAGCAGAGGCAAGTCATTCTGTTGTGCCCTGTCTGAATTCCTGTCCCACGAATCTGGGAACATAATAAAATAGTTGTTGTTTTGTGCCACCGAGTTTTGGACTGGTGTTTTAAAGAACAATAAACGATTAGGACAGAATTATTCAGGATATAGGTATAAAAAAATCTTTTATTATTCCAATTTTTGTGTTCACAGTAGCATTATTTATAATAACCAAAAGATAGAAACAACCCAAATGTTCACCAGTGGATGAATGAATAAATAAAATGTGCTATAGCTATGCAATGGACTATTATTCAACCATGAAAAGGAATAAGGTATTGATATATACTACAATATAGATGAATCTGGAAAAATATACTAAGTCAAAGAAGCCAGTCACAAAATAGCACATATTATATGATTCTATTCACATGAAAGTCCAGAATACAGAAATCTATAGATAAAAGAAGTAGATTACTGGATGCTTAGGGCTGGGGTGGGGAGGGGGGTGGAACAGTAGCGGAAGGGGCAGGTGATAGCTAAAGAGTGTGATGTCTGAGGTGATGAAATGTCCTAAAATTGACTGTGGTGATGGTTGCACATATCTGTGAAAACATTAAAAATCATTCAATTGTATACTTCAAATAGGTGAATTGTATGGTGTACAAATTATACTTCAATAAAACTGTTTAAGAAAAAAGCATGCATAACATTTTTCATTAGAGTGTAACTGTTGTGTATTTTTTTATAATTTTCTTATGCATTGTAGTAATCCTATTTACTTATCTTTAATTCTGATGAGGTTTAAAAAAATATCCAAAGCCTTATATCATTTCACTTTTGTTGACTATTAATTATTGAGAAGCTTTTTATTATTTGTATGAGACAGGATAGGATAGGCTATGCTGTAGCATCCCAAATGTGAGTTTCATAAAAGGTTCATTTCCTGGTTCACATTACATAACCGATTTAGTTTAAAAGTGCAGTGTGAGGCAGAGGCAGTTCATGTCGTCTTTCTGGAATGAAGGCTGATAGAATATCTAACAAACAGAAATACTGGAAATGAAAGAGGCATTCAAGAAACTACAAAACACAGTGGAAAGCCTTAAAAATAGGCCAGATCATGCAGAGAAAAGAATCTCAGAACTTGAAGATAACACCTATGTGCTAAACAAATCAGAGCAACAAAAGAACACAGAAGCAAGAGACAAGAACAAAGCATACAAGAAATGTGGGATTATGTAAAGAGACCAAACATAAGAATCATAGGCATTCCTGAGTGCAAAGAAGAAAATACACAAGGGCTGGAAAATCTATTTCTAGGAATAATGGAGGAAAACTTATCTGGCCAAGCCAGAAATCTAGATATCCAGGTACAAGAAGCACACAGGACTCTAGGGAGACTCAATGTGAAAGCACAATAACCACATCACATGTTTATTAAGCTGGCCAAAGTAAACACGAAAGAGGCACTCCTTCGAGCACAAACGCAAAAATAACAGGTAACCTACAAAGGAAAACCTATCAGACTAACTGCAGATTTCTCAACTGAAACCTTACAAGCCAGAAGGAACTGGGGATCCATCCTTAGTCTTCTAAAACAGGATAATGGGCAAGCCAGAATTCTATATCCTGCAAAACTAAGCTTCTTATCTGAGGGAGAAATAAAGACTTTCCCAGACAAGCAATCATTGATGGAACTTGTGAAGACCAGATCTGCCCTGTAGGAAATACTCAGACCTACATTATACACTGACTAACACAATAGATATCCACCAGTGTAAAGTAACCTAAAAGTTAAAGTCCAGAACCTTGATTCCACACTGGCTCAAGAGGTAAAACAAAATAGTAAGAGTCTATCCAACAGTAGAACAGAAATCTACCTCAAATATCAATTCTCTCAATAAATGTGAATGGCTTGAAATGCTCACTGAAGAGACATAGGCTGGTTGAATGGATAAAAAAAACACACTCCAAGTATCTGCTGCCTCTAGGAAATGCATCTTACCCAAAAGGATGCATTCACACTCAAGTTGAAGACATGGAAAATAAATTTCCAGGCAAATGGAAATCAAAGGAAAGCTGGGGTAGCCTTTCTTATCAGATAACATAAACTTTAAAGCAACAAAAGTAAAGAAAGACAAAGATGGTCACTACATAGTTGTGTAGGAAAAATTTCAACAAGAAGATTTAACAAATCCTAAATATTTATGCACCCAACTCAGGAGCACACAGATACACAAAGCAAACCGTGATTCATCTAAACAACATCAAACAATATGATAAACAGAAATGCCATAATAGCTGAGGATTTCAACACCCCACTGACAGAACTGGACAGATCCTCCAAGCATAAAATAAGCAAAGAAACAATGGACTTAAACAGAACTCTAGAACAAATAGACCTAATAGACAGCTACAGAACATTCCACCCAAACAACACTGGATATACATCTTCTCATCAGCTCATGGAACCATCTCTAAAATTGCTCAAATCCTAGGCCACAAAACAGACCTCAAAAAATTTAAAAAAATAGAAATTATGCCATGTATCTTCTCAGACCACAGTGGAATAAAATTAGAGATCAATTCCAACAGAAATATTCACCTCAACACAAAGTCATGGAAATTAAACAATCTATTGCTGAATGACTATTAGGTCAAGGAGGAGATCCAGATGGAAATCAAAAGATTCTTCAAACCAAATAATAATGAGGACACAAGTTATCAAAATCTGTGGGATACAGCAAAAGCATTCCTGAGAGGAAAACTAATAGCATTCAATGCCCACATCCAAAAGACAGAAAGATCACAAATCAACAAACTAATGAATGAACCATCTCAAGGAACTGGAAAAGGAAGAGCAAACCAATTCTAAAGCCAGCAGAAGAAAAGAATACCTAAGATCAGAACAAAAGTAAATGAAATTGAGAATAAAAGAACTATGTAGAAGATTAATAAAAAAAAAAAGTTGGTTCTTTGAAAAGATAAACAAAATTGACAGCCCTCTTGTTAGATTGACCAGAAGTAGAAAAGAAAGGACTCTAAAAAGCTCAATTAGAAATGAAAAGGGAGAGGTCACAACAGATATCATGAAACAAAACATCATCTTTGAATACTATAAAAATCTCAGCTGAGCGTGGTGGCTCATGCCTGTAATCCTAGCGCTCTGGGAGGCCGAGGTGGGAGGATTGCTCGAGGTCAGGAGTTTGAGACCAGCCTGAGCAAGAGTGAGACCCCATCTCTACTAAAAATAGGAATAAATTAGATGGGCAGCTAAAAATATATATAGAAAAAATTAGCCAGGCATGGTGGCACATGCCTGTAGTCCCAGCTACTTGGGAGGCTGAGGCAGGAAGATCGCTTGAGCCCAGGAGTTTGAGGTTGCTGTGAGTGAGGCTGACGCTACGGCGCTCTAGCCTGGGTGACAGAGCAAGACTCTGTCTCAAAAACAAAAAATTTAAAAAAAATCTCTATGCCCAAAAGCTTGAAAACATGGAGGAGATGGACAAAGTCTTAGAAACACATAACCTCCCTAGGCTCAATCAGGAAGAAACAGAATTCCTGAACAGACCAATATCAAGCACCAATATTGAAGCAGCAATAAAAAGTCTTCCAACAAAAAAAAAGTCCCAGACCAGACAGGTTCCCACCTGAATTTTACCAAACCTACAAAGAAGAACTGGTACCTATACTGCAGAAATTATTGCACAACATTGAGAAGAATGGAATCCTCCCCAACTCATTCTACAAAGCCAATATCACCTTGATACCAAAGTCAGGAAAGGACACAACAAAAAAAGAAAGCTACAGACCAATATCCTTTATCAATATAGATGCAAAAATTCTCAATAAAATCTTAGCAAACCGAATTCAACTGCAAATCAAAAAAATAATTCATCATGATCAAGTGGGTTTCAAGTACATATCCTCCCAGAGATGCAAGGATAGTTCAACATACGCAAATCTATAAATGTAATTCACCATGTAAATAAAAGCAAAAACAAAGACCATATGATCCTTTTAATAGACATAGAAAAAGCATTTGACAAAATTCAGCACACTTTTATGATAAAAACTCTAAACAAAATAGGCATAGATGTGTCATACCTCAAAATTATTAAAACCATATACGATAAACCCATAGCCAATGTCATACTGAATGGGGAAAAATCGAAAGCATTCCTGCTTAGAACTGGACCCAGACAAGGTTGCCCACTATCTCCACTTCTGTTCAATACAGTTCTGGAAGTTCTTGCCAGAGCAATCAGAGTGGGGAATTAAGTGTATCCACATGGGGGCAGAAGAGGTTAAACTTTCACTCTTTGCTGACGATATGCTATTATATCTAGAAAACTCCAAAGATTCAACCAAGAGACTCCTGGAATTGATAAAGAATTTAGCAAAGTGTCAGAATACTAAATCAATGCATACAAATCAGTAGCTTTCATATGTGCCAATAACAGTCAAACTGAGAATCAAATCAAAGATGTGACACCTTTTACAATAGCATCAAAGAAAATTAAATGTTTAGGAATATATTTAACTAAGGATATAAGAGACTTATACAGGAAGAACTATGAAACAGTGAGAAAAGAAATTGCAGAGGATGTAAACAGATGAAAAACCCTACCATGCTCATTGATCAGCAGAATCAATATTGTTAAAATAACTATACTACCTAAAGTGATCTATAGAATTAATGCAATCCCTATCAAAATACCAACATTTTTTTGTAGATCTAGAAAAAATAATTCTACACTTCATATGGAACCAGAGAAGACTCCATGTAGCAAAAGCAATCTTAAGCAAAAAGAACAAATTGGTAGGCATCAATCTACCAGACTTCAAGCTATTACTACAAGGATATAGTAACCAAAACAGCATGATATTAGCACAAGACCAGAGATTTAGACCTCTGGAACAGGACTGAGAACCCAGATATAAAACCATCCTCATATGGTCACCTAATCTCTGACAAAGCAGACAAAAATATACATTGGGGAAAAGAATCCCCATTCAATAAATGGTGCTGGGAAAATTGGATAGCCACATGCAGAAGACTGAAACTGGATCTGCACCTCTCACCTCTCACAAAAATCAACTCACGATAGATAAGACTTAAACCTAAGACATGAAACTGTAAGAATTCTAGAAGAAAATCTTGAGAAAACACTTATAGACATTGGCCTAGGCAAAGAATTTATGAAGAAGACCCCCCCAAAGCAATCACAGTAGCAACAAAAATAAATAAATGGGACCTGATCAAATTAAAAAGCTTCTGCACAGCCAAGGAAACTATCATTCAAGTGAATAGACAACCTACAGAATGAGAGAAAATATTTGAATGTTACACATCCAATAAATGGCTGATAATAGAATCTATATAGAACTTAGGAAAATAAGCAAAAAAAAAAAAAATCAAACTCCATTAAAAAGTGGGCAAGGGACAGGAACAGAAACTTTTCAAAAGAAGATAGACTAATGGCCAACAGACATATGAAAAAATGCTCCATGTCTCTAATCATCAGGGAAATGCAAATCAAAACCACAATGAGATATCACTTAACTCCAGTGAGAATGGCTTTTATCAAAAAGTCCCAAAACAAATGTTGGTGTGGATGCAGAGAGATAGGAAGACTCTTACACTGCTGGTGGAACTGTAAACTAGTACAACCTCTATGGAAAGTAATATGGAGATACTTCAAAGAATTACAAGTAGAACTATTATTTGATCCAGCAATCCCACTACTAGGCATCTACCCAAAGGAGCAAAAGTCATTCTATAATAAAGACATCTGCACTTGAATGTTTTATAGCAGCACAATTAACAATTGCAAAGATGTGGAAACATGCCAAGTTTCCATCAATACATGAGTGGATTAATAAAATGTGGTATATGTTTACTATGGAATACTACTCAACCATAAAAAGTAATGGTGAACTAGCACCTCTTGTATTATCCTGGGTGGAACTAGAGCCCATTATTCAAAGTGAAGTATCAGGAGAATACAAAAACAAGCACCACATGTACTCACCATCAAATTGGTACTAACTGATCAAGACTTAGGCACACACATGGAAGTAATATTCATCCAGTGCCGGGCTGGTGGGAGGGGTAAATTCACAACTAATGGGTGCGGAACACACTGTCTGGGGGATGCACATGCTTGTAACTCTGGCTTGGGCAGTGAAAAGGTAATATATGTAACCAAAATGTTTGTACCCCCATAACATTCTGAAATTTTAAAAAAGAAAATAAATTTAAAAAGTAAATAAATAAAAAAATTTTTAAAAATTAAAAAAATAAAAATGTTACATTTTCATTTGTTCTCCATGGTTTCTGATGAGAAATCTGTTGTCATTTGAATCATTGTGTGTAATGCTTCATTTTTCTCTGAATTTATTCATTTTTTCTTTAGAATTGGGTTTTAGCAGTTTGATTATAATTTGTCCAGGCACGATTTTCTTTTGAGTTTATTTGTTCTGAAATTTGCTGAACAGCCTCTTGAATCTATAAATTTATG
>CM052440.1:76769412-76779960 GCA_028533085.1 Varecia variegata | reverse complement strand
AGAGGATCATAAATAAATGAGTTCAGAGACCTAGATATTCATCTATGAATTTACATATAATATAAATATATGATATATAACATATATGATAAATATTGGCACCAGTTATGTGCGAGACAATGCTAGGTGTGGGGTAAATTTGAGGGTGTAAGAAAGGAATAATTTTTGTCCTTAAACATTTGTATTTTTTAGGATGGTGAGGAAATTTGCAAGGAAAATGACAGCTGCCTTTGACACATGAAGAGGGCAGAAGGACCTAGTTTTATACATATGGCCCCCAAGAATAGAACTGGGGCAAACAAGTTGAAATTACAGGAAGGCATATTTCAGCCATTGGAAAGAATAATTGCCCAACAATGAATTATTCTCCTCAAGGTACTAAGTTCCCCATCATGAGAGATTACAGGCCACTTAACAGATATGAAGGAAAAACCCTCTTCTATGTTTAAAAAAGACACTGAATGTCTGATTAAGCTGGATACATTTTAAGATACCTTCAAACCTTGAGATTACATGGTTTTATAACATTTGATAGCATAGGTAAAAATCCAAGAAAGTCAAAATATCATATTAATATAACAACAGAACCACAATCCCTTTTAATAAAAATCCTACAATGATAACCTTATAATTTCATTCACTCTCTCATTAGCAGAGCTGTGGTTCTCCTCTGGGACCTAGTGTGTGAGAACGAGCAACACATTTGCACAAGGGGAGATCAAATTGCTGCCACGTCTCAACATGGTGGTCAGCAGGTGGCCACTCTTTCTCTGACTCTGGTGGAAACTGAGGCAGTAATATGGTGCCATGACCTTCGGACAGACATCTAGAGTAGTGTCCTTATTTTTAAATGATCAGGAGCGAGTCAAACCTTCTAGAGGAAGTAAAGTCACTCCTGTCCCTTAACTCCTTAGTCCAGCTCTCCTCAAGGACTTCAGAGATTGCACTTTGCATGTTTGGAAGTCAAATCTTGCACTTCTCCACTTGAAAATATTCTTATATTATTGCCAGTATAAATAAAATTCTCCCTTTTTCCACTGGCTTGAGACTTATTGCATTATTGTCCCATGTGAGTCCTATTGTTTGCTGATGTTACGGCCTGCACGTTTTTTATGAGTTTCTTACTTCCCAAGCTCCTGACTATTGTGTTTGAGTTACACTTTGTAGGGGAGGAAAAGGTGTGATACATTTCCTCACTCATCATAAGGGTGATGATCGACATTCCCAAAACAAAAAATAGGTTAACAAGAGAAAAGCATAAAAAAAAACTATTTAATCAAAGTTTTATGTGACACTGGAGACTTCGGAAATGAAGACCCAAAAACTCAGGGAAAACTGTCTAATTTTATGCTTAGATTGAACGAAGAATGGGCAGCTGTGTAGAAATGTGATTGGACCAAAGGGAATGATCTAATGTTAATAGACTGAGTGGGGAAACCCGGGCAAGGTCGCCCTGTGCAGCTGTGTAGCCTTCCTTCCTGCTGGGTGTAGGGCAGGACCCCTCTGGAGGTCTAATGACCCACTATCAGACAAGGTAGGGCAGAGAATTTCTTTATGGCCAGTTTTTACACAGAAAGGCATGGAAAGGTTGGAGCAATATTTTTAGGTTTTATGGCTGACTTCGTGGGAGGAGAGTTCTACTTTCTGTGGCCTTGCCTTGAGGGAAGAAGGGGAACAGGAGAAAGAGGGGCAGGAGGTGGTCACTGTAAAGGGGAAAATAAAAACCTTAGGACCCCTCAAAATTCATTATGCCAAAAGGGATAACTGAGTCACAAAAGCACTGCCATCCTCTTCTCAATGGGGTACAGGGATCCTCTTTTAAGAAATGAAGGGGCTTAGAAAATGACTACACTGGGTTTGGCTTTCTTTGTTTCTGGTGGACAGAGTAAGGGAGGGAGAAAGGAAGCCTTGCTGGCAAGGCATTCCTGTTTCAAAGCCTCAGGATAACAGCCCACAGGGAGATGTTTTTATTCAGACCTTTAAGGGTGTCTGACTCTCAGCAAACCTGTCCCAGATCAAATAGGCAGGGCCTGGCTGCATTTAACAGAGATTCTCTAGAGATGCAAGTCTCTCCCTTACCGCCCCCACCCCCCAGATAGCCCGGCAGCGTTATTCCTGTTTGCCCACAGCCATCTCGAAATATGTCAAAGAAATGTATTTTAGAGTATGATATTTCTTATTTCCTTCAGCCCTAACCTCCCCCTTCAAGATACACAGTTCCTATAAAATGAGTGATATCAGTTATAACCTTAGGACTGTAGCCTAAATAAACCCTTAAATGTAGATTACAAGTTTATCTCCACAGATGCAAAGGAAAATATATAGTTACTCTTGGGAAAAACACAACATTGACTATTTCCTCTACTCCATCCTCTGTTTGGTTTTGTTCTTGGGGGGCGGGGGTGGGGGTGGCTAGGGTTTTTGGGTTTTTTTGAGACAGAGTCTTGCTCTGTTGCCCTGGGTAGAGTGCAGGGGCGTGATCATAGCTGACTGCAACCCCAAACTCCTGGGCTCAAGCGATCCTCCTTCCTCAACCTCCTGAGTAGCTGGGACTACAAGCCCATGCCACGCCAGGCAAATTTTTCTATTTTTAATAGAGACAGGGTCTTGCTCTTGCTCAGGCAGATCTTGAATTCCTAAACTCAGGCGATCCTCCTGGCTCTACATCCCAGAATGCTAGGATTACTGGCATTGTTACAGCAAGTTTTACAGCGGTGGTCCCAAGGACAAACCGAGCAGCACACGGAGAGTCGGAGAATCAACATTTATTCGCCGGCGGGCTCAGAGGAGTCTCGCCACCAAATTCTGAGCACCGTCTACCCAATTTTTCCCATTTTTATTAAGTTGGGGTGATCGAAGGGGAGGGGGTCTCAGGTGACTAATGCCCGCCAGGTAATAGATTAGATTAGTGTCTGCACCAGATAATTAGGTTTACTGTTATGCTAATGTGCTAGGTGTTAGGCTATGTCCTGCACCAGGTAATCAGGTTTAGTGTTATGCTGATGTGCTAGACGTTAGGTTAGTAATATGCTAATGTGTCAGGTGTCAGGTTAGTGATGTGCTAATGCGGGTCTTCTGTGCGTGTGGGGTGGGGGTCCCAAGTGGCTGCTGTGCTAAGTAATAGACGGGGGTTTTCCTTTTCAGCATGAGCCACTGCACCAAGCCTTATCCTCTGTTTTGAATGTTCATTTTCTCTTATGGAGATTTATTGAGAACCGAATAATAAAACCTGGTTCTCAAATAATAAAACCTGAACCGATGGTTCAGGAGAATACCATCAGTTGCCTCACTGCTTACCTTGTTCACCCCTCCGTTTTTCCTGTGTACCCCTTTTTTCCTTTAGATGGGAAGTTCCCGGCCCTTCCGATATCCTTCAGTTCAAAGGACTCAGCACGCCAAAGCCCTGTACTTTGGGATATTGTTTTCTGAGCCCCAACAACTTCATTGTGCAGGGCTTGCCAGGGAAATTGAGTTTCCAGGAAAACAAAACGTTCTCTAAAGTGTGTGTGTTTCTCCCTCCCCTTAGAGTGAAGCCTTTTGTGCAGTGCCACACTTCACAGGACAAAGCCAGCAGGAAGGCCATCAGAGCGGTGGCCGGGCTGGGGGCACACTGAGTGGAGAGATCGAGAACATAGGCTGTAGCTTCAGACTGCCAGCAGGTTTGCTTCCTGACTGTATAACATCTGTTATGTGACCTTTTGTAAGTTAACTAACCTCTCTGTATTGCGGTTTCCTCATCTAGGAAAGGGAAATAGCAGGATTGTAACAGGAATGTCCTGGAAATAAAAAAAAAAAAAGATTTTATGTCTCCTTAAAACTTCCCCCACTCTTTGGGAACTGCATTCTGGCCTGCATCCCAGAGGCAGATAAAGTCTTTTGTTAAAACTCCCAGGTGGCGCCAGCTCCCCAGCTGGGCGGCTGGCAGAGTTCACAGGCTTTGTCTTTGGCAGAGATGGGACATTAGAATAGTTAACCACAGTGATTGCCTGAAGCTGAGAACCCTCCCTCTAAAAGCTCTGTATTCTGCCTATGTTCCGGAAATTTGGATTTTGAGATGAGAAGGTCTACCATTTTTCCACCTTTGTCAGCAAAACGATATCTTTTTCCTTCCTCCCCAAACCGCTTGTCCTTGTTCTTCTGATTTGGCCTTGTGGACAAGTTGCTGAGTTTTTGGTAACAGATTTTGGCGCCCCTAGGTGGGCCCATTGGCTTCCCGGTAGAATAGCACCCTGTGACTGTGGGGAGAGGCAGGGAGCAGCTCTGGGACAAGCCGTGGGTAAGGGCATCACCTCTTTCAGGAAGAAAAAAATGGATTTCCAGCAGCTGCTGGGGCTCCTTGGCTCTGGGAAGTCCCATCCCTTTCTTTCCAGATGGAAGAAGCTTTAACCAACCTGAACTGATCTGGGGACTGAGGAAACAGATTTGGGAAGTGTCACAACAGCCATGGCCCTTTGTAAGTAAAGTTCCCCCACACACACACCAAGACCCTGTTTCCACCCATTTGAGGAGGGGTTTCAGACCTCCCTGTTGGTGTAGAGAAGCCATTTGTGGGTGGAAATGTAGCAGTTTAGTGGGGCGGGGACCTGGAGTTCTTTTGCGGCCCCCAGGGAATGGGGGAGACTGGACCACCGTTTGGGGAAGGTTGGAACCTTCCAGCCCTGTGCCAGGGCATTTGGGGCAGCGTGCAACTTGGGTGGCTTTGTCCCCTTTGTTTTTCCCATTTGTGTGATAGGCCTGAGATTTTGTGTTTAGAATTCTCTGTATTGTCTGTGCTTGTCTGTAAAGTTTTGTTGCAATCTAAGAAAGTTCCATCTAAAATTCCCTTGGGAAAAATTTTGGATTGTAAACTTATAGCCGAGAACCTATGTTTAAGGAAAATGGTTTTATCTTAATCCAATGTATGTGCTGGAGTGTGAGTTAAAGTGGCTGTTAAATGAAACTTTAGATTGTATTGTCTCGTAACTGAAATTACTTTGTTAAAGGTCAGGTAAATAAGACAAGACCCTGTGTGTTGTCTTATTGGGTAGGAAATGTGTGATTTATTTGAGGTTGGACACTTCATATTTAATGACCTAATGTGATAAAGGCCTGCAATAAAGTTAATACCTTTAACAGTTGAATTTCCCCAGCAGAAGGGGGAACTGGTGCGCACAGCCCACGTCGAAGTGGTGAGGGGGTTGGGAAAGAGAGTGCCTGTTGCCCCCACACCCAGGCACACAACTGGGAGGGGTGGGGAGGCCTGAGGACTCCCTGGAGAGGGCTGGGAGAGGGGCGGCGCCCGCCGATCTGCATCTGCGGGAACGCACCGCGGGCTCTGATCTACCTGTGCCAGAGGCCGACACCCGGTTGCAGAAACAGCCCAGGGTGGGATCCAGCCCGGGGCAACTAACACCTGTCACCGCCCTTTAGACTCCGAGAGAGGGGAAAACGAAGTAGGGTGGAGGGGGAAAAATGCCTGCTGCCTGATTGCCCCTGCGGGGTGCACCTGCTCACAGTGGTGTATTATGCCCTGCAGAATTCTTATCTGCCTTTGGTGTTTGCCTGGAACAGGAGCAGGGTACTTAAGAAAGAAAATTTCTTATCTACATGCCACCGCCAGCTCCAGGCGGGCTGTTTGTGGCTGACATCATGAAGGCGGGCTCAGGGAGTCAGGGAGCACCCGTGCTTCGGCGCTTTCTCTGGCCCGTGCGGGTGGTAAATGCGGGATGCGCTTGACCCTGGGAGAGCCGCAGCCCATGGTTGTGCGGGAGAAGGGTGGACAGCCTGAGCTCCAGCCTGTGAAGAGCCCTGTCCCTGTGAGGAGTAGGGGAGGGCGGGACTGAAACTAACTCAGGTTGAAATGGTCTCTTCCTCCAAGCAGAAAACTCAGTTTGGTCAGGGGATGTTCCATACTCAGAAGGTGACAAATTATGTATGCTTTTTGTAAAAAGAAAGGACATCAGAGAGAACTTTGCCCAAAAGTTACAAAGGCCTCCAGATAGTAAGAAGCCCCTCGGAGAGAAAAAGTATTTTTTTAAGTCAAAGACTCAGATGGCGTGTGGGGGGCGGGGCGGGGGGTGCAGGGGGCGCAGAGCCCCTGCCTCTAAACATCTCCACAGGAGCCCTGGGAGAAATTGAGAGTGGGGATTCAACTGGTGCCCACCTGCATGGACAGAAGCAGTGTGGTGAGGGACCCTTTTCCTCCGGACACTGCCCCGAGGCACCAGCCCCACCCAGCACTCAGCAGGCCTGGACGAGAGCACAGGGGAGGGGCGGACAGCAGTGAGGCAGCTATGCACAAGCTGCAGCTGAAGAACCTGAATGGGATTACAGGATCCTGGGACTGGAATGGTTAACTGTACATTAGACTGGTTTAGGAGTTTTTAAAGGGGCTCTCCTGCCCTGTATGATGAAAGCTTAGCAGGGGATTTGTGAACCTGCAATTGGACAGATTTGTAAACTTATATTAACTTATCTGGGGTTCCTGGGAATGCTGTCTGGATCCCAGACTTTGGACTTATGGTAAAGCCCTTGTATGAAGACCTTAAGGGACCAGCTTATTACTGCCCCATTCTGGGTTTGCCTGACTTATAAATAACAAAAAATCAAAGAATGAGCCTTGGAGTCTTAGTATAGCTGCTGAGAGGCATCCCCAAGCCAGTGACATGCTAAAGCCACCTCTTCTCTTATGAGAAGATGGCCTCCTTGATAAATTGTTATTAAAGACTATGTCTATTCTCAGTCCTGCCACCTTTTTGCCCTTACAACATGACTGTTAAAAGGTTCTGGAGACTGCGGTGAGCACAGCAGCGACACTGCCACATGAGACTTCAGCCCAGGAAGCTGAGTTACAGTTATCAAGAGGAAAAAGGTAAACACCTATATGCTTTTATGATTGTACATGCCATTTGAAAGATGTCTCCTGACATAGGAGATAAGTGTGCCACTGATATAACGGCCTTGATACACTGATATAACGGCCACCCAAGCAGGTGGCCAACGTGGCAAAAAGAAGTCAGACCACTGATAGAGTTGCTAAGAAGGCCACTGGAGGTGATCTGTTTTCTGGGACTTTGATTCCGCAGCTAGATTTAGATCCCCTTTAAAGCTAAAGACTGGGACACTGCCATTTGGGATGGCACAGCTAAGTGGAGACAAATATCTCATAGACTTATTCTCCTACTTGGAACCTTGGTCTGGCCTGTTTTGAGGCACCTACACACATTAGAGGTGTGTTGCCTTAATGGATTTGGAGAACCTCATTTGGGAAACCCCCATCTACAATGGACTGTTGATGTGCAGTGACACATCATTTGGAAAGATCCTGTGTGCAACAAACTGTTCATATGCTCAAGGTGGTCCAAGGACAGAAAGGCAACCCACTGCACAGGGAGCCCAACATGTAGGGGGCTCAATACTTGTGATGATTGACAGTTTCACTTGGTATTAGTAGATATCTTTTGAGGCTGCAAATGGAGAGAACATCTAAACCTCCAAGATGGGCTCCTACCAGGAGCTGCTGGCCTGGGACATGGCCTTTGCTGGGTTCCTGTACATGTATGAAGCCTTGGAGGACAACAGATGATGGACATCAGCAGTGCAGGGAAAGAGGCCAAGCAGGTAGAAGATGGCATGCTGGTGATGGACACCGTGGACAGGCAGCTGTGGAGACAGCACAACAGCCCTTCCTTCTACAGTGAGGAAGCTCCACAGCCAAGAACAAAGGGACCTAGAAACCATCCAGGTTCAGACAGCCCCATTGTCGACAGTATCCAGGAGCCCAAGGAGCTCCTGGCTACTCCATAGTAGTGTTGCTTCCTACAGTCTGCACCTGGATCTACTGCACAATGTCCTGTGGTCGCCCATGAATTTTGAGTGAAGCCTCAGTGGGAACCTGGTGAGCCTTTTCTACACAGTGGACTCAACGATCTCACAGGTCATCAAGATGTTCATAGGCTCCCCTCCTCCATACAAAGCAGTAATGGACATACTTTTGAATCAGAGAGAATCTAGCAAGTCAGAAAAGTAGAATTGGGTACTGCTGTTTCTCCCGCTCCGAATAAGGATATCCCTCAGAAGCAGGCTTAAGTTAAGCCCCTAAGACATAGTTTATGAGAGATCCTTCCTAGCACCCCAAGTAAGTATGGTAATAAATATGAGTGAAAAAACAGAGTAAAGCAATATGCCAAATGAGTGGGTCAGGTACTAATCACGATCGATGTATGAATTTGCCTCTTTCGGGCCTCCACCCCAGTTGGAAGCAAAGAAGTGGAAGAGACCCTATGAAGTGCCTCTAACTGCTCACACCTCCTTGAAGTTGTCAGAAATGAGACTGTGGGTCCATCATACCATAGTAAAGAGGTGTCCCATGGAAGAAGAGAACCAAGCCCCCAGTGGCTGGGACCAGCCTTTAGGCTATCTAAAGTAACTGTTTAAGGAAGGGGAAAAATGAAAGTGTCAATATTTTTTTGCTAACCTTTCTTTGATTATTTGTTCTGTCTATAGGATGGAGAGACAACTCCTTAGTAAGGATTCCCCTGGGCTGTCTCCTCTTCTGTTGATCTGTATGTGTCATCTGTATATGATTTCTGAATTTGTGGAAGCTGGTATCTCAGTCACCTATGGAGTGCTTTCCTGCCCAACTCTGTATTGGACATTGTCTACAAGGTGACAGTTCATTTTGCTGTGCCAATCCTTGCTGTTGTAGTTATTGCTTATTATTATTTTTCTGTTATAAATATACTACCAAAGCTTTGCCACAACATAAACCTTCCATCTGAAACATAGCTCTCATTACAGCAGGAAATAGCTAGATGACTACGTGGCCCCTCCTCCCATAGATATGGAAGCATAAAATTGAGAATGGGGGATATGTAACAGGGAATGGCCTGGGAAAAAACAAGATTTTCTGTCTCCTTAAAATTTCCCCCACTCTTTTTTGGGAACTGCAGTCTGGCCTGTGTTCATGAGGGCAGGTTAAGTCTTTTGTTAATACTCCCAGGTGTCACCAACACCCCCCCTCCCCCCAACTCACACCAGCCTGGCAGAGTTCGGAGTTCACAGGCTTTGTCTGTGGCAGAATTGGGGTGATTAGCATAGTTAACCACAGTAATTGCCTGAAGCTGAGAACCTTCCCTTTAAAAACTCTGTATTCTGCCTATGTTCAGGAAATTTGGATTTTGAGATGACAAGGTCTACCATTTTTCCTCCTTTGTCACAAAATAATGTCATTTTCCTTCCTCCCCAAACCACTGTCCTCCTTCTTCTGATTCAGCCTCATGGGCAAGTCGCCAACATGATTATCTTAGGGTTGGTATTAGGATAAAGTAACATATTCCCATAGCACATAATTAAGCACTCAATAAATGTTAGCTGTAATTACCACTACTGAGAGGTTTCTCTCAACATATTGTCAACTGTGAGGTTTCTGGGGATCATGGATCAGTTCCCAACTTCAAAGTAAAGAAAAGTAAGATGTAAAGGCCGCAATGAGAGTTTGACCCTGTGATGGGAGTTGTGCATATCGGTTAATGACCTCTTTTGCAGGCACAAGTGGTGACTTCTAATTGAGCCAGGAGGCTAATGTATGTGAGCTGGGGCCTTGTCCTTGCATTTTCTCATCCTGTACTTTGCATCTCCACTGGGAGGGTTAAAGAGTCGGAGCTGCAGCCAGGGACACATCTCAGCTTAACACTCGCCCCAGGAGGACTGAGAAAGTCACCGGAAGGAGCCAGGTCCACACAGCCAAAAAGTATTTTATGTTAATGACACCCTTGCAGAAAGTGAGTATCTTTGGCTTAATCTGGAATCACTTAATTTCTGAGCCTCAAGCTTCCTCACCAGAAAAATGGGGATAATATTGTTTACTGCGTAGGATCATGGTGAGAATCAAATGAGATAGCACCGTATGTGAAATCTTATAATTGTAGATATTGCTGTCATCATTATTCCACTGGTAATCGTAGTAGTAGTGGTAGTTACTGTTGTCGTCATCATCATCTGCAGATGCACGGTTCTTTTCCAGGATCCTGTCAGGATTAGGATACTATTAATATTTGCAATAGATAACTATTTGGCTCCCCTAGAGTCAAAGTAGGTAGCAGGCTCAAAGAGCCTTTATGAAACCAAAGGCTTAGTTAGAAACTCCTGGACTAAAATTTTGTGACTCACCATGGTGCTTGCTCAGAAATCCCGTCCCACACTCTGACACAAAAGTAGCATTTTAGAGACTCAACAGAGCATTATCTAGCTCCAGCATGGATGACAATCATGCAAGCTTGGTCCAGGAGGGGGCTCAGCTCAGCAATCTGGTAGAACCAGAATTTCTCCCCAGCCTCCTAAAAGCACATACACAGTGCTGATGGCAATGGGGCAATGCAAGCTAATTTCAAAAAGGACCTTATAAGAGTTTTCCTCCAAACAACTCCTTGCTCCCTCCTCTCCTCAGTTCCTATCTCCTCCAGGGGCATTCTCCTGGTGTGGGCGAGGCTTCTGTTTTTTTCTTTAACAAGCACCTGCGAATGCCTCCTTCAGGGACAGGGGCTGAGGGTTCTATAAAAGCCCAGGCAG
>CM052440.1:76727465-76762045 GCA_028533085.1 Varecia variegata | reverse complement strand
GTTTGAAGTCTGGCAAATTAATACCTCCCATTTTGTTTTTATTGCTTAAAATTTCTTTTGCTAAACGGGGTCTTCTCTGGTTCCATACAAAGCGTAAAATTATTTTTTCTATATCTGTGAAAAATTATGTTGGTAATTTAATAGGGATTGCATTGAAACTGTAGATCACTTTGGGCAGTATAGACATTTTAACAATATTGATTCTTCCGATCCACGAGCACGGTATGGTTTTCCACCTATTTACATGCTCTGCGATTTCCTTCCTCAGTGTTTCATAGTTCTCCCTATAGAGGTCCTTTACCTCCTTAGTTAATATATTCCTAGGTATTTTATTTTCTCTGTTGCTATTTTGAAGGGTATTGAGCCCTTAATTTGGTTCTCTGACTGTTATTGGCATATATGAATGCCTCTGATTTGTGTGTATTGATTTTGTATCCTGAGACTTTACTGAATTCATTGATCAATTCCAGGAGTCGCTTGGTTGAATCTTTGGGGTTTTCCAGATATTGTCTATCAAAAGTTTATTTAGAGAAACTAAACCAGAGAGGTGCTGGACTTGGGAACAACTGTGGGTCATTGAACAGGCCATGAGAAAAATTCTATTCTGAAAATAGGACAGTCAAGTGAAAGCCTGTAAAATGAATGGAGGGAGGCCCTGGCTCTTACCCTGGCCAGCTCCAAAGTGACAGCAGTGAGGATGATCTTTGCAGGTCAGGAGATGGGAGGGTTTTTCTGTAGGATCAGCACTGTCTAAGAGTCAGCATCCGGACGTCTTCACAAAATAGCTATCAGGGCACCCAGTCCGCCTACTTTGAGGCACATGATTCTCCAAATCTCTTGCAATACACATGGAACTTTTGAAAGTCTCGATTTCTAAATCTTAAGTATAAACAGAATTCAAAGGATCACCAACAACTGAAGAAAATCTTCATCAAATAAAACTCAAATAAAAGGAAAATGACTAATTCAGAGAAAACAGAGACAAGATAAGGAGATGTAGAAACCTTTTAAAGATTATAATTAATATATTCTGAGAGATAAAAATAGATACTATGATCTTGATACAGAATAGGATGCTATCAAAGAAAGGATTGATCAGAAAAGAACAGTGGGCAATTGTAAATTTAACTGATGATAAGTTCAATAAAATATCAAGTTAAGGAACTCCCCCATAAAATAGAACAAAAAGTCAAGGAGATGGTATAGTGTGAAGGAAATTTAAAAATTCAAGAAACAAGAATTTCAGACAAAGAAAACAGAGAATATGTTAGGAAAGAAATTATAATGAAATCCTACAATACATTTTCCAGAACTTAAGGATAATTTCTTTATATTGAAAGGGCCCAGTGATTATCCATGAGCCTCAACCTAACTTGCAGTACGCAGCACAGAAAAACAAAGGAGGGGCCCACATACTTTATTTCTAAATATTCACAAGTTATAAAGCAATCTAGAGAGTTAGTTCAGGTCACATTTTCACCCAAATCCTGCAGCCTGTCCCCTGGACATTGCCCTTTGACCTTGCCTAGAGACTAAAGGAGCATGTGCTTCCCTGCACCAACCCTGACCCTGCAAGCATAGAGGTGGGAGGAGGCGGGGTGGGGGGCGGGGCAGGGCTGTCTGCCGGAATAATGGGGTGGAAGCTGGGTTGGGGCCCAGGGCTGACCTAGCAAAGTTTCCGTGGGAGCCGGCCAGGCAGCTAGGCAAGTTTGGCTCCTTCATGCCTCACTTCTGATTGAGGATGCCCAGGAAGGTCTAAGCACCTCCCTAAACTACACCATTGGGCATAGGAGTGGTAGGGAGTGCAGGTATTGGGGCAGGGGGTTGGGGAGGTGGGTGGATGAACCTATCTGCCTAGATGAGCCATTTCTTCTATTTAAGCTAACTTTAAGAAAAAACATGCATTTTTCCCCCTCTGGTGCCCCAATCAGAAGCTGTGAATTTATTCTCTTTTCAAATTTTCAAATCTGCATCCTTAGGCCTGGAAAGCCCTATTTCAAGCTGTGCCCTCTTCTCCCACAATCCCTGATTATTTTTGCTGAACTTTTAAAATATTTCCTAATGAGAATATAAAGAAGAACCATACCTTTGGTTTTGGTGTTCACATGGAGCCCTGTATAATGTGCAGGGCCCAGGACAGTGGCCCCCTTAGAATACGGGGTGCCCAGTATAATAAGTGGAAAACAGACCCACATCAACTTATAGCTAATTAATTTAGGGATTAGGAAGATCCCAATGATCCAGTCCTATAAAAGGATTGAAAATTAGAAGAATAGTGGAACAATAGAAGTCAGAAAACAGTAGAACGGTGCTGTAAAAATACTGAGTGAAAATAATATTGAAACTAGAATCTTATATCCAGTTTACTAACCATGTGATAGACTAAAATCATTCCCAGACATGAAAGATCTTGAAATGTTTTGCCTCTCATGCAGTCATTTGCAGCAGGCTGCCACAGTAGTGTGTACTTCACTAAAAAGAAAACCAAGAATGGGGAAGGCATTAACTCAGGGTATGTATCACGCTCCTTGAGAGAGACAAAAGGGAATTTCTAGGGCAAAAGCAGATTATCTGACATGGTGAGAGTGAGGAAACTTGTACTGAGAGAGATTTTGCAGGCCTTTTAGAAGTTGCAGGAAGACTTAGATGCTTAAAGAAAAATGAATGAGGAAAAAAATTATTTACATCAGGAGGAAAAAAGATTTTCTAAGGAAGAAAATTTAAGTGTGATTGACAGATGATTTTAGGTGTAGGGTATTATTGACATTGGTGACTGTAGGATACAACTGTGAACACAAACAGCAAAAAATATCTCCTCTTTCTAGAAAAAAAATCACTACTCAAGAAATTTTAGTTCTTGGAATTGGACACCTCATTTCCTAGCAGGGCTTACTAGGAGAGAGCAGACCAAGGCCTATCATTCACCCACCTGTGTACAGGTTGGAAACAATTTGGGAGAGTGAGGTTGTTATAGAGGTCAGGTGGGGAGTGAGGGCCTGGAGATGGAGACTTTTCCTTCTCCTCTCTAGGCGCTTACCCTCTGCACCAATGTCCGAGACTCAGAGAATCAGTTAGAATGGATGGCCTCTCCTTAGGGTTGTTGACATAGCAACTGGATTTTCCCCAAACAAGTGAAACAGAGATAAAGAGACAATGAGAGAGAGAGAGAGAGAGAGAGAGAGAGAGAAATTATAGAACAAAGGATGAGACCACAGTTTCTTTTATACCATAATTTCAGAGGTGACATGCCACCACTTCTGCCATATTCTGTTGGTCACATAGACCAACCCAGATGTAACGTGATGTGGACTACGCAAGAGTTTCACTATCAGAAGGTAGGGACCTTGGGTGCTGGCTGTCTCATAATGACAACTGTCTCGATACAAAAATGAAGCAAACAAGAAAGAAACACTGGAAAATTTTGAATAAAACAGTACTATGATCTTAAATCTGTTATGTGGAGAGTGATGGTTGGGTTAAGAATAGAATCGCTCTTTGGAGGAAGCTAGAAATGATGCTTGCTTAGAGGGGCTGTTAGTTATACAAGTCATGAGAAATGGTTGCATTTGAGATTTATTTTGAAGATAGAATTTCAAATGACAGAATTTTGCTATTGTACCAGAGGTAATGTGATGTGTGAGGAATAGAGAGGAGTCAGGTAGATGAATATAGGTGTGATTTATTGTGATAGAGATTTGGGGGAGGTGTAAGTTTGTGGCTGCAGGAGGGAATGAGGAGAGTTAGGAGAAACCAAGGAGAGAATGTGGGATTGTGAGGTCCCTGGACGTATTGTGAAAGTCTTCCAAAAGGAAGGGTATGATCAATGGTGCCCAATTACTGAGAGATCAAATGAGATGCAGGACTGAGAAATGACTCCTGAATTGGGTGGAATGGGGTCAGAGATGACCTTGACAGAAGTGAAGTGATAAGTCCAGAGGCCTCTACAGAGTGGGTGGAAGAGAAGATAGGAGGGGAGGAGGTGAGGGCAATAATGATAGACATATTCTACAAGAACTCTACAATAAATGCGGCAGATAAATAGTGTAGATGGAGAGGCTTTAAAAGTGTAGGGAGAGCTTGGTAAAAATGGGAGATAATACCATAGGTTTGTACTTACTGTTTCGATCCCATAAAGAACCGCAAATTGAAGATGCAGGGGAGAAAAGGGACATAATTGCAGAAGCAAAATCCTTGATTAGGAGAATATGGTATGGAATTCGGTGTGACAGCCATAGATGGGAGCAGGGAAGCTTCACCTGGTTAACAGGAGAGAAGCCAGAGAATAGGCTCCAGGTGCATGTGGGTTTGTCCACTTGCTGTTGCTTATGGGGAGGTCATTCTGTTCTGATTTCTTTGAACTTTGCACTGAAGTTTTGCAACCTTCATTAGGGTATGGCCAATGTTAAATATTGAACTCTCCTTGCAATCCTCTTTTAACATGGTGTGTTATTTTCAGCACAATGTTGACTTGTTTCTGTACTACTGACTATTTTTCCTAATGGAATATTCTTGCATTCCTACATGTTTTATTTAATAAACATCACAGAATACTAATACTGCAGAGTGCCAAGCGAAGAAAAAAAAGAAAAAAAAAGAAAGAAAGAAATTCAAAAACTTGTTATAGCATTCTAAATTTTAGAAAAATTTAAATACATTAAGATTATGCATTTTTAATGATATAAAAATTAAATATTAAAGTATATGGTTTCTATTGACATTGGAAGTGACAATCAGAGGTGGCTGGATGTGGCTTCCTCTCAACTTCCTTTATCCCTCAAAGGATTATTTTATATTCAACTTTTCCTTTAGCTTCTTGAGTCAAATTAAGTTATTTACATTAACTTACAATAATCCTTATTTTTCTGAAATTTTTACAATCATGATGAAGTTTTACTATAAATTCCTTCCCCCTTAAAATACATCATGAAAGATTCTTTACAAAATCCACTCAGATTTTTTCAAAGAACGGTGAGGATGTAGGGAAGGAGAGAATGGAACAATGAAAAAATAAAGAGGAAAGAGTTACTGAGTCTAGGGAGAACCACGTTCCAGGTCTCCCCAGAGCAGTAATCCTAGGCATAGAACAACATTCATTTATCTAGAAACCAGGATCAACTATTCTGGAAATTTTAAGGATTCCTCAGTCTCTGCACCTTACTCTCAATTGTTATATGTGCCTTGTTTGTTAAAATTACAAGAATATCAGTAAAAGATCTGAAAGTAATTTTTTAAAAAAAAATTTGCATCTGTGCTATAGAATCTAGAATTAGAGAGGGACAATGGGACACTTTGACGTGGCAGCTGGTTTGATTAGGTAGGATAAAGGAGGAGAAAAGCTTGCTGGGAGTATCAGTAAGAAGAGGTCTTGGATATTCTTAGATTATGTTTCTGGTCCTCAAATTTCAAACTCACAAACACCCAAAAAGGGAGACAATTAGAAATTGCATGCTGATTATTTTATTGATATATTGAAGTTATAGTTATGATCACATTATTCCAATGTCATGGCTTTTCGAAAGACTCTTATCTTCTTATTCACTCTCTGAAACAAACAAGCAAACAAGAAAATTTATAGACAAGACTTGACATGCCAGGAAGCGTCTAATTCCTTGCTGGTGTTACTGAAGTGAGGTAGGTGAGAGCCCACCTTCTCTCCCTCTCTTTTCTCCCATCTCTCTTACCTTCCTAATTTCTTTCTGTTCACTATTTCTATGCATCTAGTACATAATGTGTTCTAAATTGTTGCTTACAAGATGATGAAAGAAGATTATTCTTAGGTTGTTTATGTTTTGGTGGCTGCTGAAAATGTTCAATGTTGTATTTGCCAAGATGCCCCCTGCAACATAGACTACAATAGTGAAAAACTGAAGTCACCCTAAATGTCAGTTGACAAGGGTTGTTAAAGTAATTATGATGGTATAGCCACACAACAGAATAGTATACAAGTGTAGAAAAACAAACAAACAAACAAATAAGAGCACAATGAACTGAAAAGATCTATACCTGTCTATGAATTGATGATGAAGTTTTCTAAGACACCTGTTATCAAATATGAGCAACATATAAATCTTTATATAAAGTCAGATGTCATTTGTGGAGAAAAAATTATATGTGCTTATATGCATATAAATATTTCTAAGACAGTGTAAGAGGAATCAATGGTAGTGGGTTCTGGAGATGGGTGTAGGGAGATAGAATGAGATATGCCTTTGAGGTTTAGCTTCTTTCCTTTCTGTTCAGTTAGGTGTGTTTTTTATTGGTAACTTGAGCTTGAGTTAATTAAAAAGGATTTCAAAAACTATACAATACTCAGCAGAAGCAAGTGAAATATTAAGATGAGATGTTGGGACTGAGAGGCCTGGGGAGAAGGTGAAGCAGGACTGAGCAGAGTGATCCGGTGGAAACCTGAGATGGAAGTCAGTGAGTCTGAGCACAGGACACACAGCACCAAAGGGAGAACACAGCTCTACCATCTCATTATGACCAATTTAAAACAGGTAACCCATAAGAAAAAGAAAATTTGAGGGCACTCCTCAAAATCAGAACTACCTTAAAGAGCTCATTAAAAATACAGAGATTTGCAACCCTATCCCACAATATCTGATTAGAAATCTTTATGAATGGTCCTGGTACTACGAAATTTCAACATGTTTACAGTCAATTCATTGACACAATAAAGTATGAGAAGTGTACCAATGAGGACCTTTGATTGAGAATAAATGTGAATCATACCTGTCTCTGAATTGTAGATTACTGGGGTCCCTGGCTTTGGGGAGGTCCTTGTTGTCGGCCCCTTGGGGAGGTCCCTGAGGAGGACCCTGTTGATTGCCTGCTTGTCCCGGTGGTCCTTGAGGTTTTCCAGGACCACCTTGTTGCTCTTGGCCTTCCTGCTGCTCTAGACCATCCTCTTGGTTTCCATCCTCAGCAGGTTGTTCCTGGGGTTCCTGTTGTGGGCTCTCTTCAGAGTATCCTACATCAGCATGGGTAGGGCACAAAAGTAGACGAGCTCAGTGCTGGAAGGCACTTCTCCCTCTTTACCCCTCACACCTCATCACACAGAGCTTTTCTCTCAACTGCCATCGTCCCTCCCACCCACTGCTTCCTTATGCAGATCCCCTCTTCATCCCTACCCTGGTGATAAAGAAAGTCTAACTTCATGCACCTGGGACAAGTATGTGTCCTTCAAATTGGTAAGAAAGGAGGTCTTATATATCTCAGAATCTCTAGAAAGTGTGTCCAAGGACAGAAGAAAAGCAAAAAGATTATAAATATCAGTTATGTCACCAGTTACATATTGACCACTATGGTAATTTGCTAACTGTGACTCCAAATCTGTGCTCTGAGCCCTGTATGGAAACCAGTGCTGGCTCCTCAGGCTCCAAGCCCTGAGTAGAGAAATACTCATAGAAAGAGGAAGACAAAGTGAAGGCCCCACACGGGATTCACGGGGTAAATGAGCCACATATTCACCCACAGCAGGGACAAAGGTGAGTAAAGAAACACAGAGAAAAAAGACCCAGACAGCATTTCTTTGCGTGGCTCCTGAAGCCACGGAACTGTGGGAGGAACACAGGCGAGGAAGGAAGAGGCTGAGGCTCTCAGGAGGCTGGAAGAATCAGAGTGAGGACACTTCCCCTTCATCTGCTCTCTCTCAGCAGTCAGCCCTGGCCTGGGGTATCAGGCAACCAACACCTGCTGTCATCTCAGCCAGGGGATCTGTCACTCAGGGTGGTGGCCCTGCTCATGGTCCCCAGAGGCAGGGTCGGATGAGGTTTGCCTGTGTCTATAGGAGCACTCACAGTAATCAATTCCTGGTGAGTAAATGATGGTGAGACGACCCTGGAGAGCTGGAAAATCCTAAGGGAAACTAGGAACCGAAAGTCAATTGAGGGTTATTGGAATTTACCTGATGCTACGACAGGAGACTGTTCAGTCTGGGCATTTAGGAAAACAAGCACAGGATGTGATCAAAGTCACATCACAAATCTATCAGGGCTCTCAAGTGTTTTATAAGGATAGGAGACTTCAGTCCATTTCCGTGTATCCCCTAAGTTAACTCCTCTCCCCTGTGTGTGGTGCTGCTGGAAAGGGAGGAAGTGGTGAGGAGGCAGCAGGATTCTTATTATGCGGAGTGTCAACCACAAACTCAAAATAGAAAAGCCTTTTGTCCTCCCTGGGATCCCTCAATCCTTAATTCTAATTTAAGTGCTCTGGGTATTTCAATGTCCTATTTTAGTATCTTATTATCCTCATTCCTCTCTAAATATTTTGATTATATTAACATGCTTCCTTGAGAAGAGCAACCAGGAGTAAACACTAGGATGCAATCTTGTACAACTGGCTCACAACACATTGAAATATTAAATATGTGTGGGAGAAAAATGAGAATATTAGGCCCTAATATTTGTGTATCTCTATGATACACATGTATACACATAGAGTAAATGTAGAGAGAGAGACACATTTATTATCTGAATGTCTATCTTTGAACTATCTAACATTTCAACATGTTTATAGTCAATTCATTGACATAATAAAGTCGATGTTTGTTCATCTTTTTCATCGATACTGCACCCAGGGTACAGCAAGGCTGCAGTCACCGCTGTCGGCTTTGATCACTATGGTAGCTTCACTACTGGGCTTCCCTGATCAGACTTTCCAACCTCCACTCCATCCTTCACAGCACAGAGAGATCTTTCTAAAACTGCAAATCTTACCTTATCATTCCTTCGGTTGAAATTCTTTATTTGATTCCAATTATAGTTTAAATACAGTATGAGGCCTTGGCATGGAATGAGGACATAATCGGACTTTCCTTGGCTTGAGAACTCTGCAGCCCCATCTCTCTTCCCATCCCCCTGTCCTCTCAGTTTCCTCACCCCTGCAGTGTGGCCACCTAAGCCCCAAGTTTCTCTCCCCTTGGTTTGCCTTCATTCATGCTCTGAGCTGCAGTCAGGGCCAGCAAGGCCACTGAGAGCAGGACCAGCAGCATCTTGGAGGAGGCTCAGGGTTTGCTCCCCCAACTCTATGCTGGGAGAAATGGGGCAGCTCTGTTTATGAAGACAACCAGAACAATGGGACCTTTGAGCTCCCTCCTGGGTGGACCTCACCACCTGACAGCAGAATAGGTTTACCTTTGTTCACCAAAGGTCAACTGCATCCCTTTTCGGCCATTAGCCATGCAGGATGGGTCAGCTAGGATGTTGTTAGTGTCTGCTTCCAAGAGGTACAAATTTTGTCCTGGGCAAAGTTTTTGAATAAACTGTATCCAAGTACTCAGCACAGCTATTTGAATTAAATCATTTGATCTTCATTCTGGTTGACGAGGCTGTAACTGTGTCCTTCCATTGCATTGTTCATGTGTGGGTGTGTGCATGCAGGTGAGTATATGTGTTTCCAAAGTGATCATATAGCCAAAAATGAAGATTGTCAAAATCTCTGGCAAGTGTTATAGCCCAAACTCTATCATTCATGATATGTATATATGTATGCATATGATATTTTGCTAAATTTTTGATGACATAGAAATCATTTCTGCGATATTTTGAGATGTGTGAGTACAATGCACACTTAGGCACACATGGATGACAAAAGGTTGTCCCTCAGCCTGCTCAGGCCCACGAAGATTGTCCAGGATTCTCTGCATCTGGCTCTAATCAGAAAGGCCTTGGTGTTGAAGAACACAGGTGACCTTACCCATTCTATTCTTATTAATACTGGCGAGGGAGTTATTGAAGGAAAAGGAGCTGCGAAAACTACCGTGGTATTTCTAGAGCTGCATGAAATGAACACACAGTTCCTTGAATTAGCCATGCTATTTTATCTCTTTAAAAAGTCTTCTTACTTGGTCTGCCCCACTGTGAAAATGTTGTTTATTATTGTATTTGGCACTTATTTCTTCTGGGGAATATTTTTTAATTACTCCCACTGATAATTGAGTGGCCACAATCACACACTTAAATAAGATATTATAATACCCTCATCGAGGCCTCAAATGCATTGCATTGATCTTCTTTTTTTAGATGGTTTTTTTTGTTATCTGTTTTTCAGATTGTTCTTCAACACAGAGCATTTTTCTACAATATTCTGAAATTCATTCCCCCAACTCTCCTTCTGAAAATTATTTGTTGATATTTTATGTTCTAATTTTATCCTCCCTGTGTTTACTTTTCATCTTATTTTGAGAGAATTTCTTTATTTAATTTTCTAAATAAGAATCTATAGTACCCCTCACTACCTTTGTTTCATTTCTGTGTTTAAAAATTGAACTCAAGATCTTGTGCTTTCTAAAAGTCCTTTTAGAGTGCCCTCATCGGTAGCTTTCTTTTCAGCTGTTCTTCTTAATATGAGTTATAGCAGGAAGTTTCCTGCTCATGCATTTATATTTTTTATGGAAAATCTGGGTTTGTCAGTATCACTGACTGTAATGTATCATTTCAGACCTTGTGTAGCTCATATGTTATTGTTCAATTTGGGGCCCTGCTGGTGGTAATGTGAGGACAGCCTGGTTGGAGGTTCAGCAGGCAGGGCCAGGTGACTGGAGATCCTGAAGACGGGACCCTTGACCCGTACGAATGAGGATGCTCTGCTAAGCCTCTGGTCCTTCCCAAGGGTTGTAGGTAGCATGAGGGAACTTCATGAAGTTAGTGGAAGGATGAAATTAAAGATAAAAACAGAAATATAAACTTTATTTCTCAATATAAACTCCAAGATCAAGACTCTTGAACTAAAAGCCTTTTAGTCTGTCCCTAAATAATTCAGCGTCCTGGGAATTTAACCATGTTAATGCAGTCTTATTTACATTAATAACTAAAGAAATATAGGTTCCCTTTAAATATTTTTTAAGATTAGGAAATAAAAATAAGTCCTAAGGAGCTCTTTTGACTGTCTGGTGGAAAGCTAATGATTTCCTAACGAAATACTCTCAAAATTGTCCTTATGTGATGAGAGGCATGAGCAGAACTATTGTAGTGGTGGAGAAGAACTCTCTGGTGAAACTTTCCTGGGCTTTTTTCTGGTAAAGTTTTGGATAACTTTCCTAAAACACTCCCATAATAAGCAGATGCTTCCATTCTTTGGCACTCCAGAAAGCCAACAAGGAAAATGCCTCAAGCATCCCAAAACACTGTTGCCAAGACCTTTGCACTTGACCAGTCTGCTTTTGCTTTGATTGGACCATGTCCACCTCTTGGTAGCGTTGCCGTGATTGTGCTTTGTCTCCATGATCCTATTGGTAAAGCCATGGTTCATCTCCTGTTAAAATTCCTGGAAGGAATGCTTCAGGATCTTGAGCCTACTTATTTAAATTTGCTTTGAAAGACCTGCTCTCGTCCTCAGCTGTAGTTTGGCACCCATTAAGAGGACAATTTGCTCAACTTTTCCATCAGAATTGTGCAAGGTGAACAAGTTAAGATAACTATGGTGTCGACTGCTGTTTCTGCTTTTAATCATCAGCCCTCTTCCATGAGGGCATGAAAAAAATTAAATTTTTCATCGTAAATCAATGTGGATAGTCTGCTCCTTCAGGTTTCATTTTCTACATCATCTCATCTCTTCTTAATATGAGTAATCCATTTGAACTGCTGATATCTTTGGGCATTGGTCCTATAAACATTTTGTAAAGTACCAGTAATTTCACCATTTTCCACCCAAGCTTAACTGTCAATCTGATATTTGTTTTTGCCTCAATTTTAGCAGAATTCATGTTGGTCTGATAGGTCCTCTTTCCTATCGTATACCTCTTAGTACCTGAATGTAGGTCCTGTTCATACATCCCATAACAACTTAGTATGTGTTTATACTGGTGCAAAGAATCTTGAAATTAATGTATAGTTCTTTCTCTAATATGCATTTTCTATGATCACTTGAAGATTCCTTACATTGCAGGAAGGCTTCCTAATACAATTGGGTGGGCTAGTTCCCTGACTAGGCAGATTGTTTTTTCCCCACTGGTATAAATACTGATATTTTCTGAAGGGGAAATATATTACCACTTGGCAATTCTTCTCTCATTATGTAGGAATCCAAACAATTGTAGCTGGGATATATGTGCTTTAAGGGAGGCAAAATGTAGTTGCTTGGACCTAGCAGGTGCTCTGATGTGTTTGAGATGACTGTCTATGATTTCTCCAGACACTACTTGAGAAGAGAAACTAGAGAAGAACACAGTTCTGTTTAGGTGGTTAATGGTAGGCCTTGAGGTAGAAAAGGAAGATCAGAGAGGAGGAGCAGAGGGGAGTGCCAGGGAAATGTGCCTCATAGTGTATATGGCTGCAGAACTGGCAGTCCTGGTGGAAGGCATGCTTTCCTTGGCTTGGTGAGGACAGGAAGAGAGCAGGTGATGCTTCAAATGGCTCAGGCCATTTCCATGACCTTCTCCAATGTCCACAATGAGTAAAAGAGATTAAGAGTATCAGGAAAGAATAAATATCAGCTAAGAACTCATTAGACCCACAACCAAAACAGATGGTATGGAAAAGCTGAAAGGGACACTATCAGTGAGGTAGGTGAGGTGAGAGTGAGGAGCAGGACTGCAGCAGGAGCTGATGCTCCGGTGTGTCAGAGCCCTCAAGCCATTCACTGTTGACTAATGTGGCTGTTAAACTTAGCATATCCCAATACAATTTTTGCAAAAGAAGATAGACAGATGGCCAAGAAACTCATGAAAAAAATGCTCAATATCACTAATCATCAGGGAAATGCAAATTAAAACCAAACTGAGATACCATCTTATGCCTATCAAATGGCCATTATTAAGATATCAAAAAAAACCCAGATATTGGCATGCATGCAGAGAAAAAGGAATGGTTATACACTGTTGGTGGGATTGTAAATTAGTACAACCTCTATGGAAAACAGTATGGAGATTCCTCAAAAGTACTAAAAGTCAACTCCATTCAAACCAGCAATCCCACTAATGGGTATCTACCCAAAGGATGACAAATCATTAAGTCAAAAAAAACATCTGCACTCAGATGTTTATCACAGCACAATTCACAATTGCAAAGATATGGAATCAACCTAAGGGCTCATTGATGGATGAGTGGGCAAAGAAAATGTGGTGTGTATACACACACACACACACACACACACACATACTTCCACACCATGGAGTATTACTCTGCCAGAAAAAGAAATGAAATAGTTTTTTTGCAGCAACTGGATGAAATAGAGAACATTCTTCTAAGCAAAATATCCTAGGAATAGAAGAACAAATACCACATGTTCTCACTAATAAGTGGGAGCTCAGTGATGGGTACCCACTGTCATATAGTGGTGTAAAGGGCATTGGAAATTAAAAGGTGGGAGTGTGGCAGGGGAGTGAGGGATAAAAACATACCTGTCAGGTACAATGTAGACTGCTCTGGTGATGGACACACTAAAAGCCCTGACTTCAGTATTATTCAATTCATTCATGGAATGAAAAACTTGTATCCCCTAAATGTTTTGAAATTAAAAAAAGAGAATTCTTGATTTCCATTTCCTAAAGCTTACCCTCCCCTGAATTAGTTTGCTATAGATGCTCTAACAAAATAACACAGATTGGGTGGCTTAAAAATCAGAGGGTTTATTTGCCACATTTCTGGAGGTCCAAGTCCAAGATCAAGGTGTCAGGAGGTTCAGTTGTTCTGAGCCTCCCATCTTGGCCTCCAGGTATCCACCTTCTCTCTGTGTCCTCACATGGGGCTTCCTCTGTGCACATGAATCCCTGGTGTCCCTCTGTGGGTCCTAATATCCACTTATTATAAAAACACTCATCAGATAGGAGTATAGCTGCCTTAACAGCCTCATTTTAACTTAATCACCACTGTATTTTGGCCTGTCACCAAACACAGCCATGCTCTGAGGTACTGGGGATCGGGCTTCAATATGTGAATTTGAGAGAACACAATTCAGCCCAAGCACCTCCCAATCCTTTCTCAGTTAATGGCGGTTGCTTCATCCAGTTATTCAAAAACACAGAAGTCACTTTTGCTTTGTGTTTTTCACCTGGTCCCGCCCATTAGTAAAACTACTTGAATCCACCTCGAAATACATCCCAAATATAACCACTTGGATAATCTCTTCTATAAGGTCCCAGTTTGGGCCATGATTCTGTCTCCTGGAGGACTTTAACAGCCTCTGACTGTTCTTGATAACATTGTTGCCCCCAGCACATCCCATCTCTATTTTCCTGACAGTAACCAGAATGAGCTTTTAAAAATAGAGATTAGCTCATAACACTTTCTTGCTTAAAATCCTCCAAGGATTTCCCACTGCACTTGTGGTAAGATGTAAATTTCATACTTGAGCTCTTTCAACAACCCATGTCCCTCTCTTTCTGGAACACTGGGAAGTTTTCTCAATAAGACAGAAAGCAAAATGCTCTTCTACTTTACCAAGCTCTAGTTTGCCTGGAACATTAAAGGGGGATTTATCAGAAAAGGTGAATATTGACAGAGTATAAAACTTGTCCTGAGAGTGAGTGAATTGCACTGGGTCCCTGTGGTCTAAAAGAAGTTCATGTGAATCGGAAGAATTGTGAACATTACATTAAGTAAGCATTCTGATGACAGAGTTAGCAAATTACACAGTTGTCTCTGAAAATTATACTTTGCTTAGATTCTCCCAGAAATTCTGGCTACACTCTTATGATGCTGGTTCATATATTGAATTTGATGCTGTGTCTTCATAAACAAATATTCTACAATTGTTTCAGTGTATTCGTATTCTACAGACCTATCCAGGTCATGACTGATTATATCAGGAAACATTTACTAAGCATTTACTATATGTCATTTCATCTACAGAACCATCTCATTAGGTATGTATGATTTTTATTCTTATCTCAGCTTTATAGATGAGATTTCCCAGGCACATGCCACGCTAGTTACGAAGTAGTCAGTTGTGTGGGAGGCAGTCAGCCTCCAGAGCCTGACTGCCTACTGTACTCCACTGCATTCTTGTTATTTACTTATATATTCATTCATTTCCAAGAAAATGAGAAGAAATGAGGTCTGGAGAACAAACTCAGGAACTTGAATTAGCAAGTGGTTAAGGTAAACCTTTCCCTGAAATCCTGTCAATAAGAAAAAAATTTTTTTCCTAAGTAAGTAAGTTTGCTTCTAAATCATAACAACATTTACACAGGCTTCTACTATTCTGTTTTTCTCCTCATCTTCATATTAAAATACACAGATAAATTCCTGATTAATTTTTTTTGGTTTTTTTTTTTTTCAATTACTAAAACCTGCTAATGAAGATCTTGCATGTGCTTCTTTATGCATGCCTTCACGCATTTTTCTGGGGAGGCATTGACTAAATTTGTGGATGCCTTTTTTTCCCTATAAATTTAAGAGGTACAAGTGCATTTTTGTTACATGCATACATTGCATAGTAGCGAAGTCAAAAAAAGTAATTTTTTTTTTCTTTTCCATGCCATACGGATGTGGGGAAAAAAAAAGTAATTTTTCACCATCCCTCTCCCCCTCCCCACAATCCAAGTCTCCAATGTCTATCATTCCACACTCTATGTGTGTGTTTACACGTTTGAATTTCTGTTTCTCAGTTGTTTCACTTGAGATAAATAGTCTCCAGATCCATTCATGTTACTGCAAAAGTCATGCCTTCTTTATTTCTTATGGCTGAATCATGTTCCACTGTGCATATGTACCACATATATTTTATCAAAACATCCACTGATGGACACTTAGGTTGATTCCATATCTATGCTATTGTGAATAGTGCTGCAATTACAAAGTGTGCAAGGTTTTTTTTTTATATGATGATTTCTTCTCCTTTGGGTAGATGCCCTGTCATGGGATTGCTGGATTCAATGGTAGTTCTATTTTTAGTTCTTTGAAGAATCTCCATCTTTTTTTCCATAAAGGCCATACTAGTTTACATTCCCACCAACAGTGTATAAGTATTCTGTTTTCTCTGCATCCTCTCCAACATTTATTATTTTTTTAACGTTGATTATAGGCATTCTCAGGGGTGTAAAATGGTATTTTATTGTAGTTTTACTTTGCATTTCTTTGATGGTTAGTGATGGAGAACTTTTTTTTCATGTGCTTGTCGGCCATTTTAATATTGTGTTATGAGAAATGTCTGTTCATACCCTTTGCCAAGATTTTTAATGGTTTTTAAATTTTTTTTGTTACTGTTGTTCTTGTTGATTGTTGAGTTCCTTATTAATTCTCAATATTAGCTCCCTATTGGATAAATTGTTTGCAAATATTTTCTCCCATTCTGTGAGTTCTCTTTAATTTGTTGACTATTTCTTTTGCTGTGCAGAACCTTTTTAGTTTGAGGCCCATTTGTCTATTTTTGTTGTTGTTGCTTGTGCTTTTGAGTTCTTACTCATAAATTCTTTGCCAAGGACAATGTCCAGAAATGTTTTTCCTAGGTTTTCTTGTAGTATTTTTATAGCTTTCAGGCTTACATTTAAGTTTTTAATCCATCCTGAGTTGATTTTTGTATATGGTGAGAGACAGGGTTGAGATTCATTATTCTGCACATAACAATCCAATGTTCCCAGCACCATTTATTAAAAAGAGTGTACCTTTTCCTGTGTTTATTCTTGTTGTCTTTGTCAAAAATCAGTGGGCTGTAGATATATGCCTTTATTTCTGGGTTCTGTATTCTGTTCCATTGATTAATGTGTCTATTTTTATTCCAGTATCATGCTCTTTTGGATACTATAGCCTTGTAAAAATTTTCATAGCTATATACCTAAAGAAACAGATCATTGCATTGTGCCTAGCATGGTGGTAAATTTTTTACATTTATTAGTTCTTTTAGTCCTACAATAGCTCTTTGATCAGTTCCTACATTTAGCCCTCTATTCAGATCAAGGAACAAAAGCTTAATATGAATGAGTGACTTTTTCAAAGCTATGCACCTTCTGAGTATCAGCCTACATGGTTAAACTTATTCTGGGATAGTTTAATATTTTGATGCTTTGCAAACAGGATTGCCCTCTTGATTTCTCTTTCTGATAATTCATTGTTTGTATATAGACATGCTACTTATGTTTCATGCTGATATTTTATCCTCCAACATTACTGAATGGGTTATTAGTTCTAAGAGTTTTATGGTGGAGTTTAGTTTCCTCTAAGTCTAAGAGGGACAATTTTACTTCCTCTTTTCCAATTTGGATGTCCTTTTTTCATTTCTCTTATCTCATTCTTATAGCCAGTACTTGTAATCCAATGTTAAATAGGAGTGGTGTCTTCTTCCAGTTTTAAGAGGAATGGCTTTCAGGTTTTCCCCACTCACTATGATGTTTTCCATGGGTTTGTAATATTTAATATATAGCCTTTATTATGTTCAGGTGTGTTCCAATGCACAGAAAAACTATAGGCCAATATCCTTAAAGAATGAACATGCAAAAATCCTCAACAAAATTCTAGCAATTCAAATTATAACACAACAAAATGATAATACATCATGATCTACTGGGTTTTATCCCAGAGATTCAACAATTGTTCAACATATACAAATGAACAAACATGGAAGTCACAGCAACAGAATGTAGGACAAAAATCATATATTTATCTCAACAGATGCACAGAAAGCATTTGATAACTTTCAATACTCCTTCACAGTAAAACTCTCTATTTGGCAACAATTATGGATGCTTGTCCTGCATGGTGATGCTCCTATTCCAGTGGCTGTGGAGTGGGGACAGACCAAAAGCTTCCCTTAGGAGCTGCCCGGCCATATTTTCCGGAGGGTGGCTTTGGGCTCTCCTGCCAGTTGCACAGTTATTGGCTCCACTGCATTGGTGATTGCCTCCTCATTGCTTGAGAAGAAAGAACTCTGGATGTGGATTTTGACATATGTGTCCAGGTAGGTGAGTGCTATTTGAAGGTGCAGTGGGGGACACCCCTGTCAGTTTGGGGAATTCTGAGGAAGTTCCATTTGTTTTGGGTTGGATAAGCCCCCAACCATTTGTGAGAGTGGGAACAGAGAGAGTCTGTTTTGGTTTGTCATTCCCAGGGCTTATTAGTTGAAACTGAAATTTGTTTGTTTGGAACCTCCTGACATTATTTGTATTGGTGTGTAGCGTGTAAATGTGGAGTCTGTTAAGCTCTTTGTCTCTGTTTTCTTTTTGCCTATTTTAAATTTTCTGTTGTTGGTATTATAAGTGTAGTCCAAGGTCTTGGTGGTAGAAGACACCTCTGATGATAGTTTCTCTTGTAGCAAGCTCTAAGATCTGGGAAATTAAAAGATACCTCTGTCCTAAAGCCTAGAGATTAAAAGGCATCTCCATTCATGGAATCTGACAGTAGCTTGATGCTCATAGGTAAGTTAATTTTATAATCTTGCTTTTGGCAGTTGGGCTTTCTCTCTCTCTCTCTTTCTCTCTTTGTTGTTTAAAAGGTTTTAAAATTTGATAAATTCCTGTCTACCTCTATTCTCATCTGGCCCAAATCATTTAACTGGCTATAAGTCCTTTGGCCACAGGGTCCCATTGAGGGACAGGATGGAACCTGGGAAGGTAGCCACACCACCCTGGCAATGATGGGACAAAATAAATGTTTGGCCATTGATGCTGCCTCTGGCAAATCTTGGCCCAAAGGGAGGAGATGTAAACTAAAATAAAATATGAGGCACCTCCCTGGATGACTGCATAGATTCCCCTCTTGGCCAATGGGATCCCAAGGAAATAAAAAACTTAAAACTCATTTCCTGGTCGTGAAGGGAAGGGAAGTCATACATGCCTTGTTATACTCCCATCCTGTCGGTCAAGAAAAAAAAATACAATCCTGGAACCCAGGAATACTGGTTTGTTCAAGATCTAAGAGCAAAAAGCCAAATAGTGGAGGTGAATGAAACTCAGAACCTCCTTCCAGATTGGAGAGAGGCTGTAGATCAAATAGCAGCCCACATCACCCACAGTGGTTGGGAGGATTCCTGGGAATGGCTGGGAATTTTCTGATTTAGATTCCTGACTTCAGGCTAATAAAAAAACTCTATAAAGCCTTAAAATGGGAAGAAAAAGAACTACTTACTACTTACTTGGACTGAGGAATGCCAGAAGGCTTTCTTGACTATTAAAAATTAATGATTGCCCCTGCATTGGGCCCCCCGACTTATATAAGCCTCTTGATTTGTTCTTTCAAGAGAGGCAAGGAATTGGACTTGGGGTATTAAAGCAAACTTTGGGGGATCATAAGCAACCTGTACCTCCTTTCTCTGAGAAATTGGAGGAGGTAGCAAAAGGATGGCCCACTTGTCTGAGAGTGTTAGCAGCTATTTATGATATTTTATAAGAAGCTGAAAAGTTTACCCTTGGGTAATTGGTCCTGTTCACACTATGCATTATGTATTACCACTACTAGAATAAAAGGGAGGCTTTTGGTTACCAGTGAGTGGCTGGACAGATAAATATCAGGCTGCATCATTATATAATTCTAATGTAACTTTGAATCTGATATCTAACTCAAATTGAGCCACTTTGCTGTCTATGGACTCTCATTTCCCATTCTATAATTACATTTGGATTATTGACCAAGTGTATTCTAGTCTCCAGGATTTGGCTAATCAGCCACTGTTGGACCCAGATGATGAGTTCTTTATGGATGGAAGCAGCATTGCAAAACAGGAATCATGCAAAGCTGAGTATTCTTTCATTACTGGCCAAAGGTAATTGAGGGACAAGCCCTGCTCCCTGGGATGTCTAAAAACATATACCCTATGTGTCTAGCTTGCCCTTTGGGGATTTTTATTTATCCAACAAGAAAACTCTTTTGTTACTATTTCTCAATCTATTGCCTGTTCTGCTAACCTATTTCACTGCTAGATTAGCTGCCCAAAACTCTTTTCATGAAAGACTAGGGGAATTATAGGATGGAGATTCCACATAGGGAACACTGGGCCAATATGTCCCGTTAGGGATCCCAGACAGGGATGGGTCCTTCTATTGATATGCTTTATTACCTTGTTGGGGAGAGGGCGGCAGGCAACTCAGCAATGTGTACTAAAATGTTCAGTTACAGGCCCCACATGTTTTTTCTTTCTCATAACACAATTATGTCCCATTTCAGCAGGAAGCAGCCAGACAGATCAACCTTCTGATTCCCCAAGATTGAGAAATGAAAGAAAAAGAAGGGGAGAGTTGCAAGCAACCCCCTGCCTTGAACAAATGTCGATGAACCCTGTATAATCTTTTCTCTTAACTAACTACTTAACCTTTTGAGTTCTTTCCCAGAAATGGTGGATTTTCTGCAAGACAAAGGAGCTGAAATTCTGAAGGCTCCTGGACAGACTTCCTGACAAGAGTCACCATCCCCCACATGTAGCCCTCAATACACATCGCCTCTTGGTAGTTACACCACAGCCTACCTTAAGGAACTTGGCCCCTTCTTATAAGCCCATGATCTTCATTAGTTGGACAGAGAGATTTGAGGCAGCTGCTACTTTTCTCCCTACAGGACATCTGTCATATTAAAAATTTCTTTCTTCCATGGCAGTCTTCATTGTCTCAATAATTGGATCTATGTGCAACGAGCAACTTGACCTGAACTGAAACCCCCTTATGGTTTCAACAACATAAGTTTGTGGCTGCAGGAGGGAAGGAGGAGAGTTAGAAGAAACCAAGGAGAGAATGTGAGGTTGTGAGGTCCCTGGATGTATTGTTAAAGTCTTCCAAAAGGAAGGATGTGATCAATGGTGTCCAATTACTGAGAGATCAAATAAGGTGCAGGACTGAGAACTGACTCCTGAGTTGGGTGGAATGAGGTCACAGATGACCTTGACAGAAATGGAGTGATAAGTCCAAAGGCCTCTATAGAGTGGGTAGAAGAGCAAATGGGAGGGGAGGAGGGGAGGGCAATAATGATAGACGTACTTTACAAGAACTTTGCAATCAAGATGGCAGAGGAATAGTGTTGTAGATGGAGAGGTTTCAGGGTTCAGGGAGAGCTTGGTAAAAATGGAAGATAATACCACAGGTTTGCACTTACTATTTTGATCCCATAAAGAAACACAAACTGAAGATGCAAGGGAGAAAGGGGACGTAACTGCATAAGCAAAATCCTTGATTAGCTGATATGGTATGAAATCCAGTGTGACAACCATAGATGGGAGCAGGGAGGCTTCACCTGGGATAACAGGAGAGAAGCCAGAGAATAGGCCTCAGGTGCATGTGGGTTTGTCCACTTTCTGGTGCTTATGGTGAGGTCATTCTGTTCTGATTTCTTTCAACTTCTCACTGAAGTTTTTGGGTGTGACCAATTTTTAATATTGAACCAACCTTGCAATCCTCTTTGAACGTGGTGTGTTATTTTGAGCCCAGTGCTGAGTTGTTTATGTACTATTGAGTATTTTTCCTAATGAAATATCTGCAGTCCTACAATCAATCATATAAAATATTGAGAATTAGAACAATAGTGAAACAATAGAAGTCAGAAGACAGTAGGACCATGGTAAAAATCCTGAGTGAAAATAATATTGAGCATGCTGTACATCCAATAAAAGGCTGATAATCAGAATCTACAAAGAACTCAAGCAAATCAGCAAGAAAAAAATCAAATAGCCCCATTAAAAAGTGGGTGAAAGACACAAACAGAAACTTTTCAAAAGAAGATAGACTAATGGCCAACAAACAAATGAAAAAATGCTCAATGTCTCTAATCATTAAGGAAATGCAAATCAAAACCACAATGAGATATCAGCTAGCTCCAATGATAATGGCTTTTATCAAAAGTCTCCAAACTGGGGAAGATGTGAAGAGAAAGGTACACTTATACACTGTTGGTAGGACTGCAAACTAGTACAACCTATATGGATGGTAGTTTGGAGATACTTCAAAAAACTAAAAGTAGACCTACCATTTGATCCAGCAATCCCACTAGTAGGTATTTACCCAAAGGAAAAAAAAAAACATTTTATAAAAAAGACACTTGTATGCAAATGTTTATAGCAGTACAATTCACAATAGCAAAGTTGTGGAAACAATCCAAGTATCCATTAATACATGAGTGGGTTAATAAAATGTGGTATATATATACCATGGAATTCTACTCAGCCATAAAAAATGGTGATCTAGTATCTTTCATAACAACCTGGATGGAACTGGAGACCATTCTTCTTAGAGAAGTATTGTAAGAATGGAAAAACGAACACCACACGTACTCACTATTAAATTGTAACTAATTCATCAACACTTATATGTACATATGGAAGTAAAACTCAAGGGAAATCAAGTAGGTGGGAGAGGTGAGGAAGAGATGGGTAAATTCACACCTAACAGGTACAATGCACACTAATGGGGCAAAGGCCACACTTACAACTTTGACTCAAACTGTACAAAAGTAAATTATGTAACCAAAATATGCATACCCCCATAAACTTCTGATATTAAAAAATATAAAAAATATAAAGTAAATAAAATAGAACACCCTAAAAAAAGAAAAAATATTGAAACTAGAATCCTATATCCAGTTTACTAATCAAGTGTGAGGCTAGACTAAAATCACTCTTAGACATGAAAGATCTTGAATGTTTTCCTCTCATTCAGTCATTTGCAACAGACTACCGTAGTATGTGCTTCAGCAAAAGGAAAACCAAGAAAGAGGAAGACATTAACTCAGGATATATATCATGCTCCTTAAGAGGGACAAAAGGGAATTTCCAGGAAAAAAGCCAATTATTTGACACAGTGAGAGTGAGGAAACTTGTACTGGGAGTAATTTTACTGTGTTTGGAGGTTTTAAGGGGTCTTAGATGTTTAAAGAAAAACAAATAAGTGTGGAATAAAGACAATTACATGAGGAGGGGAAAAAAGTTTTGCAAGGAAGAAAATGTAAGTGTAATTGATAGGTGACTTCAGGTACAGAATATTATTGACATTAGTGACTGTAGGATACAACTATGAACATTAACAGTAAAAAAATGGCTCCTCTTTCTAAAAAATCAGTACCCAATAGATTTTAGTACTTGGGGGTGGACACCTCACTTTCTCTCGGGGCTTACTAGGAGAGAACAGACCAGGCCTATCATTCACCCCACCTGTGTACAGGTTGGAAACAATTTGGGAGTGTGAGGTTGTTATAGAGGTCAGGTGGGGAGTGAAGGACTGGAGATGGAGACTTTTCCTTCTCTCCTCTAGGTGCTTACCCTGCCCACTGTGACACCAAATGCATGGGACTCAGATTTTCTCAGAATGGATGACCTCTCAATAGGGATGTTGACATAGTGGCTGGCTTTTCCCCAAACAAGAGAGACAGAGATAGAGACAGTGAGAGAGACATTAAAGAACAAAAGACGAAGCCACGCTTCCTTGTGACACACCACTGCCTCTCCCACGTTCTAGTGGTCACACAGACCAACCCTAATGTAATGTGGTGGGGACTACACAACAGTGTTACTATCAGAAAGTAGAGACCTTGGGTGCTGCTTGTCTCTGCATGGGAAATTCATTTGTATAGGCAATAGGTTTCTTAGACCAAACTAAAATAATTGCCGGCATTTCTTCCACCTGCCTTCTGGGGAGGCATGAGTTAGCACGGTCATGCAACCAAGGTGTTATCTCCTATGTGAACCCATGTGATCACGCTTTCCCATGGCATGTTGCCACTATTGTTCTGAGCCTTATATAAGTGCTCGCCACGTTCTCAGCCATGCTTTTGCCACCACTGCATCTCCCCGACAATAGAACATGTCTCATCTCCCTGCTGCTACCCGTCTCTTCTTTCATCTCCCAGCAGCCTGCTCCGGCACACTTGCTAGCCACAGAGCCCATGCCCCACAGTCTCATAAAGACAACTCTCTCGATACAAAAATAAAGCAAGTTAGAGGATTCAAGTTTATTGTGTATCCAAGTAAGACTTTAAATTACAGATTTTAATAAGGTAATGGAGAAGTCTTTATAAAAGTATGAGCAAGGCTTATTTGGTACATTAGAAAAACATTAAGAAGGCCACCATGGCTAGAGCACAGTTAAATAGGTACAGCTATGTCAATAGGCTCAGAGAGAGGCAGAGGCCCCACTTTCTACAACCTTGGCCATGGTGACAATTTTGAATTTTGTTCTTAGGGAACACTCTGACGGTAATCCCCTGGAACATCTTGAATAAAACTAATATCTTTAATTTGTTACTGCGGAGAATGGTGATCAGGGTAATAGTAGAATTGCTCTTTGGAGTAAGCTAGAAATGATGCTTGCTTAGAGGGGCTGGTAGAGATACAAGTCTTGATAAATGGTTGTATTTGAGATTTATTTTAAAGGTAGAACTTCAAAATGATAGAATTTTGCTATTGGACCGGTTGTAATTTGATGTGTGAGGAAAAGAGAGGAGTCAAGCAGATGAATACAGATGTGATTTATTGTGCTAGAGATTTAAGGGAGGCGTAAGTGCAACTGGCCACCCCTTGAACAAATTTCCCATTTTGACTCCTATATAATCCTCTCTCTTCACTAACTACCATTTGAACTGATTCCCAGAAATGGTGGATTTTCTGCCAGACAAAGGAGCTGAGATTTCAAAGTCCCTGGGGAAGACTTCCGGATAGGATTCACCATTTCCCACAACCTGCCCCCAATTCGGTGCCCGTTGTTAGTTACAACACAATCTGCCCCAAGGCACGTCGCACCTGCTTTAGAAGGTTCATCAGAGAGACAGATGTGAGGCAGCTTTTCCCATTCTCCTGACAAGACGTCTGCCATATTAAAAATTGCTGTCTTCCTTGTCAACTCTCCCTATCTCCATAATTGGATCTTTGTGTGACAATCAACTGGCCCTAGACTAAAACCCCCTGTGGTTTTGACAACAATTATGGAGGCTTGTCCGGCACGGCGTTGCTCATGTTGTGGGGTGGGGACAGACCAAAAGCTTCCCCTAGCAGCTGCCGGCCATGTTTTCCAGAGGGCGGCTTTGGGCTCTCCTGCCAGCTCCACAGTTACTGGTCTCCTTCGCGTTGGAGGCCTACGCAATTATGGGTCTACATTGTACCAAAATTGGCTTGTAAATAAAGCAAGCTCTCATGAATTAAATAAATAATCCCCTAAGCTTTTCAAGTTCACATGAATTTAGTCATCTTCAATAAATAATCTGGTTTTTTAAGAATTATTGACAAACTAGCAATAAAAATGTCTTCAAAATTGTTAGTATGCATTTCACCTAGGCTTAGTAGTCATTTTTATATTTAAAGTTGTCCAGGTTATTAACACAGAGGTTATTAAATTAAAAATCTGGCCAAAACAAAATGTTCTATGTTTGACTTTGGATAAGCAAGGCTAATGTAATATTGTTGGTTCAGTAAACAGAGCTAAATCTCCTGACTTGTTGGCAAAAATACCCACGTGTTTAAATTTAGATTGTTACTCAGGTAAAATATGTAGACATGCCTCAACAAAAATAAGTGTCAGTAAATTAGAATAAATAAAACTCTAAATTAATGATAGCACAAAACCAGAAACTTATGGTTAAAGGCGTATGAAGGTATTTGGGATTGGGTCACTCTTTCCGAGTACTGGTTGCAAGCCAGCCTGTTATGTGACCATTGTGTTGCCATAGCAAAGGCCTTTGCTGAAAAATTTTTAAAAAGGATCCTAGAACTGTTAATTCTTGTACAGTAATTTATTTCAAAATGAATGAAATAGTTATTCTGAGAGTCCAAAAAGAATCTCAAAACAATCTTATTCTTGGGAAGCATATATAATTGAAATCACACTTAAGTAGAAAAATGTTTTGAGACCAGTTAGATTTGTTTTTAAAACAGCTTGATCTTGAACCTTACTGCAAAAAAAGTTACAACTTTGTGCCGTTGAGATACTAAGGATTGATGTTAGAGGTTTATTCGGTCTACCGTCAGGTGATGTCATGTCAATAAATTTTATTTGGAGATATTGGTATTTTAGAAAGATCAAATTAGTTTACATCTTCAAGCAGGATGTGTTGTAAAACTTCTACTGTATTTATAGAACATAAAGATGTTACATTGTGCAGAATTGCAAGTCTTACTGGCATACTTACGTTTGTTACATTGGTAAGTATTTTTAAGTTTAAAAGTAATAGTTAAAACAATATTTTGTGACTGTTTCTTGGTGTACGTTTTAAAATACATTTTCTTTTCATTTCTCCCAATTTTGTTTATGAGAATACATTTAAGATATTAAATTTGTTTAGACATTGAATGACTTTGTTAAGGGCACAATTAATCACATTGGTTGTATATCTAATAATCTCAGGCTATCAAAATGATTAAGTAAACTAAATTAGGCAAATGTAAAAGAGATAAGTGTCATAAAATTGCAGGAGGTTTTCTATAATCTGCTTCTTTTGAAACTTCTCAAATCTATATTTCTGGAGTTCCACTTTTGCTGTGTTTTACTGCTTTCAGCTTGCCCTCCCCTTTAGAAAGCCTGAGATGATAACCCTCTCCTTCAACCTTTTTGTTGTCTCCTGTAACTTTTTTCCTCCTCTGGGTCTAAGTCTGCTGTTACAGTTTGATGCTGAAATGTTTACCTTAAAGGTCTGAAAATCAATGTTTTTTTCTTAGCTTCTTAATATGTCTGAATTTTCCTACATGGTCAAAAACCTTCCTATGCTGCTGTTACTAAAAGTTCTGTAGTTTAGTTTTCTAGTTTCTTGTTTCCTTTATAATATAATGCTCACTCATGTCACAGTCTTCTTATGACTGATAAATTTAGGTACCCTTTTCATGAGGTTCGACTTCCAAGTTGTCTAAATGGGCTTCCCAAAAGAAAAACAATTGCACCAAAGAAGGATTTTTTTTGTTGTTTGTTTTGTTTTGTTTTGCTTTAACTTTTGGGCACTGGCCTAAGAAACAAAGATTTTATGTTTTAGCAATATAATTCCTATGTTGTTTTTTATTAGCGTTTTAATTACTTGAGAAAACTGAGCTTTAAAATGCCAAGATTTTTTTCTGTGTTGCCTTTAAAGTCTTGTGTATCACTCTTGAATAAGTGAATTTCTATTATTTTACAATAATCTGTGGTTCTGTTTCAATCAAATGTTTTGAGCCTTTTAAAATCTTTGACAAATGTCTGCAAAATCTAGATAATTTGAATGTTTAGCTACCTGTAAGGTTCCATTTTCCTGTCATTGTTAAACTAGGCAGGACTTGCAACATTTTTGTTTAAAATGTCGTTTGTTCATTCTGATACAAGAGTCTCTAAATCCTTAGCTCAAATGACTTTACACATGCCTATGTTTTTGGTCGCAAGTTGCTGTGAGTCTGACAGTAGGTCGATGCTCACAGATAAATTAATTTTATAACCTTGCTTTTGGCATATTTTTTTCCAGAGTTTGATAGATGCCTATCCAACACCATTCCCACCTGGCCTAGAACATTTACTTAGATATAATATAAGTCTTTTGAATTAAATCTTTTGGCCACACGGTCACCCCAAAGGATGTGATGGAACAGGAGTAGGTATCACACCACCCTGGCAGTGATGGGACAAAATAAAAGTTTGGCCATTAATGCTGCCTCTGGCAAGTGTTGGCCCCAAATGGAGAAATGTGAACTAAAATAAAATCCTAGGCACTTCCCCCACTGAATGAATGGACAGCCTCTTGGCCATGGAGACCCCAAGGATAAAGAAAACTGAAAACTCAGTTCCTGGCCACGAAGGGAAGGGAGGTCAGACATACCTCGTTATAGTCCCATTCTGTCGGTCAAAGAGAAAAAAACCTAGAACCCAGGGATACCAGTTTGTTCCAGATCTAAAGGCAATATACCAAATAGTGGAGGTGGCTTGTCTCTTGAAACTCAGAACCTCTTTCCAGATTGGAGAGAGACAGTAAATCAAACACCAGTCCATACCACCCACAGCGGTTGTGAGGATTCCCGAGTAGGATCATGTTTTGCCGGATTTAGATTCCTAACTTCAGGCTAATAGCAATACACCTCTATAAAGCCTTAAAAGAGGAAGAAAAAGAACTGTTTACTTAGACCAGGGAATACCACAAGGCTTTTTTTGACTATGAAAAAGTAATAACTGCCCCAGCATTGGGCCCCTTGGACTTATATGAGATTTCTGATTTGTTCATTCAAGAAGGGCAAGGAACTGGACTCAGGGTATTGAAGCAAACTTTGAGGGATAACAAGTAACCTGTACTTTATTTCTCTGAGCAATTGGATGTGGTAACAAAGGATGGCCCACTTGTCTGAGAGTGGTAACTGCTATTTATGATATTTTACTGGAAGTCGAAAAGTTTAACCTTGAGTAACTCGTGATTGTTCATACCATTCATTATGTATTATCCCTACTAGAACAAAAGGGAGGCTTTTGGTTACTGGTGAATGGCTGTATAGGTAAATATCAGGCTATTTCTTTAGATAATCCTAATGTAACTCTGATGCTGGTGTCCACCTTAAATCCAGCCAATTTTTTGTCTACAGACTCTTGCTTTCCATTCAATGATTATATTCAGATAATTGACCAAATGTATTGTAGTCTCCAGGATTTGACTGATCAGCCCCTATCTGACCCAGACACTCTTTATGGATGGAAGCAGCATTATGAAACAGGGACAATGCAAAGCTGGGTATTCTGTGGTTACTGACCAAAAGGTAGCACAAATCCTACTCCCTGGGACATCTGAAAACATATATCCTGTATGTCTTGCTTATCCTTTGGGGATTTTTATTTGCTTGGCAAGGGAACTCTTTAGTTAATATCTTACAATCTATTGCCTCTTCTGCTAACCTATCTCACTGCTGGATCAGCTACCCAAAATTGTTTTCATAAATGACTAGGGGAATTTTAGGATGGAGATTCCATCTAGGGACCCCAGGCCAATAGTTCCTGAGAGGGATTCCAGATAGGGATGGGTACTTCTTTTGATATACTTACTACCTTGTGGGGAGTGGGTGGCTGAACTCAGCAACATCTACTAAAAACTTTCAGTTACAGGCCCAACATATACGTTCTTTCTCATAACCAAACTATGTCAAATTTCAGCAGGAAGCAGACAGATATATCAACGTTCTGATTCCCCAAGATTGAGGAATGAACCAAAAAGAAAGGGGGAGTTGTAACCGATCACCCCGGTGTACAAATTTCAGTGACCTTTATTTTCTCCCTAAACTATCTATTTAAGCTTTTGATTTGTTTCCCAGAAATGGTGTATTTTCTGTAAGACAAAGGAGCTGAGTCTGAAGGCTCCTGGGCACTTCTTGATAAGACTCACCATCCCCCACAACTTGTTTCCAATGCCTGGAGCCGCTTGTTAGTTATACCATGACCTGCCCCAAGGCACGTGGCCCCTCCTTTAAAAGCTCATGATCTCTGTTAGTCAGAGAGATGGATTTGAAGCAGCATCTCCCATTCTCCCAACTAGATGTCTATCATATTAAAAATTCCTTTCTTCCTCGGCAAGCCACATTGTCTCAATAATCAGATCTTTGGACCTAGCCTGAAACTCCGTGTGGGTTCAACGACATAAGTTTGTGGTTGCAGGAGGGAAGCAGGAGAGTTTGTGAAACTTAAGAGAGAATGTGAGTGCCCTTGATGTATTCTTAAAGTCTTTAGAAAAGAAGGGTGCGATCAATGGTGTCAAATTACTGAGAGGTCAAAGGAGATGCAGGCCTGAGAACTGGCTCCTGAATTGGGTGGAATGGGGTCATAGATGACTTTGACAGAAGTGGAGTGCTGAGTAAAGTAGCCTCTATGGTGTGTGAGGAAGAAAAAAATGGAGGTGAAGAGGCAAGGGCAATAAAGATAAACAGCTTTTCAAGAACATTTGCAATAAAGATGGCAGACAAATAGTGTTGTAGATGGAGAGGCGTTAGGGTGTAGGGAAATCTTGATAAAAATGGGAGATACTACCACAGGTTTTCACTTCTTGTTTTGGTCCCATAAAGAAGCACAAATTGAATGAACAGGGGAGAAAAGGGACACAACTGCAGTAGCAAAATCCTTGATTAGGTGATATGGTATGGATTCAGTGTGACAGCCATAGATGGGAGCAGGGAGGCTTCACCAAGGACAATAGGAAAGAACCCAGAGAATTGGATCCAGGTGCATGTGTGTTCGTCTGCTTGCTGGTTCTTACAGTGACATCATTCTATTCTGATTTCTTACAAATTCTTACTGAAATTTTTGTGGACTTCATTAGGGTATGGGCAGTTTTTAATACTGAACCATCCCTGTGATCCTCTTTTAATGAGTATTATTTTTAGTCCAGTGCTGACTAGTTTATATACTATTGAGTATCTTTTATAATAGAATGTCCTTGCAGTGCTACATATTTTATTTAATAACCTTCACACAATAAATTCAGAGACTTGTTACTGTTTCCCAAATTTTAGAAAAATTTAAATATGTTAAGATTATGTCTTCTGTCATGATAAAAAATTAAATATACTGTTGCCATTGACATTGGATGTGACAGTGAGAGGTGGTTGGGCATAGGTTCCAGTTAACTTTTTCCATCTCTCAAAAGATTACTCTATATTCATCTTTTTCTTAGTTTCTTGAGTCAAAGTTGGTAATTTACATTATCTTATAATAATACATATTTATGTGAAATTGTTACAACCAAAATAAAGTTTTACTATAAATATTTGGCCATTAACAATATATCATTGTGGGTATTTTTAAAAATCCTCCAGGTTTTTTTTAAAGAATGGTGAGGCATGGATTGAGGGAGAGAACTGAGCAATGAAAAAACAGAGAGAAAATAGTTTAGTGAGTCTTGAGAGAACTGCATTCTAGTTCTCCCTAGAACAGTAATTCTAGGCAAAGAACAACATTCATTTATCTTGAAACCAGGATCAATTATTTGGAAATTTTAAAGATTCCTCAGCCTCTGCACCTTAGTCTCAATTATTACAACTTTTTTGTTTTCCTAAAATTAAAGAATATTAGTTAAAGATATGAAAGAAATTTGTCAAAAACTTTGGATTGGGCCTATAGAATCCAGAAGTGGGGAGGAACAATGGGAAACTTCCATGTAGCAGTGGCTTGATCAGGATAACAGAAGAGAAAAGCTTGCCGGGAGCATCAGTGGGAAGAGTTCCTGGATGTTCTTAGACTGTGTTCATGGCCCTCAATTCCAAACTCACAAAGACCCAGAAAGAGAGACGGCAATCAGAAATTGCATGATGCTGATTATTTTATTGGTATACGGAAGTGATACTTATGAACACATCATTCCAACATCATGGCATTTTGAAAGACTGTTACCTTCTTATTCACTCTCTGAAACAAACAAACAAAGAAACAAGGAAATTAATAAGACATGACATGCCAAGAAGTATCTAATATTCTTGCTAGGATTACAAAGTGAGGTAGGGGAAAGCCCACCTTCTCTCCCTCTCTTTTTCTCCCATTCCTCTTTTCTTCCTAATTTCTTGTTGTTCACTATTTCTATGCAGCCAGCACATAGTATGCTCTAAATTGTTGCTTATAAGATGATGAAATAAGATTACTCTTAGGTTGTTTATGTTTTGGTTTCTGTTGAAAATGTTCAATGTTATATTTACCAAGATATTCCCTACAACATAGCCTATAATACTGAAAAACTGACACAAGCCTAAATATAAATTGACAGGCATTCTTAAATAAATTATGGTATAGCAACGCAACAGAGTAGTATACAGTTGTAGATCTATGTTCAGATCTACAGATCCCCATGAACTTCTGAGGAACTTTTCCAAGTCCTATGTTATTAAAAATGAGCAACATATAAATCTGCATATAAAGTAACACATCATCTGTGGGAAAAATTATATATGTACATGAATATTTTCAAGACAGTGTCCAAAGGAATTAATACCGGTGGCTTTTGGAGATGGGTGTGGGGAGATAGAATGCAATGTACCTTTGAGATGTAGCTTTACATCTTTCTGTTCAGTTAGGTATACTTTTTTTTTTCATTTGAGCATGACTTCATTAAAAAGTATTTTAAAAACTATACAATACTTAGCAGAAGCAAGTGAAGAAGCATTTAGCTAAGATACTGGACCTGAGAGGTGTGGGGTGAGGCAGAACAGAGCAGAGTGCTCAGGTGGAACCTGAGATGGCGAGTCAGTGAGTCTGAGTGCAGCTCACAGAGAACCAAAGGGAGAACATGGCTCTACCATCTCATTACCACCCAATTTAAGACAGATAACCTTTAAGAATGAGAATATTTGAGGGAAATGTGTCTCAAAATCAGAATTACCTTAAAGAGCTCATTAAAATACAGGTACTGGCAAACCTATCCTACGATATCTGAATAGAAATCTTAAGATATGGGTCTAGAACTATGAAATTTCAACGTATTTACAGTCAATTCATTGACACAATAAAGTCTGAGAAGCGTATCAGTGAGGATCTTTCATTGAGAATAAATGGGAATCATAACTGTCTCTGAATTGTAGATTTCTGGGGTTCTTGGCCTTGAGGAGGTCCCTGTGGTTGGCCCTCTTGGGGAGGCCCCTGAGGTTGGCCCTTTTGGGGAGGACCCTGTTGATTGCCTCCTTGTCCAGGTAGTTCTTGAGATTTGTCAGGATCACCTTGTTGCTCTTGGTCTTCCTGCTGCTCTAGACTATACTCTTGGTTTTCATCCTCAGCAAGTTGTTCCTGGGATTCCTGTTCTTGACTTTCTTCAGAGTATCCTCCATCTTATTGGGTAGGGCAAAAAAGTAGGCAAGCTCAGTGATGGAAGGCACTTCTCCCTCTTTACCTCTCTCCTCATCACACAGAGCTTTTCTCTCAGCTTCCACCATCCCTCCTGCCCACTGCTTCCTTATGCAGGTCCCCTCTTCATCCCTACCCTGGTGAGAAAGAAAGTCTAACTTCATGGACCTGGGACAAGCATGTGTCCTTCAAATTGGTAAGAAAGGAGGTCTTGTACATCTCAGAATCTCCAGAAAGTGTGTCCAAGGACAGAAGAAAAGCAAAAAGATTATAAATATCAGTTATGTCACCCTTTACATATTGACCACTATGATAATTTGCTAGCTGTGACCCCAAATCTGTGCTCTCAGCCCTGTATGGAAACCAGTGCTGGCTCCTCAGGCTCCAAGTCGTGAGTAGAGAAATACTCATAGAAAGAGGAAGACAAAGTGAAGGCCCCACACGGGATTCACTGGGTGAATGTGCCACATTTTCACCCACAGCAGGGACAAAGGTGAGTAAAGAAACACAGAGAAAAAAGACCCAGACAGCATTTCTTTGCATGGCTCCTGAAGCCACGGAACTGTGGGAGGAACACAGGCGAGGAAGGAAGAGGCTGAGGCTCTCAGGAGGCTAGAATAATCAGAGTGAGGACACTTCCCCTTCATCTGTCCTCTCTCAGCAGTCAGTCCTGGCCTGGGGCATCAGGCAACCAACACCTGCTGTCATCTCAGCCAGGGGATCTGTCACTCAGGGTGGTGGCCCTGCTCATGGTCCCCAGATCCAGGGTCAGGTGAGGTTTGCCTGTGTCTATAGGAGCACTCACAGTAATCAATTCCTGGTGAGTAAATGATGGTGAGACGACCCTGGAGAGCTGGAAAATCCTAAGGGAAACTAGGAACCAAAAGTCGATTGAGGATTATTGGAATTTACCTGATGCTATGACAGGAGACTCTTCAGACTGGACATCTAGGAAAACAAGCACAGGATGCGATTAAAGTCACATCACAAATCTATGAGGGCTCTAAAATGTTCTACAAAGATATTCACACTCTGTGCATTCCCTAATTTAAGTCATCACTCCCTGTATGTGGTGCTGCTGGAAAGGGAGGAAGTCATGAGGAGGAGGCAGGGTTGTCACTGTGCAGAGTGTCAACCACAAACTCAAAACAGAAAATCCCCTTTTGTCCTCTCTGGGATCCCTCAAACCTTAATGCTAAGGAAAGCTAAGTGCTCTAGATATTTCAATGTCTGACTTTAGTATCCTAATATCCTCTTTCTTCTCTAAATACTTTGATTATATTAACATGCTTTTCCAAAAGGAGCAATTAGGAGTAAACATTAAAACATTATATAACCATACAAAAGAGACTCACATGACATATCTCAGCGGAGAAAACTGAGAAGATTAAGCCCCCTTATTTCTAAATTTCTATGTAGGGAGAGACAAATTTGTAAACTGAATCACTAACTTGGAAATAGCTCAGATGTGTGTTCTTTCTTTCATCGATCCTGCAGCCAGTGTACAGCAAGCCCACCGTCCCCACTGTCGACTTTGATCACTATGGTAACTTCACAATGGGGCTTGCCTGGGTCAATCATTTTTTTTGATACATTTTTTATTTCAGCATATTATGGGGGTACAAAAGTTTAGGTTACGTGTATTGCCCTTTCTCCCCCTCCACCCTCCGAATCAGAGCTCCAAGCGTGTCCATCCCCTAGATGGTGCACATCACTCATTATGTATGTATACACCCATCCCGTCTCCCCCCGACATCTGCCCGACACCTGATTAATGTTATTCCTAAATGTGCTCTTAGATGATGATCAGTGAAACCAATTTGATGGTGAGTACATGTGGTGCTTATTTTTCCATTCTTGGGATCAATCTTTCCATCCTCCACTCCATCCTTCACAGCACAGTGACAGAGATCTTTCTAGAAATGCACATCTTACCTTGTCATCCCTCTGATAAAATGCTTTTCAAATCCCAATCTGTTATAAATACAGTGTGAGG
>CM052440.1:76709983-76726965 GCA_028533085.1 Varecia variegata | reverse complement strand
AGAAAGGGGATTAAGTAGATCAAACTGAAAACAATCCAACTGTTATAATATACAGTTGTACTTACATCTGAAGAGAAAGTTGAGTTTCTTTCATGTTTGTTATAGACATTAACCCAGAAGCCACTTAATGTTTCTGCTAATGCAAAGATGAAAAATAGTAAGAAAAAAGACAGCAGTTGGAGCACAAGTAGCACTCTGCTAATTCTCTACCTCAGCCAGATGAAGCAGGGGTGGGACAAACTGGCTATTTTGAAGAAGTAGAACACACTCAGACAGGTGGCAAACCAGGTACCTAAGTGATCGGCCATCATCCAAAATATACTAAGAAATTTTGTTAGTTTACCGATGACATATAGATGTGGCCATAACACTATTAGAAATGACTGGAATAGCATTATCCACAGTTGAATGATTCTGGAGGGAGCAAGGCTGGTGAGGATGCTGTCAGCCAATGAAATCTTTTGACTCTTCACCCAGTCAATGCCATTAACAAGCACAATGAACCCATTCCCCAACATTCCAGTTATGGATTCTCCTATTTCTGCTATAAGAAAAGTATTTTCAATTCTAGTTGGCATTTCTATAGAAAGAAATCCAGAAAACTAATACTGTTCCATTGATACTTTTGCTGTCAAAATATTGCAGATAATATTCAATGTGATGCTTCTCACTTCATATTAAAAATGCTGACAGTAACTAAGAAACTTCTGCTATTCAATAACATTTCACTTATTGTCATGAAAGATCTTTCTCTTTTTTAAAAGTAATCCCAGTCATACGCCTGAAATAAGTGTGCAAGGACATCCAGTCTCACAGATCTTAATGAAACACTGTGACATTACTTTCAATCAGCTACAGGCTTCCAAATTAAATAGTAAATGTGCTCACTGATCATTGGCTCTGGCAGCCATTTCCCACTTGTGAGGACATCTGCAAGGGATGCAGGTATGCAAACATGCAAATAGAAGAGAGATTTCACTTTACACTGATTTGTATTTTACTCTTCAACTGAAATTCAATACCATTTAGATTCAAGTATCTTAATTTTAAAAGAATTCTCTAAAAATAATCTATCACATACACATTATTCACTAGCGAAATTAAATAAAATCCATCATAATTCAGATTCTGTTTTAGATGAATTAAGTGTAATAAAAAGAAGCAATGTCAGAGCAACTTACAAATAGGAAACAAAGAGCAATAAGTAAGCTATGACTGTGAAATGTGGTAAAATTTTGATCAAAATGCAATTATCACAGCAAGGACAGATGATGTTAAAATCTATGGTGACTAGTTAATTTTTCATGAAGATAGTGACAATTGGCTTGGGTTTTAAAGCTTTTAGGATTTCTTGAAGAAATAGATAAAAGAGGAATTGATTTTACACAATGATGTAAAAGCATATGCAGATTTACCAAAATTATGCCTCTATCTTAGGTATTTTTCTGAATTTTGAACTTGGTTTCCAGTAAGTTGCTTCATATTTTATTCTGGATAAGCTATTATAAGGTGAAAGGAAAAGAAAAAAGTAAGAAAAAAAAAAAAGTAGAGACTATGCTTGTACCTTAAGACGGGAGTCTGCCAGCGTCCTCATTTGCCAGCAAATTAATAAACTTCTCTTGCCTTCTTGTAAAAAGAAATTAAAAAAAGAAAAAAACTGAGGAAGAATAGGAAGGAAGTTCTCCTTTTTATTAATTCTTCTACTGGTAAAATTCATTATCTCATAAAATTAATTCACTCGGCTAGGTGCAGCCCACATCTGTAATCCTTGCACTTTGGGAGGCCAAGGCTGGAGGACCACTTTGAGACCAGGAGATCGAGACCAGCCTAAGCAAAAGTGAGACACATCTCTCCCAAAATTAGAAAAATTAGTTGGGTGTGTTGGTGAGCAAGTGTAGTCCCAGTTACTAGGGAAGCTGAGGCAGGAGAAACACTTCAGACTATGAGTTTAGGTAACAGTGAGCTATGACAATGCCTTTGCACTCTAGCCCCAGAGACAGAACCTTGTTCTGTCTCAAAAGAAAATTAATTCATATTAAAATATATTTTATTTCATATTATTATTTATTTGTATTATTTTGTAAATCTAATACAGTGGTTTTCATACTTTACTGCACTTTGGAATTAATTTGAGAACTTTAAAATGTCATATTGATTCCTTTGAGCCACCCCCCAAAATTTTGATTAATTGGTCTGGGGTACATTGCTGGCACTCATTGAGAGGTCTTTGATGTGTGCCTTACTGTGCCTTCCCAATCGAGGCAAAAATTGTTCTATGCACAAGGTGCAAATCTATGATTCTCCAGGGACAAGATGGAATTTTTCCCTCTTGCTCTCTGACAATGTATTTCCCATTCAGTCAATTTTGACCCTGATTGGCAAATAACCTTAGCAATTATTCAATTATCTTGGCAACCACATGAACTCCCTGAGGGAAGGAATTGTGTTGTTGTTGTTCATTGGTCTATTTCCAATTCATAGAACAGGAAAGCCTGACAAGTAGTAGGTCTTCAATAGCTATTTGTTAAATGAATGAGAGCTAACTTAGTTGATCATCCCACTGGGAGCACAGAAAAAGAGAAAATGAATAAAGCTTGACTGTGAAACAAGTATTAGAGCAAGAAAAGAAATTAACCCCTTAAAATTTGAGAAAATTTACAACTTAATATATGAACTCATGAAAGATTTCTGCACTAATCCTGAAAAAAAGAACACTGTTCTGTAATCTCTCTGGTTCAATCCACAATTCATACAGAATTAGAAAGAACATGCAGGTCTAGCACCCAAGATGTGGGAACCTCCCCTCAGGGAAAGGAACTACTTCTAATCCAGAGAGTTGGAGATGACTACAAAACTTATCAATTTTGTGGCATGAGAAGCAAGATGGCCCTAGAGTTCACTGATGTTTACAGAACTGCTCTGAAACTGTTATTAAATATAAAGGCTATTAAAGAACAAGACTCCATTGGTAGGCATGGTTTAAAAGTGAAAAAACAAAAAGGAAATAAGTCAGTCAAGAGAGACATTAAAGAACATTTGAGTTCGTAGTCACACTGAAGAAGAAATGCAATATAAAAGATGCAATAACATGTACAAAAATCACAAGTGCCATACACGACGACTTGAATTCAGAATCTGAGTTAATAATCACATTTGTAAAAATCTACATAACTAAAAATCCTGTCAGCTCCTGGGTTGAATTGCCTTCATATTCATTCTTCAAATGGTTGTGTTATATGTTATAAAGAATGTTATTATGTGTATAAATATAAGATATATTGTCAGAAAATGTTTTCACAAATAACAAGAAATTCAATTTATGTATATGCTACAGGGACAATCCAAAATAATTAGTCTTAACATATAATTGATATCAGAAAATTTATGAACGTCAATTTTATAATTTATCAGTATAAAGAACACAATCTCCCCAAAAGAAGAGTGAGAAAATGTATTCAGCAGTTTATTTTGACCTAATTCAAACAAAACATTGGCCTCTGGAGTGATATTGAGTAATACTTACATACTATTGAAACACTGCTTATGTGATTGTAAATAAAAGTGATTCTAATGTTGGAGATAAGGCAGAAGAAGGTCAAGTGAGCCTGAGTGCAGGCATTTTGACTGATACTAGACCCTAACCACTCTGAACAAGGAAGCGACTGCCAGCAAGTGCCCTGCCGGAGACCACCCGAGGATGGACGAATTACTAAGCCAGATGCCTTACAAACTGTGCTTACCTTTCTGTGACAATAGTTTATAATTGACCTTCATGGCCTGAGCTTTAGACAATACTGGTCACGTAGAGCTGTTTCCCAATCGGATTTCTGAACATTTTAAAATGTTGCCATTTCCCCATAGGGGTCCCCATTCTGCTGGCGAGAGGACCCCTACTCTGTCTGTGGAGTAGGATCTGTTGTCTGTCTCTCTCAACAGACTTCCTGTAGCTAGTTGGCTTGTGCTTGAATTCTTTCCTGCTGAAGCCAAGAACCCACTTGGCAAGTTCAGGGGGCTTTTCCCTTTCCCTGGGACAACCCTTGTATCATGACAACTGAAAATCTTATGTGCTTCTGCCATTAACGCAGCCTTTTTTTTTTTTTTCAGTCATACGATCTTCTTAAATTCTTCCTATTCCCTCCCTGTGTATGTGACATCTCCACTGAATAACATACCTGAGCTTCACATTTGCTTCTGCCTATTGTCCCTCCACTCCGCTAGCCCATGTTTTTAGGCCTCCTAATAGTCCGAGAGTTGCCAGCAACAAGTGCTCCTGTACCTGTGATGCTTTCTTTGTCCTATCAACACCACACTTTCCCACTTATGTGCCACAAAAAAAAATTATAGTCTCCTGGTCCTGTTTTGAGTCACAACTTGACACTTTTATACATTGTACTTAGCATTAACTCCTTTGACGGTGATTAAATTAAAGTCATGACCTTTGTGTTTTTTCAGCTGAAAGAGATGGTCAGTGTTTCTTTGGCTAAATCCTAACCCAGGAAGCAACCAACAAGGGCCAGGGCCGCAGCTTGAAGGGACAGAGATTTCATCTTTCATACGTGGGGGATATTTGCCCAACTTCATCACTGTCATCCATACATATTCCTTTCATGTTTCACTGTAGATTTTTCTTTCACTTAGCATAACCCTTTCATTTCTAAACTGAGTGATGTAGTTTTTTCCAAAAAATCCTTAGAGGGAAACAACCCCAGTGGCTCTTCCTCATGACAAACCTGAGACAAGGCTGGTCTAACTTACTAACACCAGTCCCCACGTTGGCAAACATTAGGGTCTTCTGCTCAAACTGCGAATGATTGTGCTTTCCTTAGTCTTCTGATGCTATGTTTATATTGACTTTTTTAAAAAAAGGAAAATTTGAAAACCTGTGAAATGGGATTTGATATACAAGAAGACAAAAGGAGTTGCCTAAATATATTTCTCAAATTCATCAAATAAACTTTTCAGATCAATTTATTCCTGTGAAAGTAGATCTTAGTGTCCTGAGTAGGACATAGGTTACTAGACAACATATCACCCAGTGTCTGGAACGAAAGAATTGCAAATGACTGTGTGATGATGCAAACACCTCTTAGAGCATGACCCTGGCTCAGAGGACATGGTGTATAATCAATATTTTGCTAGAAGCCACTTACTAAGAGATAGCAGATGAACCACCTGAGACTTTGAGGAAAGTGGCACGCCACTTTCGTGGAGATCAGTATAGGTCTGGGTTTCTATCTGATACATACATTCAATAGGGGTCAGGTAAACATGCCCATGTGTACCTAATGTATGTTTTATCATATGCCTTCAGAACTAGACCTACAGATCAGAGATAAGCTGATTTCCTCAGTAGAAACATGTTACTTGTTCCTCCCCTATAGTTATAGTTGAATTCAAATAAACAATGATTACACCCATATTCATAAAATAAACATTTATTTGTCTGAATATATTTATCATCATTTAATTGTAGTTTTTTTCTTACTCTAACACAATATAAAGAATATATTAATATCAAAGGTAAACCCTAAAATGATTTTGTTGAGGTTAAAAAATGTCATAATATATACAGGGATAGCATCTGTACAATGTTATAATCTACACCATCATATTTACAGTTTTATAATAAATTTTGCCACCCTTAATGTCATTTACAATTTATACTTAGCTTATCTAAATTTAGATTATGACAGTCAAAAGAGTACTATCTATACATATGCATGTCCAAAATTCACAATAGACATGTGGCATTCTGTTATGAACTTTGCTTTCTGTGCCTTCCTAATTGACATTGTTTCTGTTTCTCTTAAGAACTCTAGTGATCAGATTGTAACAAAATGCATGTCACAAGCACAAATACAAACATTATCATTCTCAGAATGTAATTATGATATTTTTCTAGTAGCAATATGAATATAATTCTGAATTAAGGAAAAATTCTTCTTTATATTTTTAGTTCTATTACAGACATAGTAGAAACATCCACTGCTGCTTCTCTGAAAATGCACATTATATGTTCTGGAATTTAGCAAAATTAGTAAGTTTTGCTAGAAACATAAAAATGTTTATGATTTGGAGTTTAAAATTAAGGTTAGCATTACAATCATATGTTAACATTTTTTTCCTTAAAGATAATTTATTTTATTTCATACTACAAATATTGTTCCTATTCTTATATAAGCATCTTATTCCCTTATCAACAGACCTCTAATACAAAAATATACTGCTTATTCACTATGAAAAAAATGTTAGGCCTTTAAGCTATGAGGTTATATTTTTCCTACTATGACTTTACTTTTTTGGTTAACATTTCTGTCAATATTTTCTAGATGTACCTACTCAAGTGTATAATTTATATTGCCTTCTAAAGAATCACATACTTTCTTCTCCCATGAGTTGCAATTACATACTTCTTGCATATAGATTAAATAATTTAGAGTTTTGAAATAATGTTTGAGACTTTAAAATATTATTTCCTGATGCTCTAGAAAGGATGATGATTCTTAATATGATAGTGGCTGACAATGTGTGAATTATCATCAAAAACAGCCTGGTCAGAGAAAATTGCAGTTATGTTCAACAATACTTAAAGATCCCAGTGGGAAAAAACCAATGGAAGTGATTCTCAAAGGCTCCTTATTTAGTTATTCTCTTAGAAAAGATTCCAGAAAGGCTATCTAGAAAGCTAAAAGCTTTGATCTTTTCAGGTGGCCCTTAAGATGCCACAGTACCCTCAAGGCTGTCTGTTCCAGCTTGCTGTTTCCCAGAATCAGAATAAATGAGTGGCCTGAGGGAAAGACATTTAATGCTATCATGACAATCTTTACATACTGGTTCCAAAACATAGAAAATATCCAACTTGCCACTAGTGCGGGGAAAAAATAAACTATGAAGAGGAAAAGGAAAGACATCACCACTGTCTTGGTCCTCTTGTGGGCCTCTGTGCTGGAGTCTCTAGAGTCCAGGGAGCTGAGCTCCTGATTTCTAGTGTGTCTCACCAAGGACAGAATGAAAGGACCAGTGAGGTCAGGGACAGAACCAGGGGGATAAAGTAGGTCAAGGTAAGAAGAGCCAGGTTGTTAGCATCGACAGTTTGACTTTCATCTAAATGTAAATTTAAAGTCAGATTACTTTTATCTAGCATAGAGGTATTCAACCAAGGATCAGCAAATATTTCCAACAATAGGAAACTGAAAATCATTGAGAACAAAGAAAATATAAGAAGCACAACAAGCACTCTGGTCATTCTCCACCTCGGCCAGAGGAAAAGGGGGTGGAGGAAGTGGGTTCTCTTAAAGAAGTAGAAAACTGAGCCAGGTGGCAGGCCAGGCAGTCAAGTGATTAATTATCCTCCAAAGCACACCGATAGGTTTTGCTAGTGTTCAAGTGCTATGTAAATGTGAATCTAGTCCCGATATACATGATCCAACAGTCACCAACAGCTGACTGATTCTGAAGATGGCCAAGCAGGTGAGGATGAAGTCAGCTGAGGAGACATTTGATTCTTGACCCACTCAGAGCAGTTGACCAGTGCAATGAGCACATGCCCCGGCATTCTGATTAGGAATTCTACTATTACCAGGATCAGAAATATCTTATCCAATCTGGTGAACATTTCCATAGGAAAAAATCCTAATTTTTAATACTTTGTCTCTCTAATACATTTGCAACCAAACTGTTACAGAGTGCCATTCATACCTGAAAGTCAAGTATGTTAACATGAAATTATGGGCCAGATTCCTTTTCATCACTTTGTACTTTCCTCCTCACCTGAAATACTATACCATTTGGATTCCAATATCTCTGCTGTTTTTTACAGAAAGCTCTAGAAATAATCTAAAGAATTCTGTTATTCTTCAATGAATATATTTTGTGCTTACCTGCTATGTGTCTGACATTGTGCAAATGCAAGATATTAACACTGTTTACCACTAAAAAAGAAAACATTAAGAAGTATATAAAACAGTGAAAGCAAAGAAAATGAGACAGAACCAATAATAAAACATAATGTAAATGTAGAAAAGGGAAATATAAACACTATTGTGGGGAGGAAAAGGAAAAATTTGTCTTGGATCTGCAAGATACTTAGAATTTCATGAGGAAACAGACAAGTCATATTTTGGACTGAATGCATAATATACCAAAAGACACCTAAACCCAAACTACTTGTCTGAAATTAAAGCTCTCTACCTGATAATTTACTGAAATTTCAGTCTAAAGGTTTCTTGGGTATCTCAGAGTAACACTTTGAAAATTAAACATGTTCCTCAAATTTGATTTTTACTTTTATGTTGCATTTGTTTTGGCCAGAGATATAATGCTGTCAATTTAGCCTTAACAGGTAGACATTTGTTTTAGATAAAATAAGAAAATATTAATGGTAAACAGCAGTGTCAGTTCTACATTCAAGGAACAATGATTTCAACAAAACCATTAATGAATGCATCAGTAATGAATGCAGAGTTACAAACTTGTGTCTTGGTTTATGTGTCAGCAATCAAATATTCTATTATTAGTAAGTAATATGTAACTGTTTCCAGGCAACTACAACAAATAAAAAAAAGAATGAAATTATTTTAAAAACTTGGCCCTTTTCAATATTGCTGCCACATTCCCCAATTAAATTCTATTAATTAATTTTTTTTATTTCAAGAATGATGTTGCATAAAGAACTACTGGTAAATTATTTTCTATGAATGAAAATATTTTTATTTAGGGCAGATATTTAAAATATAGGAAGAGAGAAAGAGAAAACAAAAGAAAGAGACAAAATAAGGAAGGAAGGGAGGAAGGGAAGGAGGGAGGGGAGATACGAGATTATGAGATAGAGGAAGGATGAATGAAAATGAAATTTGGTAGCATTTTAGAGAGGAGAATGATACCTTTGGTCAAATTAATGTCTAAAGATGAAGAGAAATTTATGGCTATGAGAAGACTTTAAGAGGAAGAATCAGTAGGTTGGGTGATGGATTTTGGGGGCTCAGAAAAGAAGGGGGAGTCAGCAATGACAGGCTCTCCTTTTGCACCCATATGCATGGAGTCCTGAGACTTGAGGGAACCATGGGAGGAAAAGCAGGTGTAGAAGCCAAAGAGTAGGAGAAAGAAGAAAAGCTGGAAGATGATGAGTCTGTCCTGAACATTTTGGAGTATCTGTAAGTCATCGAGGTGGACACCTGAAGTAGGCACATGGCATCTGTGACTGCAGAGCAGGACAGGAATTTGGATCACAAGCAGAGACTGGGGGTCATCAGGTCATTCTTGATTCTGTGAGAGGTGATGAGCTCCAATGGCCCCCAGGAACCCCAGAGAGGGAAGAAACCAAAAGAAAGACTAAGAAGCAACAGATGGAAGAGAGAAACCAAGATGCTAGAGTTTCAAAGCAATTAAAAGAAAGGAGTGATGGAAGGAGAGTAATCAATACTTCATGTTACTAAAGAAAAGTCACGTACTAACCAGATTGAGTGACAAGGAGGTCCTTGAGTAATTTAACAGAAGTAGTTCAACTGAAGAAAAAGCAAACTGCCGTGGGTTAAAGAGTCAGTGTGATCCCAATAAGAAATCATTGGAAAACCAATAAATGTAATTGAACACATTAACAGGTTGAAGGAGAAATATCAGCAGAAATTCCACTTCTTATAAGAAACATCATTAGCAAAAGGAAATAAAATAAAATGTGCTTCCTCAGGATGAAAATTTATCTGAAAAACCTAGAGCAATTATTATACCTATCAATGATGCATTAAAATCTTCCCCCTTGAGTTTGGGTTCAAGTCAGTGATAACAACCTTACCACTTTTGTTTTTGTAGGTTTCAACCAATTAGAGTCAGGCAAGAAAAAGACATGAAGAAAAAAATTGTAAAGCACAAGACTGTCATTATTCACAGATTATGATTGAGATTATGTAGAAAATCCAAAAGTATATTTTAGTGTATTGTTAGAATTTGGCCATTTAGCAAAGTTTCTGGATAAAAAAATGAAGCTGAAAAAAATATTTTTATTTCTTCAAACCATCAACAAACAGTTAAAATGAAATACCCTTTTTACTGGATAAAGTCACCATAACTTCAATATCATGTACCTAGGAATAAATCACACACATCAAAAAGTGTGTAAGGCCTCTATGGAAAATATTAAAAAGTCTGAAAAGGCCTTAGCTTTTTTGGCGATATACTTAGGTTATAATTTATAAATATTGGATATAATCAAACCATCCAAATTTTTCTTAAATTTAAACCATTGGCACATAATCTTTCCCATTTTAAGTATGTTATCCAAGGACATTAAGTTCTCTGACTGTGTCTTTAAATATACTTTTTTCTGCCTGGTATCCAAACTACAGACAGTCTCCAGTCTAAAGCAAGCACTAACATGGTGTTGGACATTCCTGTCTCCCTGAATACCAGCTGCTGTCACCTAGTGCAGCCAGTTGATATTTTCCCTTTTTACCATACCTATCAGCTATAATTTTCCCTGTCAGGTGATAGGTGACAAGATAGTCTCTACTTTGCTAATGTGCAAATATAGACTGATATTGTTCCTCTTTTTGCATTTTCTTTGCCTAACAAATTTGCATCCAGATCTTTAGCTGTGGAAGATCATGGGGAAGAATATACGGATTGTGAATTTTAAAATTCACCCTAAATCTCTCTTTGTCCAAGTATGTGGGAAAAATATGGGTTGGATCATGGTCCAGAAGAGGAGGAATAGGGTGTGCAGCATGCCCTGCAGTCTGTCATTGAGCAGTTGTTGACCATTTGCAAACATACCTACTTGCACTACACAGTAGCCTTTATTCTCTGCTTTCTCTGTAAGTACTAGGGGAATCTATGTTGGAAGCATCGGTGGAGTCAAAGTGTCAAATATCTGCAATACCTTCTTTTCTATAAGTCTAAGAACTGAACAGCAAAGGAAATTTATTTTGCCAGAAGTCGCCATTCTTATGGTAACATAAAGGATGTTTTTTCTAATGAAAGTGTTTCCTGTCCAGGTTCTGGTAGGAACTAACATATTATTCATGTCCACTTGTTCAGGTGCCTCTTTTAAAATACTTGAATGATTTTAGAAATGAGCCAAGAAATTAGTTGAGAAGAAACCATAGGATATCTGAGGGGGAATCATAAACAACTTTAGGCATCATCTTCCTCTGCTTGTGCTGCTGTAACAGAATACCATCAAATTGGGAAATTTATAAAGAAAAATTTATTCCTCACATTTCTGAAGGCTGACAAATGCAGTATCAGGGTGCTGGCCTCCGGCAGAGACCCTTGTGCTGCATCATCCCATGGCAGAAGGGCAAAAGTTACTTGGGGGTGGGGGAGAGAAAAGGGCATCAACTCAATTTTTAATAAGGAATCTGCTCCTTGTGATAATGAACCTCCTCCTGCAGTAACAGCATCAGTCCATTCAGGAGGGTGGCGCTGTCAGGACCTAACATTGGTTAAAACTTCTACTTCTCAACACCTCCACACCAAGGATTGAGTTTTCAAGACATGAATTTTGAGGCACACATTTAAACCATAGCATTCGACCTCTGGCCTCCAAATTTTATGTCCTTCTCACGTGCAAAATGCATTCAGTTAATCCCTATAGCCCCAAAGTTTTAACTCGTTCCAGGATCAATTCAAAAGTCCAGAGTTTCCTCTAAATCAGATATGAGTGAGACTCAAGACAGGATTCATTGATCCTGAGGCAAATTGCCATCCAGTCATGAGCCTCTGGAATCAGAACCAGTTACCTCCTTCTGAAATATAATGGGGGGACAGGTATAGGATAGACATTCCATTTGCAAATGGGAGAAACAGGCAAGAAAAGAGGGATTACTGATCCCAAGGAAGTTCAAAACCCAGCAGGACAAACAACACCAAATCTTCAGTCTCTACAATGGTCTTTGATTTCACTTCCCATATGACACACTGAGGTGGGGTTGGGCCCCCAGACCTCAGGCAGCCCCACCTGCATGGCTTTGCTGGGCTCCATCCACTCAGCAGCTCTCACAGGTTGGAGTCTTGTGGCTGCGGCTCTCTCCACTGCTGTTGCACGCTGGTAGCTCTCCAGTTCTGGGGTGTCAGCAGCAGCACATCCCTGCACCTCCACTAGGCATTGGCCTGGTGGTGCCTGGACCCCTGATTGTCACAATATCCTTTCAAATCCAGGTGGAGGAAGCCATCCCTCCACAGCCCTTGCATTCTGTGACCCTGCAGAATCAGTATAACACCATGTGGAGGCACCAGGGTTTAGAGTTTGTACCTGAAAGGGCAGCCCCAGCTGCACCTGGGCTGGCTTGAGCCACTGTGGGGGTAGCTGAGAAGCACCTCACTGGAATGCAGGGGACAGAGACCTGAGGCAGCCCAGGGCAGTGAAGGCTGGGCCTGAGGATACCATGGTGGGCCTGTAACACATGGCTCTGCTTTCTGGAAGCTCACAATGTGTTGTAGGAGACAGACAGATGTTAAGCTACGGAGCAATTACAAAGTGAGGGATTCAAACAAAAGGAATAGTTATCTGTAATTATCCTGTAGCTTCAACTAACTTTTCTGAGAAGGTGATGCTTGAATTAAGATCAGATAAAGAGATAGGAGTTAATTAGGTAAAGATGAGAAGAAAGGGTCTAGGGAGAGGGACTGGTCCAAAAGTTCACCAGCAAAATGAGACAGATTCTTTTGTGGGTTTAAAAGAGGCCATTGCAGAGAAAGGGAGTTAAGTGCTATATGAGATAAGAATGAAATTCTTTGTCAGTGGCCAGACCGTATAAGACTGCATAAATAATTTTAGTCTCTGTTAAAAAATGAATGAAAAGACTTTGGCAGATTTAAGCAAAAAGTATGATGATAAAAATTGAATTTTTAAGTGATGACTATATCTGCAGGGCTGAGATTGGATTGGAGGGTAGCCCTAGTGAAAGCAGGGATACCAGTCAAAAGGCTGTTGCAACATCTCAAGTAAAATATGATAGCTTTAATTGAATGATGGGTCAAGATGGAGAAGATTGAAAAGTTTTCAATCATGTAAATCTTTAATTGAACATAATAATAATTTATTAATAGAAATGATGTGCAAGAATGAAACTAATCATTGCATGCTATTGTCATTTAAGATGCAGCTGGGCACTGTCAGTAATTTATTTTCTTAATCTTCTTATATATCCACTCTTCTTTATTTGCTGTGTATATTAATGGAATATAGCGCCCCCCCCTAAAAAAAGAAAAAACCATGGCATTCTTTTTTCATCTACTAAATTTCATATTATTTTCTTTATATCATATGAGAAAATACATTTTTAAGTATTTTAGAATTAATTACCCATTTTCCATAGCTAATAATGCCATAAATCAAGAGTAATTCACAGATGGATACAAATATACATGCACACATTTTTGTTTCTGTATCACATTGATAGACTAGATAGACTTTTTAAAAATAAAATTTGGAGGGTATATTTGGTATTGCCTGCCTTATCATATAGACTTATATTTTACAAACATCTATCTAATGTCAACTGCATTACTAAATCCTCCATCTGCTTATTAGTTTGTCTGATATTAAAAGTAAATAAAGAGGTATTGATATGCAGGACACCATACTAATATCTAACAAATATGGCTCAATTCCACCTTTATGTGAAGCCAACACAAGGACAATACAACTTTCTCCCTATCCAGAGAAATACACTATAAACAAAAATCCTTCCATGAGGTCAGACAATGTAGTCTACAGCTCAAGAGAAGAAAGCCCATACACCAAGGATTCATTTGCTAAGAAAACAGAACTATGGCAAAGAAGAGAAGATTTGTGAAAATATTGTCTTGGTGTTCTTCACAGTAGTCAGAAAAATACTGCCTCTATGTTACAGAACAGAAAGGAATGCAGTGAGAGAGGGAATGGCTTCATGGAGATAAAGAACATGGTGACAGAATCTAAAATCCACATGGAGACAGGAAAGTGAACACTTGTCATTGCAATAATTAAAATAAAAGAGTAGAAATGGAAGATATAATTCTCTCAGACAATAATAAAAAATAACTAAAATAAAGATAAAGCATATAATTAAAATGGAGAAGATAATAGACTGATAGATCAAATAAAAACAGCAATAATAGTATCAGTACCAATTTTAATTTGCTCTATTTTCCTAGCACCTTACAAACAGCATATTTAATCTTCACACAGCCCCATTAGTTCAGGTTCTATATTATCACTGCTTATCCATATACACAAACATATGATAAATAGAGAATGAATTGAGGCTTAGAAATATTAAGTATCTTGCTAAATTTCATACAATTAGAAACTTGGAAGAGATTTGAAACTAAGTCCTGGCATTCAGAGTTCACACTAAATTAAATCATTAGAGTATGCTGCCTTTTATATCTGAATCATAGATTTGATCTATCCTATGCATTATTAATTCCATAATCTATGAGATAATATAAAAGGAAAACCTGTACTGATCGCAATTCTAAGGATATATTTCTAAATCTTAAATAACACACTAACAAATTGATTCAAGTATCAAAAGTGTAATGGTCATGGTTTTAGAGAGGTATATACATATGTCACAATGTGTCAAGTTGTAAACTTTAAAATGTACAATTTATTATATGTCAATTATACTTCAATAAAGATTTTATGAAAATAAAAAGTTTAGTACCACAAGACCCTGTAAGATTTATTTCATAAATGCGATAATGGCTCTGTAAGAAATATAGACACACATATAGACAAACACATAATAAATATTATTGGGTTGTAAGAGAAAAAATACATAAGAATCTCTAGAGATGTAAAAATATTGCATTTAACTTGGCATACATTCCTGATTGTGTACCACTAAATAGAATAGGAAGTAAATTTTAAATTATTAAATGTTTAAATTGCCAATGAAAATCACACATAATGCAGAAACACCCAAGAAGTGGCCGACTAATGGGATTATTAGAAACTCCTTGCCTTCCTGATTACATGCAAATATTTTGCTGGTTTTAAAAGAAATCGGTTTAAATGCATGCATTTATAACAGCTACCTGCCATAACCCCACATGAGTGATAGTAGATTCTGGGGCATTTTTTTTTTAAGGCATAAACCACAAGGATAAAGAAAATTGGAAAGGGGACAAATTTTGGAGGCTTTAGAGTGAATGAACATGTGGTGAGGATTATGATTTAGCAGATTAAAAAAACTGAATCCTAAGCAGCAATGGAGAAAGCTAAGAAGCAATTGATTTGCATTCTGGAATGCCCAAAGGACTCAGGTATTGGCAACGAGGATAAAAATGGTGCTAAAAGCAGAAGGATCGCATGAAAGACTCTTTAAGGCAGTTTGACTAGAGATCCCCTCCCTCTTCATTTCCATGCAGCTGGGGGATTGGCCCTACCCTGCTCCAGTGGAAGACAAGATATGCCTTCCCTGGAGACAAGAGTCACTTGCCTGTAATGGGGCACGCTAGGCATAGTTCAAAATAGAGGAATAGCACTAAAAACTGAAGGATTCCTTCAGTGTAATGTACTCACTGTAAAAATCTCCAGATTCTTGACCCACTAATCCCCCAAAGCACTAAGAACCAGTTTTACATTCTCCAGGCACATTGGAATTGTCTTCTTTAGGAATTCTGAACAGTTTTTTTTAAAAAAGACCTAAAAATAGGTTGGGCATGGTGGCTCACACCTGCACTCCTAGCACTTTGGGAGGCTGAGGCAGTAGGATCACTTGAGCTCAGGAGTTCCAGACCAGCCTGGGAAGCATATGGATATCTTATCTCTACAAAAAAATTTTTTAAAATAAGCTGGGCCTGGAGGCATTCGTCTATAGTCACAGGTACTCGGGAGGATGAGGCAGGAGGATCGTCTGAGCTCAGGAGTTTGAGGTCGCAGTGAGCTATGACGATGCCACTGCACTCTAGCCCAATGACAGAGCAAGACCCTGCTTGTCTAAATAAGTAAATAAATAAATAGATGTAAAAATAATTTCTTTAGATTCCAATATTAAGTTTCAAAATACAGATTTAACAAAACATTATAATGGCAACCAAAAAATACTGTCTAGGAATCAACTTATTAAGAATTAATAGAATCCCTAGGTCAAAAACTATAAAAATCTGTTCATGGGAAAAATTTTAATAGACATCATGTCTTGCTTTCTTCCTTTTTGGAAATATAAAGCATTGTAAAGATGTTAGTCATGCCCAAATCAATAGGGAAATATATGTATTTTCTATATTAAAGATATTCAAAACTAACCATGAAGTTCAACTGAAAAGAACATGGGAGAATAGCAAGAAATATTATAAAATATAAAAACATTCAGGTGTAGGACTTGATAATCCACACATTAACATATGTTACACAGCTGCTATAAACAAAAAAATGTAGCTTTCATACAAGCATAAACCAATAGTTCAAAAGAAGGGACTAGAAAGTATGGATTGAAGTATATGTAAGAGCTTCATAAATAATAAAAGTGATATTTCTAGTCAGTAGGGAAAGATAAATTAACAAATTGAACAACTATGTGGTTGAAATATTATTAATCATGTGGTTGAAATGTGAACTTAGATTTATATGATACTTTTGTACCACAAAATTACTTATACAATATGCTTTAAATTTAAAGCAAACTATTCAAAAGCATATTCAGAAGAAGAAAAACTCTAAAAATATCCTATCTTGGATTAGAAAGCCTGGTTATGAGTATGCAACAAAATGAGAAACAAAAGATGAGAAAACTCATACATATAAATGCATAAAAAATCAAATTTTATTTTGAAATAATAAAAATAGCATTTATTCAGCCTGCTCTATACACTTAGCATGATGTTATTTCATTTCTTCTTCACACAACATTATGTTGTAAGTTTAGTGTTATTCTCATCTGTTAGAGGAAGACAGTGAGGTTCAAGGAAGACAGTGATCTGACCAAGGTCTCAGGACCAATAGGCATTGGGTGCATGAAGCAGGGTCCTACACGGATTCTTCCTGCTGTCCCCAC
>CM052440.1:76674524-76709483 GCA_028533085.1 Varecia variegata | reverse complement strand
AAAAAACACGAGCAATTAGAAATGAAAATCCCCTCCCAGCTGAGTATGTGAAATATTTTTATAATACTAAGTGAAAAATAAATTACATACCAGGAATGTTCAAAGCACACAATCTTGTAATAACAGATATACTTTTAAAAAAACCATTCTGTTGTTAGGAATCCATCTAGAAATTCAAGGTATCCTACCTTTGTAAAATAAGAGAAAAATCAACTCAATTTATAAACGGAAATTGAATAATTATCCCTAAGTGAATAATGCTTGTAATCTTATTTACAACAATCAAAATCACACTTTGACACTGAATTCGTGTGTTTGTCTGTGTCTAAGTGTCTGTGTGTAAGCATATATATTTGTCATACCATGAATACTAGTATTCCTTAGCAGAGAAAACTAACACAACCAACTCACTAGGGATTAGAACAGAAAGGAAAGTTTATAAGGGAATATCACATATATGTATAAATTGTAGACCTGTGTTTGTGTTTACTGCTGGGTTGACTTTTATCATTAAATAATTTAAATTAAATAACAGTAGAGAAAATGTATATAAGCTTAAGGCTAGTAGTTGATAAAATTGTGCTTGCCAATGATATCACAATTTTGAATATAACAGTTTATAAATAGTAATTTTTAGAGATTAAAATTATAAACATATTTTAAAACTGTCAATAATGAAATCTTTTTTTAAGGTTTACCACTGCCATAATTGTTCAATGATAGAAGCAAAAAAACCCACAAAAAAACCAAAAAGAAACTGTTGAAAATATGTTAGTTGTAAGTTAATTCTGATGGAGCAGTAGGTCAGTTGTAGATGTTGGGAAGAATGTAAGAACCATAAAGGCTTTGTCAAATGTGCTCTTCCTCCAGGAAACTGCACTGTGTAGTGCTCTGATGTATCAATGACGATGATGATGATGGCAATACATGTATATCCAGACCTATATAGAGATTTAGATTTCTAAAACTCCATTCATTGTGTTAGACACAGTATAAGAAATTTTCTAATGATTATCATTGGGATTGTCTTGCTTTTAGGAAAGGTTAAAATTAAAATCACACTGACTATACTTAGGTTCAGATAGCAAGGATAATATAGTTTAGAATGTACTCCTTTCAGTAAAAAAGTTAAGGAATACTTTGTACTGATTAGAAGATGCTGAGAATATTTAATTGTAGTTTTAGATTTACATTGTAGTATTACTAAACTTTTCTTTAACGATCAAGATAGAGAAGATTGAAACAGCTCTGCACAACCTTCCTCCTTGTGAGTGGGACTTTGCAGTAAACGTCTCATTAGGGTTAAGTCCTCACTTCTCATGGACTAACCTTGGAGAGATGGAGCAGTAAGGAGCAGGGGCCTATTCCTGAAATAAAGGCACAGAAAATGACTATTAAAAGATGAAGCCTGGGTCATAGGCTGGAAGAGTGGCTACTACTCTCCCAATAACAATGGCATTTTGAGATTAAGCTCTGCAGCACCATCTTCCACAACAAGAGCCTGGGTTAGAGCCCCAAGCCATGATCCAAGAAAACTAGGACTATCACATCCATAGTTAGTCTTAAGCAATCTGGAGAGAACTGTAACCCATCCAGGGAACAAATAATTGGTAAAATGAAATGATTGTCATTGCTTGCTTGCCAACCATTTTCCCCTGAAATAGCATTTTAAAATGTTGATGTCATGAGGTTTTTTTCCAGTTTCATCACACCATTGGTTTATTGAAGAGTTGCAAATAACCTTTTCTAATGCCAAAAAAGGCTTATACACAAGCCCTGTCATAGGACTTGAACTTAATCAGAGAAGGTATTTTACAGTGTGGCAAGCCACGTTGTCTTGACCTGTACTGAAAGAAAAAGTCCTAGTGGAAATATGCATGAATCAATACATTTTTTGGAGAATGTGATAATCTCTGTTCAATCTCTGATTGTTCAGGTGGTTTGCTGCTGTTCTTGATGAATCTATTATCCTTTGAGGCAGGGATTTCCTTAATTAAAGTAAGCAAACAAGGAGACCACCTGCTAAACTCAAACTACTACAGTCTACTCAGCTATAACCTATGTCCTGAGCTGGATTGCCAAGAATAATTCTTCATTTAAAAAACGGATCAGATGGTTGGTTTGATCAATTCAGAAAAAAGTTACACAATAGTTTTTTGGGGGTTATTTGTGGATGTAATTCTGGTGAAGGATGGACTATTTTCAGTTTTAAACATTTTGGGGGGCACCAATGTAGATGCAGTTTAAGAAGACAAAGACACCATCCTAACTTGTATATTGCTACACCTATTCCTTAGCCCCACGTGTAATAAATGAGTTAGTTCTAGAAACCATTTAGTTTCCCTTTCATATAGATATAACTTGGTCTCTGAGTTTTAAAGCTTCTATTAATTATATTCCTCTTTGCCTTCAGTTTTAGATATTTTCAAAGTTTTCTTTTTACCAATTAAAAAGCTAAAATCATCTTTTAAAAACAGCTTTTCACTTTAAGAATTAAAAAAAAAATCTGAACACAATCTCTACTTCTTTGCTTATGTTCTCAGAATCAAGATATCCTAGTTACAGTATTTTATTATTTGGTTGTGTGATGACTTATTTTCCTCATTTTGGTTCATGAAAAGGCATACCTAACTCCCCTCACTAATATTTAAAAAATCTGCATTCCTCTTTATTGTTCATTGATGCCTGTATCTTGGTACCCTGCATTAACAAGTTTTTTCTTTATTGGTAATAATCACACCACCTCTCTGCTTCTTCATGTTTCAGGGATGTGGGGAGCAATCAATATTCATGATGGTCTGATAAAGCTGAACTTATGGACAATAAAGCAATCACCTCAACATGGGGTAAATATGTGTTTCCTTTATTGACTGCTATGTTTAGAATGCCAATGAAGTTGCCATTCATTCATCCATTTAATGATATTTATCATCTACTTTGCATTAGGCAGTACTATAGGCTTGGGGATAGGGCAGGGAAGAAACAAAATCTTTGGAACCTAGAAGTGTGCCAAGAGGAATAAACTTAATTGTGAATTATAATATTAAGTGGTTTAGTCAGGGCAAAAATCTTGTTTACTCCCCTAGGAAACTTCATGCAATTGCTTCATGTGGGAGGAAAAAAATACATCTTGTTTTACAGTAATTGTGAAGAATAAGTGGTAAATCATGGAGTTTACATTTAGATTGTACTATATATTTGCTGATACCACAAGATATAAAACTGGTTAAGTATCTTCCCTCATAGAGCTTCCAATCTAGTTGGAGGATATGATAATACTAACTTTGCTAAACCAACATAGTTTCTTCAGTGTAACAAATGACTAACAGGAAGAAAAGAGTTGAAAGAAACATATGTTCATGTAGCCATCCAAATGGAGTACCCCACTCCATGTCACCATTTCAGGACTATTGACAGACATATTCATTTATGTTACAAATTGAGATATAGTGCTTCTAGGAAATACAGGGTGTCCCAAAAGCACCATACACAGGGAAAATGGAAAATTGTAGCTAATTGTACCTTTATTTACAAAATATTCATTACAAAATTCTTCTTTTGTACGGAGACTTTTGGGACACCCTGTAATAACGCCCACCATTCTATGTCCCTTGGTATTACCACTTCATTGACTGAACTACATTTCTGATACTAATGTTTTGGTTCCTGCACTCTCTATCACAGTCCAGGAAACCTGGTTTTTGGGATATAAATAATAAAAACAAAACAGATAATTAGGGGGAAAAAAGCAGCTTATGAAAATGGCACAGGTTGACATTAACACAGCCTCCAGCATTAAAATAAGTGAGCTCCAATCTGGTCAGGGGACTCTGGGATAAATTTAATGGAAAACATGCCATCTAAGCTTAGTGTTAAAACGCAGGTAGAGTATCTATAGGCAGAAAAAGAGTAGAGAAGGCAGACAGAAGAGAAGCATGTCAGTAGAATTTGGCCAGAGACTATGAGTAGAAGGAACAATTACCCCAAGCCAGACATCATGATGACGGGGCAGGACGCTTATTTCAAAATCACAGAATATTGTTTGCTGGACTCAATGAGTGGAATACAGAACATTGTAACTAGTTTAATTCTTTACCTTGGGCAATAATGGCCCCGTTTCTATTCAAATATCTCACCTAGAATCATCCTGGAGGCTCCTCCCCCACTTTTCTATTCAAATATCTCACCTAGAATCATCCTGGAGGCTCCTCCCCTCGTAAGGTCAGTACCCTACTTGTCTTCTTTAGGACTGAAAATGTCCTCTGGAAAAGCAAGTTTTCCCTATGTGTGTTTTACATTTTATTCACATTATAATGTGGTATTCAGTTACAACAAATACTGCTTATTGTGTATATATCAAGCACTTAGGCAGGCTTATTTCTAATTCTCAGACTCAAGGTGGATAATTTTACCCTTATTTAAATGTTGAGGAAACAGACGTTTATTTAGATTAGTAGACTCATCTTAAGCCACAAAACTAGAGTTTTTATTTTAACAGAGGTCTGCTTGATTTAGAAACTCAATCCCATTTTACTTTGGTGGCTCTTAACCAGTGGTGCACATTTGAATTACTTGGAAAACTTTTTAAAATGAAATTTATTTAAATTAGTTTTTAGTGAAAGGAAAGCAAATACATAGGTCAAAAGAAATCAAAATACTGTTAGACTGGTAGTAAAAAACAGTAAGCCTTTTCTCTACTCACTCTGATTTCCTTTCTCCAAAAACAATCACTTTTGACTCTTAGCTGTTTTTCATTTATTTATTTTTTAAAAATATGTCTGTACTGCTTTTTCTGATTTTTCTATATTAGGTCTGTTTGACTCTCCATCATCACACACACATCTATCTCTTCTCGCTCATCCTCCCAATGTTATATAATCATTTCTTGTTAAATCAGTATTCAGTATATACATAATTATGACTGACTCACATGACTAATATTCATAGTTAAGGTATGTACAGTAGTTTTTAAATTTTTATCTCTCCTGGGGTTCATAATTAACTCAGTATTTTCAAAGTTTTGAAAAATCTACAGATAACTAATTCATCCCCAGGCTCTCTGAAAAATGAAAAATCTCTAGTCCATATTTAAATACACCAGTTAATCAATTTTTGTTTTTGAGATATCCCATCTGAAATGTCCATCTTTAGGTATACCTGTTGACTTAATGCTGTTCTTCCCGACCACCCTCTCTCTTTAATATAGATATATTACTATCGTAGTAAATGTTAAGGTTACCCTGGAAGTAATAAAATGTCTTTTCCCCCTCAACAGTCTGTATCTTTCAATTTCCCACTTTTTAAGGACACTACAACCATTGAATTTACCTTACTTTCTCTCCCTCAACACTCGTACTTGTATTCCCGACTGTATTTTTAAAACTCCGCTGCTAACATTTGCATTCCACTTTGTAACCATAATTAAGTATTCCCTTAAAGATAAAAACCATAAACATCATCTGCATTATTATTACTTGTATGTTATTCACTGAATAGCCAAGCTGTGTGCTAGGACAGGTTTTCCTTTTCTTTAGCTCCAAGGTCTTGATCCACGTGTTGCTGACAGGAACACTGAAATAGAGTTCATTTTCTTGCCCTCCCCTACCATTTGTTCAAAATCCTGCAGCATTCTATGTTTGGTGTTTGGAGGATGCTTCTCCTGTACGGTTTTGGGTTTTTTCACTGAGAATCTCTGATTATCGTTGTTTTCCCTTGTGGGATGAAGAAATATATGCCTTCCATATCACATCCTTAATACCTTAAGCTTCTCTTATTCCAGTCTTGCTTACAATTCAATCCAATATTCCCAAAGTCTACTGATTTTTTTCTGAAAATTTTGGCCTTTCTGTTTTTTCCTTTTAAATAATGCATCCTGTACCCTTTGTCACATCCTGAAATTCGTCCGGTGTTTAAGGACGCATAGTTCCTTAAATCATCCGCGGGTCTTCACTAAATTCTCCGCTCCCGGAGTGGGGTATTTCCTCTCTCTGGTCGCGGCAGGCTTTCCGCCACCCTCCGGCAAGCTCGGTTAGCAGCGAAGAGCGCAGCCGCGGAGGGCGCCCGGGCACTCTCGCGAGACTGCAGAGCTTGGCGCCCGCAGGTCCGCTCTGCCCCGAGGCTTCTCCGGAGTCGGCCATCATGCTGGCCCCGGAGACCGGCAGCTTAGTCACGGCTCTAAATGTGTACCTGCAAGCGGATGTTGAGGATCACCGAGCCCGCGACGTAGAAGTACGGGAAGTTCATGCGTAGTTGCCAGGCCAGCTCAAAGAAGGCGAGCAGGGTGCGGGAGAGCCCCTTGCAGAAGACCCCGTACGAGGTGGGGGTTGCGGTCGGGCTTGTGGCCCTGACGGCCAGGAAAGATGGAGCCGCCACTGGGGCCATGGACCCGTTGTCGCTGGCCGCCCAGCGCCTGGAGCCGAGGATCACCGCAGGCCCCGCGAACCCCCAAGTGACGGCCGGGACCGGGAGCGAAGCGGCCGCCGAGCTTACACCTGCGCCTGCTGCTGCCGCCGCTTCGTGCAATGCGCCGCGCCGGCCCCAGCCGACGTTGGCGCTCCGCCCCTTCCTGTCGCTTCTCGTAGTGGTATTTACCATTTAGAGCTTAACCAGTGGTAGAGCTGGAATAGGGGATGTTATATAACATACACGTACAGCCATGCAGATGTTATTTCCACTTTAAAATGAAAAAGCTAAGTGAAATTATGTGATTTGCCCTAGAACACGCAGTTTGCAAGGGCCAAAGCTTGATTAAAACTCGGGTTTCTCTGCTGTGTGATCTGGCATGTTAGCCAGGAATCTTACCCTTTGATTTCCTAACATTAACTCTAGTATTAGGACAAGTTGATCTCCTTCCATAAGTCAGAACAGGCACAAAGACTGTGTATTCATAATAGACCATAACTGTAAAGGACCACTATCTTAGACTATGGATTTTTCTGTGTGTTAGGAATGTTTAAATGGCATGTGGCAGAAACTAAGCAAAAAAAAAAAAAAAGTACACATATACACACACTTTTATTTTTTGCATAATCCCACCTATGTAAACCCATAAAAAGTTCATATTAGCTGTGGAAGCTTCAGTCATTTCTACGTGGAGCTGCACTTGTGAAACCTGTGGCTAGGCAGATATTACTGTGTAATTTCAAACTGTTGATACCCTTAGAGTAACATCACAATGGGTCTCCCATAACCACAATAATTATCTGATATTTAAATGATGCACATTTCATTACCTTCACTAATCTTCCATTTTAACTAGAAAGCTCTGTATTTTTCATCACATACACTCTCTACATGAATTATTCAAATGTGTGATTTCTGATCATAACCTTCAGATTACAGTCTGGTTCCGAAAAGCATTTTTCAAATATCTTACATTTCACCCTGCACTGCATATCTCTAGTACTGTTCAAAGCACAATTACTTTATAGTAGAGTACCTCTGTTTCTATTTATCCTACTGATGATATGACTGGTACAAATAAAATGCCATTGTGAAATTTCCAAAAAGTAATTGTGTGTTCCCAGCTAGAATTTATTCTTTTGCTACTTTGCTGTACCAGTACCACCACAGCAACTAGACAGCACTTAGAGGAACTGTTAATAATTACTTATGACAGCTTCTAAAATACTGGTATGGAGACTGAAGAGCCAAGTAAGGTGAATGATGATCAACTCTAAGAACCAGGAGATATATAGTTTCGGTAAACATGTATCATTTACTCTCATTGAAAATTGAAAGAATAATACATAAAGCTATTCAAGGTCACAGGAGTCATTAAGTCCCTGAATTTGTGCATTCATTCTCTCTTCCACTCTTCCTTGTGCCCAACCCCACCCCCACTCCCCACCTGCCTCAGCTCTGGTTAACTCCATGTAAACCCTGTCTTCCACCCTGAGCCTATGTGGAAAATAGCAGCCACCCACTGATAACATGGCCAGATTGAGGTCCTCTTCTAATGAGAAGGGATAGGCAAAGAAGACCGGTCACAAAGCTTTAAATCTTACTCATTAATGCTCTAGAGCTGATGAAGGATTTCCATCAGGTGAACCTGATAAAGGAGAGGGGATAAGACCAATATTTTAGTTGTAGTTTTTATTCTGTCCCTTGACCTTTAGATTTGAATGACTAATCTACAATTCTTACCAATAGCACATATGAACAAGTTATCTACAATAATGCACATCTTAAGCCATTTCTCTCCATGGTACTTCATTGATTCTTGGCATTCCTTTCCTGATCTTTCTTATTCCTCTATTTTTGACTTTATATTCCCGTTTGAATACATTTTGAAGGCCTGTTTAGCTTGACGATCTTTGGAAAAGTTTTAAGGTAATCTACAGTAGGTCTGCAAAGTACCATATTGCCAAGTTTTCAATTCTTTTTTTGGGAATCTGGGGATGTAAGTGCTCTATTATATGTAAGAAATGCATTCAGAATGCAAGGATTGGATCAAAATGATCCAAGCCTGAAGGTAAGAGGAAATCGTAAATCAGTGAGTTTATCCAGCATGTGCATGCTAACAAGTTGAGTTCATCCTTTCAATCATCACCACACATGGAAACTGAGGTTTAGTGTAAACATACACGGGTTTATTAAAATTCTTTGAAAGGAAAACAAATTATATCAAATAATCCCAATGACTAGCTTTCATAGCAATACTGGACAATTTCTGGATCAAGAGTGTATGGTCAAGCATCATATGTATTATACTGAAGCAGAAAATCAGTTGCAACATTAGAGATTAAGATTTTTCTCTCTGTGTGTATAAGGAAAGATATTTTGCTGTTCGTGATATTAGAATTCATGATTGGACTCTATGGAAATGGCTTGATATATTGGTTAACTGCATTGATTGGCTCAGGCCTTGGAAGACTTTTAAAACTGATTTTTCATCAGTTTAGCCATCTCTAGAATCTGTCATCTGTGTTTAGTATTATGTGATATTTTTATACTTGTGTTCACAGCACACCATTAACTTGTGCCAATGCCAACCTAGAAAAAAGTACTATTTCCTTTTGGACACTGATCAATCACTCAGCTGTCTGGTTTGCTGTCTGCCTAATAATTTTGAGGGTCTCAAGACAGCTATTTTTTCTCAACCATTTTTCCTCTGGATGAAGTAGAATTAATTACATGATTATTATGATTCTCATGGAGTCCTTGTTTTATTAACATTTCATTGGAAGTAAATTCAGTTTCGTGGAGACTATAATTGCTTTTATTTTTCTCTACCATGTACTACTTTTCAATTTTTATGGCCAAATTGATTCATTTTATGGTAAAAGCCAACTGGGTGTGATGCTTTTGCAGATAGTAGCAACCTTCTACCTTTCTGATCACTCTATGATTCTGATTCTAGGGAAGAGTAAGCTGAGGCAGGCGTCACAGATAATGCTGTGGAAGATTATATTCGGCTTGATATGATGGAAAATCTTGGCTCTATGAAAGCCTTAACAAAAATTTATTTATTATTTTCTTTTTTTCTCTTTATTTTATTTTTTTGAGACAGAGTCTCTGTCTCCCGGGCTAGAGTGCCGTGTGTCATTTTAGCTCACAGCAACCTCAAACTTCTGGGCTCTAGCGTTCTTCCTGCCTTAGCCTCCCCTGTAGCTGGAACTATAGGCAAGCGCCACCACGCCTGGCTAATTTTTTCTATTTTTAGTAGAGACTGGGGTCTTGCTCTTGCTCAGGCTGGTCTCAAACTCCTGACCTCAAGCATTCCTCCTGCCTTGGCTTCCCATAGTGCTGGGATTATAGGTGTGAGCCACTGTGCCCAACCAAAAATTTATTTTTGTATTAGGAAAAAAGAAATCAAGTAGAAGTCCATGTAAGAACTCTTTTTTTTTTTTTTGCTATGGCTTTAATATGTATGTATAATTTGGAATCATTGTACTTCTTATTAGAACATTTTTAATATCTAAACATATACTCTTATTTCCACTTTTCCAGGAAGACTTTTCTGTTCTCGCCCTCTCCCACCTCTCTTTTAGACAACAGAATATACCTAATAATTGTCAAATTATTAAGATCTATTCTAGGTTACAAAGGCCAAGGAGGCTGCATGAGAAATCATCTCTCTGAGTCTTTCACTAAAAATTTTTCACAAAATGTTTGTATGTGATGCATATGGAAGAATATGATATACATATACATTTATGCATGTATTTTGAAAACCAGTTTGAGTATTCTGCTTTCTTTTGGGAGGTAGAAAACCATGAGAGAATGTTGCTTCTGCTGTAACAGGGAGAATAAATTAGATAGGCTTTGAAGTCATAATTTATTTTGAGCTTGTTAGAACTGAAGTTGCAAGGTAAGCAGGTAAATTGAATTCCAAAAGATGGTAAGACCTTCCAGGTAGGACACATGAACTATTAAATCTTTGGCAGAACTGGAAAGAATAGCTTAGCTGCTATTCTTAGCTGCTAAAGGTAGATAAGAAGAAAATGGCTGAAGTTTTAACCAATTCTTATAAAAATCAATTGTGTTATAGTTTAGTGTGACAGTTTAGAGTCCTTGGAAACCTCAGACACAAGAGTGATCTGTAATTGCTAGCTCCTTTCCCTGGGCCTCTACCAAGCATTGAAAGATTGGGGTCAGGGCAGGGGACATAAGAAAGCCCCCTTTATGGTACATGGTTCGGTAGGCAGAATAATGGCCTCCCAAAGATATCCATGTCCTAATCTTTGCAACCTGTTAATATGCTAACCTTACATGGTATAGGGACTTTGCAGATGTGATTAAGGGTATACACCATGAGATGAGAGATTATCCTGGATTATTTAGGTGGGTTCATTCTGATCATATGAACCCTTAAAAGCAGATTCTTTCTGGACTAAAGTCAGAGATGTGCCAATGGAAGAAGGGTCAGAGAGATGCAACACTTCTGATTTTGAAGATGGAAAGATGGAGGAAGGGGACCCGAAACCAAGTTCTGCAGGTAGTTTCTAGAAGCTGGGAATGGCAAGGAAATGGATTCTCCCCAAGAGCCTCAGAAAACAACACAGCTTATCTGACCCCTTGATTTTAGCCTAGTGAGGCCTCTGTCAGATTTCTGATCTATGGAACTGTAAGACAATTAATTTGTGGTGTTTAAGCCACTAAATCTGTGGTAATTTACTGTAGCACCAATAGAAATCTGAGACACATGAGAATAAGGTCTTCTTAAGTTTGAAGGTGGAACAATAGAAACTGGAGACAGTTTCATGTTTACACACCAGACTCCATCTTTTTAGTCATTACCATGAATGGAAAACTGCAGCTGATGCCAAAGATAAATGGACATTATTAGCATTTAGTGTAAAAATTATGTAGTAGCTAACTGGAAGTGGTAAAAAGATATTTATGAAGCCTTGTATCTCTTCACAAAACTGTTTGCTTTAGTACTGGAATGACAATGTAAATAGAAGAAACTATTTTTTCATGAAAATCTCCAAAAGTACATTACATAGCAGAATTTTGGCTATACTTTCTGGAATTGTGGTGAAAACATATATAGAAAGCATCATAAATGGATGTCCATCTGTAACTGTTTGGCTATAAATCTGTCAGTGAGCTACAACATTAGGACTATTTTCATAGAAATGTCAATTGGAATGAAGATTTCTTTTCTGGTAGTGGCAATAGGAGAACTCGCATTCAGAATGCTGGGAAATGGGCTCGTTGGACTGGTAAGCTGCATGGAATGGCTTAAGAGTCGGAAGGTTTCATCAGCTGATCTCATCCTCACCAGCTTGGTCATGGCCAGAATCATTCAACTGTGGGTAACACTATTCGATTTATTTGTAATGGGGCTATTTCCTAATCTGTGTGCCACCGGTAAACCAGCAAAACTGGTTACTATTCTTTGAGCACTAACTAATCACTTAACTACCTGGTGTATCACCCGCCTGAGCATTTTCTACCTGCTTAAGATAGCCAGTTTCTCCCTCTTCTTTTTCATCTGGCTGAAGTGGAAAATGAACAGAGTGGTTCTTGTGCTTTTCCTGGGGTCTTTGTTCTTATTGTCTATTAACCTTTTAATGCAGGATGTTCTTCCTGAGTTGTGGATGCATACAGAGTACTTGAAAGAAACATGACTTTGCATTTAGATGTAAGTAAAACTTTCTGTCTTAAAAGCCTATTCTTCTTAGCTAGACCTATATTATCCACTTTCTTCTGTCCCAGACCTCTTTGCTCCTTTTATTTCTGCCCTTGGTGAGACACACCAAGAATTTGTAGCTCAATTCCCTGGGCTCCAGGAACTCCAGCACAGAGGCCCATAAAAGGGCCATGAAAATGGTGACAGCATTCCTCTTCTCTTCATCATTTACTTTATTTCCACTCTAATAGGAAGTTGGATCTTCGTTAAGGCACAGAGTTATTGGGCCATGATGTTTGTCATTGTGATTTCAACTGTCTATCCCCGAGGCCACTCATTTATTATAATTTTGGGAAACAGCAAACTAAGACAGACCTCACTGAGACTACTGTGGCATCTTAAATTCTCTCTGGGAAAAGCAAAACCTTTAACTTTGTAGACAAAATTTAAACAACTTTCTGTGTCTATGGGAAAATACCTTAATAGAAGACCTTGTAGGTTAAATTTTATATTTCAATATTTCTTTCTTTGGACCCTTTTAGATATTGTTAAACAATCCTGAAGTTTTCTTACAATATGCTGTTAACTAATCACATTTTCTCAAAGTCATTTGACATAATATTTGACTAATGGAAACAACTCTGTTATAGTAACATTTGCTGATAATAGAGTATGTGAGACTTGAAGAAAAAAGACTATAAAATTTATAATGTAATATAATTATATGCATATATAAAATGTAATACAATATGAAAAATGTATATGAAATCACAGTCAGAGAAAGGAAAAAGAGTACCATGTAATGTTTTGAATAACAGATAAATTCTAAATAGAATAGGAAAAAGAATTGTAAAATGTTGACTGTAATTAAGTAAATTTACTAAAGCATAGTATTAATATGTATTTAATGTAATTTTAGGATATGTTTGTGTATATGTACTGCTACTATGACTACCATAATAAAGTAACCCAGATTTAGTCACAGTAGCTGGGAAGGTAAAGAAGCAGGTGAGAGAATTTTGCTTGCTAATCATGCTATTAAAATATGAAATAAAGATCATACACTATAGTATTGTATACATGATATGGACATGTCTATATGAAAATGCAAAGAAAACAACAACAGAGTATCATCATCATCACCATCATCATCATCATTACTATTTAATCCCCTGTTGTGAGTATATGTCAAACTTACAGGCCTGAAGAAGTGGACCACCTTATGCAATTAATGTTAAGTATCTGGTACATTATAAAAGCAATTCCAAGCAACATTTATGCCCTTATGTATATCTGAGTCTCAATTTTCTACTTTTATCTGTGATTCTCCATCTATAGTATGATCTTAAATATTTTTGAGAGCTCATTGTGATTTATGTTATAGAGATTACTTCTATTGCCTTCTTTTCTGGAATTCTGTACATTTTTCTTTTTGTGGAAGTTTTCTCCAAGAACTTACATTTGTCTTGGCTGTAAACATCTTCTCACAGTTTTCTGCTATCAATAACCCCATTTTGTTTGTTCCTCCAAGGGTTATGCTCATCTTTTCCTAACATCTTACTGGTCAATTTACTTCTTATTAAAAATACTAGGCGTGTACTTTTAGGTTCTTATGTTTTTGCCTTTCCTAGCATTATTTCTCTAAATTTTGCCTTTTGAGGACTCACTATGGTATGATATATAGTGTAAACATGTGTGTCATTTTTGATGAAAGCACCAATTGTTTAAATAAATTAAACCCATTTTATTGTCATTAAATAGGCAATGTAATCCAAACATATGTTCATCATCAGTTAAAATCTACCCCGTACTTGAATTTAGTCCATTGTCATCTTCCTTGGTTTTTCTCGTTCTCTCACCTTCCCTATCCTTTGTTTTAATGTCCTAACTTCATATATGTCCAGGCATTTAAATCACATTTTTTTTTGAGACATAGTCTTGCTTTGTCACCCTGGGTAGAGTGCAGTGGCATCATCATAGCTCACTGCAGCCTCAAACTCCTGGGCTTAAGTGATCCTCCTGCCTCAGCCTCCCAGATAGCTTGGACTGTAGGCGTGTGCCAACATGCCTGGCTAATTTTTCTATTTTTTTTTTTTTAAGAGATGGGGTCTTAAAAGGCTGGTCTCAAACTCCTGAGCTCAAGCAATCCTCCTGCTTTGGTCTCCCAGAATGCTAGGATTACAGGTACAAGCCACTGCATCCAGCCTTGATGCCAGTCTTAACTTCTGAGCCACAGTCAGTTATATTTTGAAATTTAATAATTAATTCCAGAAATGTCTCCATGGTTTATTAATGCTTTGTGTAGTCATCTTAGTAATTAATGTGGGCCTAAGAACACATAGTTTTTAAGTGTCAGAGCCAGGATTAGGTTTTAGATTTATGTTCTATGTAGGCTGATAAATAAGGCCAAGGCTGTCTTACTTCCAAAATCTTTGTACATTTTCCATTACATGACATTAACTCTAAATTTAGGTAAATATGATTCTTTATCAGGAACCAACTGGCCAAAAGTCTTCTAAGTTTATCTCATAACAATCATTGAAGTTCAAATGAACTTCAGGTTGTGGACTTCCTTATTTTAGTGATATTTCAGTTTTAGGTCAGAAAAAAAGCAATCCAAACAGACTTATGACTTATAGAACTGACAAGTGCAGAAATAGCACAGCTTCATGTATGGCTAGAGTTCTATAAACATGTGACACCTCTGGCCCAGCCCAAAATAAGTCTTAGAAAATTGGCATACTTGTTCTTAACCTCTATAATAACAATAGAGTGAATTCTGTCACATACCGGTATCCTCTTATGACCTCAATATTTATCTCATGTGGGTGGACTTCCTATCAGTGATGTTATTCTTATTATATTTAATAGCCTTTCCTTCTGTGGTAGGTAAACTAATGGCCCCTTGACAATGTCCATGTCCTAATTCCTAGATCCTGTGAATGTTATGTTACATGGCAAAGGGGCATTAAGGTTGAAAACAGAATTAAGGTGGTTAATAGCAGACATTGAAATGTGGAGATTATCCTAGACTATCCAGGTGGTTCCATTGTAATCACAAGGATCCTTTTAAGTGAAAGAGGAAGACAAAATAGTGAGAATCAGAGATGGAGATGTGACAATGGAAATGAGGGTCAGGGTAATGTGATTGCTAGCTTTGAAAAAGAAAGGGAGTCTTGAGCTAAACAATGCAGTCAGCTTCTGGAAGCTGGAAAAGGTAAGGGAGTGGATTCTCCCCTAAAGCATCTGGAAGGAGTGTATGTCTGCTCACACCTTGATTTTAGCCCGGTGAGACTCATTTCAGACTTTTGATGTCTAGACCTGTAAGACAGTAAATATGTATTAAGCCATTAAGTTATGGTAACTTGGAAGCAGTGGGAAACTAATACACATCCTTATGAAAAATTCACTCAACTTTTCACCATAGATAATTTCCATATTCATGGATTATTCACACTCTGACTTCTTTGTATAGACTGTTTCTGAGAAGTACTGGTTAAATTTCTGAATATGTACCTATTCATCTCTTGCAGTTAATTGGCAGATCCATTTCAGCCACACTGAGTGATTTTTACCATGTCCATGAATATTTTTATTTTTATGCATTGAACCAACAATATGACTAGTACACCAACCTACCTTACTGTTGTGAAACTTATCTGAAAAATTTGACTATACTCTTGAAGTTCAAACATTTTATCCTGTAGCAGTTGTGGTCCCCAGTCTCACTAGTTGTGGCCCCATTACCATGCTAGTACTTAGCACCAAGAAATCCAGCAATTGATAACTCAAGACAATTGCTACAATAACTATGTAAGGAGTAGGCTAAGGCTGAGAATAGGTACCCAGGTATGAGAATTTCATGCAAAAGTATGAGCGGGAAATGGGGTGTGACTCAATTAATTCCAAATATACAACCACTACCCATTCATTTTGAAAACTAAAAGAATAATGCCCAAAGCCTTTCAGAATCACAGAAGTAATCAACCCAGGACTTTCTAACTTCAAATACTCTAAAGCTCAGAGATCTACCTGCATTTTCCTCTGCTTTATGCCTTTGCCCACCCATGAAAACTCTTACCTACAATTACACCAATCTAAATTATGTGATAGAATTACTGGACACCTATTAATAACATGATCAAGTTAAATACTTGATACACAGAGAAGAAAAGGGCAAGAAAACCATCATGAAGCCTTTGGTCTTACCTCAAGAATGTATCAGAAGCCAGCATGAATATTATTTAGGTTATTAAGTATGAAATATCCGATTTCCTTAAGTACTAAGTCTGACAGTTGGTATCTCTGACATTTCACTTTGACACTTCTTTTACTGTTGTGAGAGTACATCCTCATTCTTTCAAACACATGGTTTAGCTTGTGATTATCTTTCAATTTTTTTAGAGTAATTTTTGTGAAACCATGGATAAGTAGAAAATTCATGTTATTTTCAAATATGAGTTCCGTCGTGGAACCAATGAAGCACAGATAGCTCAAAATATCAACAAAGTGTTTGGGAAGGATATGGCTAATGAACACACAGTACGTCAGTGATTTGAGAAGTTCTGTTCTGGTATTTTAATCTGTAAAATGAGGCCTTATAGGCAACCTGAGACCAAGGTGGATAATGATGAGCTGAAAGCTACAGTGGAAGTGAATCCATCTCAACCCACATGTGAATTAGCAGCGAGGTTTGACGTTACTATTCCAACGATATTGGACCATTGGAAACAAATCAGCAAGGTAAAGAAGCTAGATAGATGGGTTTGTATGAATTAAACAAGCGTAAGAAGAGAAATCATCTTGAAGTTTGCCTTTCATTGCTGTCACGACATAAAGGCAAACCATTTCTATACCATATTGTTATGTGTGATGAAAAATTGATTCTTTTTGTCAATCGCAAGCGTTCGGCACAATGGTTGGATAAAGATGAAGTGCCAAAATTCAGTCCCAAACCAAATATTCATCAAAAAAGCTAATGGTGTCTGTTTAGTGGTCTAGCACTAGTATTATCCACTATAGCTTCATGAAACCTGGTCAGTGGATTACAATGGATGTCTACTGCAACCAGTTGGATGAAATGATGAGGATGCTTGAGATTAAGCAGCTGAGATTGGTCAATAGGGACAGGCTAATCCTCTTGCAAGACAACGCTTGACTCCACATTGTACAAACAAGGCTGCTCAAAACTACAGAGGCTGGATTTGAAACTCTCTCTCTCATCCACCATATTCACCAGACGTTGCACCAACTGAATACCACTTCTTCCAGCCTTTGGACCACTTGCAAGGAAAAATCTTCAATTCTCAACAAGCTGTAGAAAACACCTTTTGCAATTTCATCATCACTTGCTCTCCAGACTTCTTTGCTGCTGGCATAAACAAGCTACCATTAAGATGGCAAAACTGTGTCGATAATTTAGGCCATACTGTGATTAATTGTACTGCTTCTTGTTTGAGATATAATAAACTAAACTTTTGATTTGAAATCGGACATTTCATATTTAATGACTTAAATAAATTAGTTATTACTATTCTCTTTTTTTTCATTCCTACTCTTTTTCCTCCCTATCTTCCTCCCTCCTTTTCCTCCTCCTTTCCTTTTTATACCCTATCTCTGTTGTTTTTAAGCCTAATATATAGGATAAGGAAGGTTTTTTTTTTTTTAATATCTGTTTTTTTCTGCACCTTCTTCCCCAGTTTTCAGAACTCAGTTTCACCAGTGCATATTGAGAACTCCATTGATGAACATTTAGGTTGCTTATAGGTTTTTTTGTTTTGTTTGAATCCCTCCTCTGCCACCTCATAGCCATGTGACCTCTTCAAGTACTGATGATCTTTGATGGCATTTTTTTGGTGGTGCTGAGGTGGCAGCCATGTTGGAGTGGGCTTTGGAGCAGCAGTTGGCAGGGGAGGGGGAGCAGAATGCGGCACCATCCATTTTGAGGAAGTAATTGTGAGGCGTCAGAGCAGATCTGTAACTTAGGAAGGGTGAAGGTAAGTGGTTGAGAGTGTGTTTTGTTTCTTTGCTTTTGGATGGGATTTTTAGGTCTAGAAGATTTTCCAAATTTTATTGGTTGAGCAGAAGGAAACAGAGGAATGGAAAAGATTGAAGGTATAGAAGTGTAAGTGAGTAATTGTTCGAAAGCTTGGGATAAGACCAAGAATGTACGGCTGGAGAGTCTTCCCATGACAGAAGGCTATAGGCCAAGAATAGGCAAATGAGTGCACATGGGAACTTTAGATAAGGGAGAGTTCCCCAGGATTGGCTCTGGTATTCTCTGTATGGTGGGATGTGAGTATTGTGCTGAGATTAAGGGTAAGAGAAGAAAGAACAGGTTAGGGGAGAGTTTTATAGGAATTTTTAGAGACAGTCATTATGAGAACAGTGACAGAGAGGGAACTAATGATGAAGTAAAAGGATTCCTGAGTAACATTAAGTGCCCAGTGAAGATGAGATAGCAGGCATTTGAAGTGGAGCCAACGTGGCTTTCTCTAGCCATGCTTGGTACAGCTAAATCAAGACACAGCAAGGAGTTTCATAAGGAAAAATAAAATTTTAACACTCTATTACTGTTTAACAGAGGTTAGGAATTGAAGCATCCTGAGATGAAGATAATTCAAAGACATTCAGTACAGATGCCCTAAACAGCAAAAATTTAAAAACTAAGAAGTATATTATTATTCCCCAGCCTTGTTTTTAAGCTCAAATATCCCATCAAGTAGAATGTATACCCCAATCACTTAGAATATTCAAGTTTAGGTTTGTCACTTGAAAATAAGGCAGAAGCTGTACTCAGCTAGGAAAAAGATATGTCTCTGGCAGATGGGCTCCCTTAACGGGGTCCATGAGATGAACTTGATTGGAAGCAAATACAGAATTGGAGATGGTAGGTGGAATGAAAGCTCCTCAGTGCCTAGATTAGTTTCCGGCCCATGGTTTCTGGTACATGGTAGGTAAATGAGAAATATTCTTTGACTAAAGTACAGTTGTCCCTCGGTATCTGTGGGGATTGATTCCAGGACTTCTCTGCAGATACCAAAATCTGTGGGTGCTCATGTTCCTTACAAACATTGGCATAGCATTTGCATATAACCTATGCACATCCTCCTGTATGTTTTAAATCATCTGTACATTACTTATAATACCTAATACAATATCAGTGCTACATAAATAGCTGTTCTGCTGTATTGTTTTCAATTTGTATCATTTTTATTGTTGTATTTTTATTTTTAATTAGTTGTTTTGAGGAATATTTTCAATTTGCGGTTGGTTGAATCCACAGATAGGAAACCCACAGATGTGAAGGGCTGACTGTATATATGTATATGTGTATGAGTAAATGTATGAACTTAACCATGTCACTTTGGAGCACTAGTCCTACCAGATATAGTAAAATATGGAAAATTCTGATTGCACTGGTCATTTGGTAGTCCTGCCCAAGTCACTCAACATATAGCTATGGTAAAAGCCAGCTTTCAAGACAATTCAACATATTTACTCACCTCTTCTTTTCTTCTCCACTGCCCCCATTCCTTCTTTCCTAGAAGCTATGGGTTGCCATAATATTATTGAAATGAAAACAAAGTCTAGTTGATGCTCTAAGATGTAAAAGAGCCAAAAAAGTCCATTAATGCACCATTCTTTCCTATTCAGTACTCCAAAGCATATGTGGTTTTGTTGACTAAAGAGTAATTTTGTGTTGATGGATATAAACAGTTATTTATCTATTCATCAAATCTTTAGTGATCTCCGTGGTAAACCTGGTATAGACATTATTAGGAGTGGGACCTTAGTCCTTAAAAAGCTTAGTCTAGTAGCGACAGCCTTCCACAAGTAAAGTAAGCCCAAGTAAAGTGAGCCCACTTGCCAGAGACAGACCTTTTCCCTAGCCAAGAATAACATTTAGTAGAGATAACTAATGGTTCCTTATGGTACTTAGTAAAAGAGGTTGAGAGAGAGAGAGAGAGAATGCTTTGGGAGTACTTGATGTGGTCATGAAGTTTCCTTTGGTATTCTGCCATGACATGTAGTTTTTATGCATAAGATTCAGGTGTGTTGTCAGGTTTTAGTATAAAGGACAGTGGGGTGATGACTCACCCTGGATGGTACTTTTACAGTTCCTCTTGCTCCTTTCCTTTGGTGGATGAAGGACATGTTTGTGATGCTCGGAGTTGGGAGTGGGCAGTTAGTCACCTCAGTAAATGGCCACTGCATCCTTCTATGGTGTAGGCCACAGTCTTGAGTCTGTCCTTTCCCCCAAACACTATATCAATGTCTGTGAGCATTTCCATCAGAATAAACACAGGGTAATAAAAATGTGGATATCTTGTTAGGGGGTGTGTTACTTAGATGTATGCATTTGTCAGAACTCATCAAACTGTACAGAAAAAATCTATGCATTTCTCTCTCTACATTATAATGTAATTCATACACATACAATGTATCTTACTCTACATATAGTAAGATACATTTTATATTTAGTTAATATATAATAACATACATTATATGTATATATATATTTTTACTATATGTACAGTCACACATACATAGCCAGGGTCCAGTCACCACCTCCACTGCTCCCACTCTGCCCTGAGCCACCAACAGGACACCTCTCATGTGAGTTATTGCAATGGTTTTCTGACTGTTCCTGCTTCTACCTTTGCTGCCCCTGCAGTGTGTTCTTAGGACTCATATTTTTTAAAACAGAAGTCAGACCATGTTGTTCCTCATCTCCAAACCCTCCAATGGCTTCCCATCTCCCGAGTTTCACTTCACTGGTTACATCACCCAACAAATAAGGGAACTAGGGGCTTCTTCAGTTTGAACTGTGACTTTGAACCCAAGCTCCACTCTTTTGTTTTGGTAGTTATTTTCTTTGTAGCTTTTTCTTCAGCAAGTATTCAAAGAGGTATGTATACATTAGCCATTTAGAATCCACAAGTAAATCTTCTCCCTTGGAAGAATTATTGGATGGTGAAGTTTTAATTTTCCAAATGGTTTTGTCTGCCCAAAAGACCAAATTATAAATAGCAGGTTTCTAGGTAAGTATAGAATGAGGATAAAGAGACCTGAATATTTTGTTATTTTGGACCTCAGGTACATATATTTGGATTATTCCTCATCCTTGATTTGTGACATATCATCATTATAGGTCCATGTGTGTCCTGCCTACATTCATCCATCTATTTAGTTAGTTCATTTTTTGAATGTGATTTTATTTATAATTTCTAATAATCACCTTCATTCCTGATTTTTCAAGTACAAAAAGTGTATTTGAAAAGTAATTGTAGGAAATACTGTTAGAGAAATGTTGGGAAGTGAAAGAAAGAAAAACTGATAACTGAGGCATTCATTATCAAACAAGTTACCAGTCTGAGAGGAGCTTAATCCTCTGTGTAAATCTGGGAACTAGCGTAATTACATGACTCAGGAGAAAATGTGCTCTGGGGTATTTAAAGTTGATGACTGCTCCCAGGGGATGGTAATTCCCTGGCATTTCCAGACCACCATGTGCAATGGCAGAGGGCTCCCTGATATCTTAGTTAAAAGTTGGGCTGGTGTGCATGAAAATATGCATGGGGCACCAATAACATCTGCCCCAGAAACTGAACAATGCTATTAATACATATGTTTTAAGGGAATTCCTGATTAAGTAGACTGAGTGAATTTTATGCATTCAACATTTAGCCAGCAACTAATGGTTCTTTCCCAGTTAAAATAAAGAATTTAGATGGGATTGACATTGGGATTCTTAATGCCTGACAAGTTTTAAAGACCATTGCTTAGTTTGATGAGTTGGAACAAATGTATAGACTTGTGTAAGCAATATCCCAATCAAGATATTGAACAGAAATTTCCCTAGTGTCTCCTTCATTCACTCACCCTTTCTTATAAGTAATTATTGTTCTGCTTTCCATCATAGGTTGCCTGTTCTTGAATTTCTTATAAAAGGAATCATACAGTATATAGTCCTTTGTGTGTGGCTTCTTTTGCTCAACATATCGCTGTGTGTATTATTTGTTCAATCTTTTTACTGTAGGATATTATTCCATTGTATTAGAATAATGTTTCATTATATTAATTAATTATGTGAGGAAGCCTAGGGAACTTCCTCTCAGAAATGTTTTTGAGGATATAGGAAAGTCTTTATAGAGAGCATGGGGTTTTTTTGAAGGCTTTTTATTTTTATTTTTATTGAGACAGAGTCTCACTCTGTCACTTAGGCTGGAGTGCAGTGACATCATCATAGCTCTCTGCAGCTGAAGGCTTTTTATTTAGTCTTTTCGTTTTAAAAAATACTTGGACCTAGCCATGAAAATTTACGTAGCTTTATCAACACAGATGCCTGCTAAATTAGGCTGCCTCTAGAATAGCTCAAGCCACGGGCAAGGCAGAATTTTAGTAAGTATGGACATTCTATTCTTAGTATTAGTACTTTACCACTTCGGGTTATGGCTCTTACTCTTCTGTGTAGTTCTTTAAAACCCATTTGAAATTTATTTTAGCTTGTGGCCTTGTATACATACCTTATCCTGGTGAATATAACATGTGGACTTGAAAAGAATGTTTCTGCATTTGGGTGTTTTGTTCTGTAAATTGAATTAGGTCAAGATGGTTGACAATGTTGCTCAAATCTTCTATATTACTGGGTTTTTGTTTTGTTTCATTTTTTGAGACAGAGTCTCACTGTTTTGCCTAGGCTAGAGAAAAGTGGTGTCATCATAGTTCACTGCAACCTCCAACTTCTGGGCTCAAGCAATCCTCCTGCCTCAGCTTCCCAAGTATTAACAGCTGGGACTACAGGTGTGTGCTACCACACCTGGCCTATTACTGGTTTTTTTTTTTTTTTTTTTTTTTTCCCTACCTCATCTACTAATTGAAAAGAAGGTTTAAAAGGAAGAACAAATGATAGATGGGACAAACAGTAAAAAATGGCAGGAAGTAGACTAAAATCCAGCCATGTCAACTATTATGTTAAATATAAGTGGACTAAATTTACCTAATTCTCCCTTAATTCTGTTGCTTCATGTATTTTGAAGCTTTGTTAGTAGTTACAAAAACATGTATGCTTGTCATGGCTTATTGATGGATTCATTCATCATTATAAAATCTCTCTCTTTCTTTCCTTCTAGTAATACTTATTGATTTGTAGTTTTTTCCCCTCATATTAACATACTTACTCCTGAAAAAAAAAACCTACTTCTGCTTTCTTATGCTTAATATATGCATGGTATATCTTATTTTTCATCCTTATACTATTATATTTATTTATATTTAAAGTACACCTGTATAAACAGCATATAGTTCTTTTTGTAAAACTATTCTAATGATCTCTGGCTCTTATTACTGTTTATTCCATTTATATTTAATTTATTTATTTATATGGTTTAGTTTAAGTTTGCTATCTTGGCTTTTTATTTTTCTTCTATCCCAACCATCTATTGTTCCTCCACTACTGCATCTTTTGAACTAAATAAAATTAAAGTTTTTATTAATATTCCATTTTATAAACTCAATTGGGTTTCTACTTATATCTTTTTTTTTTTTCCATAACATAGTTTCACTCTGTCACCCTGGCTAGAGTGCAGTGATATCATCATAGCTCACTGCAACCTCCAGCTCCTGGGCTCAAGCAATCCTCCTGCCTCAGCCTCCTGAGTAGCTGGGACTACAGTTGTGCACCAGTACGCCCAGCTAATTTCTTTCTATTTTTAGCAGAGATGGGGTCTCACTCTTGCTCTGGCTGGTCTTGAACTCCTGGCCTCAAGTGATCCTCCCACCTTGGTCTCCCACAGTGCTAGGATTACAAGTGTGAGCCACCATGCCTGGATTATGTTTTTATTTTACAGTTTTAGTGTGTTACATTATTTATTCTTATCACAGTCTGCCATGAATTAGTATTAAACATCTTTGTGTATAATGTAAGAATTTTACCCCCTTCTGACCTTTGAGCCAGTAAGTTTGGAGTTTTCTTCAGGAGTCCTAGCCACTCTGCATCACATGGTTTGGGGGTGCTCACAGGTAAAAGCTGTATAAATGTGAATCTTTTCCATTATGGTTCCTTTTTCTTAAGAGCTAAATTCCCTCCAGTTTCTACCTGCTTTTGGTCACTCTCCAGTTTCTTCAAAAAATGTTTTTGTATTTCATGTTTCATCCACTGTTTTGAATCACTATGTGGGGGACAGTTTGTCCAATAATATTTATTCTAACATTACCAAACTGGAATTCCCATTTTGTCATTTTTAGTAATGTTAAAAGCACTTTTGAATTCATTACGCAACTCAAAAACTTGGCAGTAACCTTGTTACTTGGTAAGTTGCATCGTTCTCTTTGTTCCTTTTCTACAGTTATATTGAATTTGTATGTATTTATAAATTTTATATATATTAATATATAATCAATTTGTGTTTATAATCCATATCAACTAGCTGATATATAACCAATTATTTTTACCATTATATTGTGTGCATTTATCCACACTACACATATATTTCTTTAGTTTGTTTTGACATCTGTATGTCATTCCATTGTGTGACTATCCCACAGTTTATTCATCCCCTCTCATGTTGATGGACATTTGGATTGGTTTTATGTTTTTGTTCTTGTAAAGAGTGCTTCTATGAATGTTCGTGTATTGCTCTTGATTGTACTTTGGAGTAAATATTGGCACATTGAAAATGAATGTGAATGTTTAATTTTAGATGCTAATACCACATTGTTATTGAAAGTGGTAGATCATCTTACATTCCCACCGCCATTCTATAAGAGATTCTGTGAAGCTGGGCATGGTGTCACATGCCTGTAGTCCCAGCTACTTAGGAGGCTGAAGCAGGAGGTTTGCTGCAGCACAAGAGTCTGAGGCCAGCCTGGGAAACCTAGTCAAACTCCATCAGAAAGCTAGCAAACAACAAAAGATTCTGTGAATACACATCTTCTACAACACTTGGTGTTGTCAAATTTTTTTCTCTAATTGGGTTTAAAACAATATCACATGGTTTTAAATTCCTCAATTATTAATGATATTAAGCATCTCCTCATATTTTTATTAGTTGAAAAATATTCCTCTTCTTGTAAATGTCTGTTCATGTCTTCACTCATCTCATTGCTTTTTATTGATTTGTAGGCATTCTACACTTGGAATACCACTGAAGTAGACCACCTATATTTGACTACTGTTAATTTATTAGAGAGATCTTTGGCCTTTGAATCTGTCACTGCTTCCTGGCCACCTATTGAATGTGCAACCCCCTCCAAATTGGACCCCCTTATCCTGCTCCATTTTTCTTCCCTTATCACCTGCCACCTTTCCCATATGATACGTGTATTTATTGCTTGTATTTACTGTCTTTTCTTTATTAGTACATGTGGGCTGCTACATGATAAATGTAGAGATTGAAAGTAAGCATTTATAAACTTTTATGGCAACTTAACATCGTCATCATGTTTTCCTTATGTTAAACAAAGGATTATTCTCTAATGAATTAGAAATTTTTATAAAAACTGGTTCTTCACTACTTTGAAAAGCATGCTCTAGGATATCTCATACCTTCATGTCTGAACATTTGAAAAGCTCATTGAACAGGACAGAGAAGAAATACTACTGTCATACTTGAGGAAGTGTTTGTACTCTACACAAAATATAACTGCTAACAAAGATGAATTTTTTTTTTCTATTTTAGTGAGATGGTGAGTGTGTTTTTCTAATGTGGGTGTTACTGGGTTTTATTGGTATTCTCACATTTATAGCTGAGCCTGGTGTGCGTCTCTTTGTTTTCTCTATACACATACATCATATGAAATCCAGCTTAATCCTTTGTGCTCTCAATTTTTATGTTTTGTGTCTTCCAGCCTGAAGTATGGTTATTAAATGTGTGCCCCATCTCTTTGGATTGTACACTGGCTGAGTTGCAAGTCAATTTGTTAGAAACACCTCGGTTCAGAACCTACTTGTTTCTGGGTAACTGTAAACACATACCTTGAGTATTTTTGTATAGTAGTATTCCACATAAAATGATATTTTATACCTTCTGAAGTAAGTTCTAGAAAACCATTAGATAAAACTATTCTAAAATCAAAGTAATATTTCCCAACAAATTTTTGGTATTTTGTTAAAATAAATGTATAGTAGGGAATTGAGTCAAGAAACTGGTACCAGAACTATAAACATATTTGTGAAAATAAAGTGGCAAGTGAGATCTGGCTGCTTGGAAACAGAGGGCAAAGGTTTCTGTTAAACAGTGTGCCCTTTCTTTCCAGGTATTTGCTACACTACAGCATCTGCAAGGTAACAAGAGCCTTATTCAGGTCTGTTGGGAGAATCTACATGGGTGCTTAGTCTGGTACCTGAAATGCATTAATGTTGAAAATCACATTGTCTTATCTTTTTCTTGTCTATGGCCTAATGTTTTACAAGCAAAATCTCAAAATATTTTTGACAGATGAAACAATGAGTAGATTGTCACACAATTTCAGCATAGACCTGTCCTTCAGATAATATCAGATAAGCAGAAATTCAGAAATACTGGAAGTCAGACAAACCTAGATTAAAAACTAGTCTTTGCTATATATACTTGCTGTGCTCCATGTAAAAATCAAACATCTTTGATCCTCACTTGTAAAATGGAGATGAATGTATCCATTTTATAGGTTTGTTGTCATTATTAAGGATTATGGATAACTTACATAACAGTGTAAGAATCACTATGGGCACTCAACTGATAGATATAATTACATTACAAAATACCATTAGGGGTTTATGTGTGTTTAGCATATATGTTAGTGAATCCTTTTCTTAGAAAATTCTTAAAGTAAACCCGTATGCAGAAAGAAAAAAGCAAACACGAGAGCAGAGATTGGTGGGGCTGGTACAGGGAGGAATGAGCCAGCACCTCTCATGCCCTCGGCAAACTTCCACGGCCATCCCTGGTGCCCTTCACAGATTCCTTGAGCTCTGGAGTAGAGCATGGAAACCATTCTACTGGATGTTAAGGACCTTGAGGGCAAGAACTGAATCTTCATTATTACCTGACACAGGTATGGCATGTGGTCTTGTGCTACAGATGATTGGCCACAGCTTACTAAATGGTTAGGTTGATTCAGCTCCACTACTTCTGAAGTTCTCTTTCCACATTTTACCACGAAGTGTAGTTCTAATTGGAAGCTGAATTAGCAAACCCACGTGCGAGCCTGTGTCATTTAAAGGATACAATGACAACATCATTATTTTTTCAGGTCTACATTGGAATTTGCCCTTGACATATAAGAAGATGATGAGTGATGAAAGTGACATGTTGGCTTCAGCGTCAGAGAAGATGAATGGCATCGGAGCAGGTAATCTGCATCCTCTGAAAGACGGAATCATGACATTTACTCTGCTTGCTTGGTTTTTTCATTACAAGTCTCTTATTACCTTTTCACTTTCTTCCTTTCATTTCTTGGCTCTCTACAATGACTTTGGGTTCCCGTGGTTTCATTTCTTCATTTTCTCCTTGTTTCTGTTATCCATTTTCTGCCAGAATTATTCTCAAACTTAATTTTAAAATATCAAAAATTCCACTTCCATCCTAGGTCTTGGATCAAGGATAAAGAATCTGCACCTCAGGTGATTCTGGTGTAGATGGTCTGTGGACCACACTTTGAGGGACACTGCACTACCCAATATCCATGAACGTCCTCATCTCTTCCCTTAAATCAACGTTCACTTTCCACCAATGACTCTCACATTTATTTTGTTATTCTTTAGAGACAGGGTCTTGCTGTGTTGCCCAAGCTGGAGTGCAATGGCTGTTCATAGGTGCGATCATAGCTCACTGCAGACTCCAACTCCTGGGCTCAAGCGATCCTTGGGCCCCAGCCTCCCGAGTGGCTGGGACTACAGGTGTGCGCCACTGAGCCTGGTTTGTTCAATTTACATCTATTTACTATCCCAATTCTTTACTAAGCTTCCCAGTTCCTATTTCTAACTGACAACCAGATATCTCCCTGAAATGTCCTATAAGTACATCAGTGTTATCACTTAAAGCATTGAGCTCATTCATTGTCTTTCCTTGGAAGTTCCTCTAATAGTCTTTTTCTCAGTTCATTTCGTAACCCTCCATCCACACTTTCCTAAGCCAGAAATTTAAATCATTTTAGACATTTTGTCCCTCATGTTCCCCATTTAGTTAATCAAGTTCTGCAAATTCTGCCTCCTCCCAGATTCTGCCTTTTCTTTTTATCCTCTCTAAAATCTGTCCTGTCTGTCCCACCATTATCTTTCTATGGCCAAGTAACCTTTCCACATGACGCCCCTGAGACTCTTGCTTTCCTGCTCTAGTCTATCCTTCTCGACACTACCAGAATCTCCTTTCTAAAACACAGATCTCATCATATGACTCCCTTGTCATATGATGAGAAGGATCTTCAGCAGGTGTCTATCGTGAAAGCAGAGCAAAGGCAGTAAACCAGCACAGCTTTGTCTCTCACCGTGGCAGAGGGGACTAACTAGCAAGTGAACCCTTGAGGTCTCCAGCAATGCTGGCTACCTGAGGTCTCGTGTCACATTACAGTTTTTGTCTGAAGAGAGGAACTTTTGTGTATTTAGGAAACCATTATAAGGAGGAGAGGGATGAATATGTACCAGTAGGTGGGGTTGTCACCCCCCCATCCCCAATGGTCAAGGTCAGAATGCAATTGAGCTCTACTCCTCCTGGATTCTAGTTGTGCTGGCCCCACCTGCTTATTTTTTCTGGTCATAAATTTAACCTTATTCTGTTTGGTTGTTTTAAGTCCTGTTCAGAAGTTTCTTTTTCTCCTGAGGGAAGTGGCATGCCATAGTTTGTTATACTTCTATGTCCTGGAGACCCAACTTCAATTTAACCTCCTTTGTAAATTAGAGTACTGCATTCAGTTCTTGTAATATCATTTTCAAGAGTTCTTGGCAAGTTAAAACTTGTCTAGGGGAGGTGAACATGAACACCAAAAGTCTAACAACCAAATCTGGCAAGGAACAGGTTAAATTTAATCTAGAAAAGTGTTTTCTTGCTCAGGGCATGAAACATGCTTCCAAATACTAGTTGAAAATACTATGTGGAAAAGATATGGACTTACTCTGTCATGATTTCAGAAAATATTACTAGAACCAATTCTAGGCTTTTACCAGAGATTGTTACTGTACACTCTTAGGGAAACTCTAGTTGAGAGAAATGATATTTCTAGAATAGTGTTTGAAGGTTTTACATTTTATATATTCTATCATATTAGTGTCTTTATTTCTTAGACTCCAGCAGGGCTTCAGACCCTTTCAGGCAGTTATTAAGAAAAACAGAGATTCCCCAGGTCCCACCTCAAACTAAGTCAGTGAGAAGCATTGTGGGTAGGTAGTACCTGGGTTTATATGTTTTCAAATTAACTTCAGTAATTCTCTAACTGGGGTGGGAGAGAGAGGAGGAGAAATGACTATAAATGTTTGAAAACTTTCTAAATATACATCTCTCCCCTATGCTCACCTTGTTTTGTGAAGGCAATTTAACAGAAGGGGCTGTCACAGACACATATATTTTTAATAATATCATCAGGTGATCCTAATGCTCAAAACTGCCCGAAGAGAACACCACAGCCTGACTGGGTTTTAATGCTCTTGTGTTCCTCCCTCCCTCTGACATACCCTTTTCAGATGGTATTTTTCTGGGTTCTCATCTCAGCCTACGGGGCTGCTAGGGGATTGATTCAGAGGGTTGTGTGATGCAGTTAGCACTGTGCCTAGCATGTCAACAGTGACCTGGATTAGAGTTTGGCAGATACTGGTCTAAATCATTTGGTCCAGTATTAGGAAGGTCAGTGGAATGGACTAGCTGAAAGAGAATTTCTGTTTCCATGGTCACAATTGATCAAGCCCGATGGCCAACTGGGGAGAGAACGCAGGCATGGGTTTCTGTGTGTCATCCAATTGCAGCCCTTCAAACATGTGAGGTGATAACCTGACCATCAGAGTGACTGATTTGTAAGTATAAATGTAGTATGTATATCTGACAGACCAGAAAATAAAAATCAAAGTGATAAAGAGGTCTATATGATTGTTTTCATAATGGGTTGTGGGTCAGTTGTATGAATTTAAAAGTAGTAGAATGTTTTCTCCTATAAGTAATAAAAAACAAAAGTGGCCGTAAAACTTTTTTTTTTTTTTTTTGAAACAGGGTTTCCCTGTGTTACCCAAGCTAGAGTTCAGTGGCATCATCATAGCTCACTGTGACCTCGAACTCCTGGGCTCAAACGCTCCTCCTGCTTCAGCCTCCCAAGTAACTGGGATTACAGGCATGAGCCACAATGCCCAACTAATTTTTCTATATTTTATAGAGACAGGGGTTGCCCAGGCTGGTCTTGAACTCCTGGGCTCAAGCAATCCTCTTTCCTCAGCCTCCCAAAGTGCTGGGATTACAGGTGTGAGCCACTGTGCCCAGCATGTAAAACTATTTTTTAAGGCTGATATTAACAAGAACATTTGATGCTGGGCTGCAAATGAAATCATAGGGGAAATGTTTAGACACATGTGCTTTGCATGTACATACACAAATGCACACATGTAATTCCGTGAAATCTGGAGATTAAATTCCAGTAAGTTAAGTGGAAGGTGGCCTTCATGCCTTTGAAGTTGTGCTATGCAGATTTCACCTCAGTATAAATCCTTTTCAGGGATTTTTGAAGATTTTATGGTCTGTATATGCATGGTTCTACCTGGCCTCATCTGCCACCTTATCCATGGTTTCCATGAGGCCAGCACACCTCACACCAAAGCCCACCAGGCTCTTTATCTTTCTATATCTATACTACACAGTTGGCCTACTTGTTAGGTATTGTACCATTGATATTTACCACCAATTATATGGTTTTTATTTTTGCACCAAATGGCTATGACTTACAGAGATTTACATGGTTGAATTCTTGTTTTCTTGTTCCTTGTTTTGATTATTCCTCAGTGTGGTTAGACTGGTTTATCGCCTTCAGCTCTGGTATTTTATCTAATATAAATCCCATTGTCTCTCTCTGTGATTTTCCTTTAACCTAGATTCTAAGGTTCTGGAATATTCCAATGGGTTTTTGATTGCCAGTCTTCCACTTCTCTGTTCACAGGAAGCTTACAAACTCTGCACCTTGTGGAAGACCTGTGTGGACTGTTAGAGATGATGGAAACAGTTGAGAAGGAAGGCCTGAGATGCCAGATCCCAGACTCAACAGCAGAAGTGATTATTGAATGGCTTCAGAGTCAAATGGTAGATGTTACATGCTGTGTTGTGAATCTTTTGTTGCTTATACCAAAATTCAGAACATAGCATAGGTGACTACAACAAGAAAAAAAAATTGTAAGGCAAGAGATTTACTCTGATTTTGTCCCTTAAGAGATTACAATTTCATTTTGACTCTAAGGATAACTGTTTAAAAAGTGCTGTTAGTCTGCATTTTATGATTGCTGACAGGTCACCTGATTTTGCCCATCAAAATGGCTTTTAGACTGTGCCTGAATGACCTACAGTGCCTTACCGCAAATAGTCCTGTAAGAGAAAGAACCTTGCACATAACAGATGTTTTCTCAGTAATATTGGGAAGTTCACTCTAAAGCGCCCGATGGCAATTCTAAATGGAAAGTGTAATGAATAGACACTTGAGAAAGCAACAGAGGTTTGTAGCAGTACTTGATAGGAAGTGCCATCTAGTGGTTTATGGCAATCATTTCAATTCTAGTTCTTGAGTTAAACTGAGTTGAGTGTGACTCACAGAACAATAAGGCCTCTTTCTAGGCATCCTTCGCCCAAATTGATGACATGGAAGAGCTGCCCTTTCTCTGGTCACAGTGGTAAATACCATGGTTTTAATATGTGATGATCACATAAAATCTAAAGAATATCACAAAAACAGATTCAAAGAGAAGGGTAGGAATGATACTATTTTGTAAGTGTTTCAAGGGCACTCAATTTTCAGTAAGATGCTCTAACGTGCTTGTGAGTTCATTGTGTTTATATAAAAACTAATGAACATTGTATGAAAGACTCAATTCTACTTTTGGATCTGTGGTAGAAATGAAGCCACTTGCTTTGGGAACCTTGATATAGTACAACCTGTTTTCGTGTGATGTGGCACAAATACTGCTGCTCCCAACCAGTCCTGTGCTAAGTTCTTATGTTCCCACCCAATTTATCTCTCCACTTCTGAGTGCAGGTAGTACCATCCATCCTGTTATGGTGATACAGCCATACCACCTTCACAACCGGAGATATTTTACTTTTTAAAATACATGATAGCTTGCTATTATACTATATATTTACTCTGCAAGTTTGTTCTCCAGAGATTTAAGGATCCAGGTTTGCTGATTTCTTTGGGGATGGCCTCCTGCTCTGAAATTAGGTGTTTTCTAGCATATTCCCTTAGCCCATTTTGCATCCTATCTCACCCTTCTTTACTGCATGTTTTTCTGAATCTTTAGCATGTAGTGAGAAAGGAATTTACTATTGTTAGAGGAACCTATTCCCCTAGCCCACATCCAGAGGCCGCCAGTGACGGTAATAACTTAAGAGAGTACCTGTGATTAAATTTTTGATTTTCAGAAATCGTCAATGGTGCCACATCTTATTCAGAGTAATATCCAAAGTGCTTACTGTGGGATGCAAGGCCTTATAGGATTGGTTCCTCGTGACTCTTGGACCTCACCTCTCATTACAATGCTTCCCCTTTTTCAATCCACTCGAGGCACTTTGGCTGCTTCACTGATTCTCAAACATGCCAGGTAAACTGGCCACAGGGCCTGGGCTCGAGCAATTCTCCTGCCTCAGCTTCTTGAGTAGCTGGGACTACAGGCAAGCACGACACCCAGCTACTTTTTTCTATTTTTTTAGTAGAGAGGTGGGGGTCTCACTCTTGCTTAGGCTGGTCTTCAACTCCCAACCTCAAGCAATCTTTCTGCCTCGACCTCCCAGAGTGCTAGGATTACAGGCATGAACCACCGCATCTGGTCTTGGTTGCTTTTTAAATTGAACTCTAGTTGGCCCTATTTAACTATTTTGGATTCCAACTGGCTTTTATTCCTATTGTATTTGAATAAGGAATCAGGAAATCTATTGGGATCATATATTTTATGGTTATGAACCATTTAAAAGCTATTAAAAGTCACATATACTACTACATGCTCCCAAATGATGTTTTTTATGTTTCTTTCAAGACTTGCATATAACAGCAGAGAAAAGAAAAAAAATCTATACTTTCTTTCTCAATCTATATTTCCTGTGGCATTTATACCATGCATAAATATACCCAAATCATATTTAAAAGCAGGGGCAGGAGGGAGGGGACGAAAGAGTGAGCATCAACATATGCAGATGAGCCAGGTGCTAGGGAGGGCACAAGACAATTTACAGGCTCTGCCCAGGAGCTGAACATGACATCGTACAGACGAGCAAACTCACAAGAAGTTAATGAGTTTAAGACAGAAAGTGATAAAATGCTGATAAAACATGGCTAGTCATCGCTACCAGGGATGTCATTTGTGGACTGAGTGAGCTTTCTGGGGCAGAGAGAAGGGCTTCAACAGTTCTGGGTGTCCGCTGCACACTGACAAAACTTTGCCTGCTCCTGGGTGTGTGTCTACTGTCAGTGAAGAATATTACTAGCCGCTGTTCCTTTGGGGTCATTATTCTTTCCTTCATAAGAAATTGTTGTGTAGTTTGGCGAAAACATGCCTAAATGCTTCATGTGCCTGTCTTACCTATTTTGAGGTAAATGAACCAAATTCCATTCTCCTATTTTCTGTTTGGCAATGACAGCTGTGCTGAATTCAGTTCAGGCTCCTTGGATTAAAAACATGCGATTTTCATTTGCCTACAATACATCGATCTTAGAGAGGGTCAGCCTCACCCATATTATTTCCTTTTTCAGACAAGTGGACACCTTCCTGGGAACGGAGACATGTATCAGGAAAGGCTGGCACGTTTAGAAAATGATAAAGAATCCTTTGTTCATCAGGCAAGTGATTTTAAAGTGTTGATCTTTCCTCACAACATACTTATAAAGTCTATTTTAAATTGGGATGACAAATTCAAATGCTTACGGCCCCCAGACTGGTCATGGCAGTGAGTGCAGTAGGGAATGGTGAGGCCTGGGGCAGCACAAGGGCGTGTGCACGCAGTCTAGAGGGAGCTGCCCTTCCTCAGCCTCAGCTCTTCCAGGGCCAGTCTGAATGGAGGCCCAGTGTCATCTGATGTGACGTTCTGATCTCATCTGTCATCTGATCTGATTTTCAATATATAGCAGAAATTCAGATATATGAATATCTACAGTATAAAAATCTGAATATATTAATATATAAGTATATATTTCTGAATCTGGATATAGACTTTTAATTTTTTCAAATGATACCATGGGCCAGACAAAACACAACAGTGTGTGGATCTTGCTTGTGGGCTAAATTTGAGTTTGTTTCTTCATAATGTTTTAAAATGTTTGGCAGTTATTTTTCTTTTGTATTTTGAGCTAAATGAATTGAAGTATATTTACTAGGCTGGTGATTATTGAGGAAAAACTCAGAGATTTGCAATAAGCACTGAGGTTGAAGGAGTCACCCAATAGCTAGATCCTCACAGGCCTTTGAATGTGTTGAGTTCTGATCTGAATCATCTTGAAAGATCTCATGGAATTTGAATTTTCCGGTTTCTTTACCTTCTTCTTCTTCTTTTTTTTTTATTTCAGACTATTATGGGGGTACAAACATTTTTTTTATTTATTATAGTTTATTATGGGGGTACAACAGTTCTGGTTAAATATATTGCCCATGCCCCTCCCAACCCCCCGAGTCTCAGCTTCAAGAGTGTCCATTCCCCAGACAGTGCACATCGCACTCATCATGTAGGTATACA
>CM052440.1:76628451-76674024 GCA_028533085.1 Varecia variegata | reverse complement strand
AAAAAAAAACTAAGAAACCAAAAATAAAATAAAATAAAAATAAAAGAAAGGATCTGGTCTTGATTCTTTATGAAACACTTAAGCTGGTGGACATTTTAATGAAAAATAATTAAGTAGCTATAACAATAAGCTTTAAGCTCATATTTCTCAAAATCATTTTCTGCATTTATCAATGGTCTGTCTTCTCAATGGAATATATCCAATTCAAATTCACTTTGCAAAAAGAACAAAAAGTGCCCTACCTTTTATGTCCAATTATTTAACATTTATTCCCAATTATTTTAACATTTTGTACGAAATCAGAGTAAAAGTCCTAGTGTGCATGCTACAGTTCCTATCTTACAAAGAAAATGAGTCATTAGGGAATGCCTACCACAACATTAAACTAATTGTGGTAGTCTTTGCTTTATAGGGCCCTGTTTGTTCAACAACATTTTACTAGCCCAAGTCACTATTTTAATTTAGTGAAGTACTGGGTCTTTAATGCCGGCCTTATTTTGGAATAACTTGCATCCTTTGTCTAGATAGATCCAGCCTATCTAGATAGCATTATAAAGTCAGTGTTTCCGTCCATTATTTCAGAAACTTGGAATCAAGCGTCCACTTCATCAAAAGAAACTCCAGGTGGCACTGCAAGCCCTGGGATCTGAAGAAGAAACCAATCATGAGAAGCTAGATCTCACTGGGTTCCCAGTAAGAGGTTTTATTCTTTTAAAAAAATAATACTGTAGATAGCTTCATCTCCTTTTTAATCATAAGAACAGGTGTTTTTTGGCATGGTAACAACACTGGTTTCTCTCTTTTAGGATGGTTGGATGATATTGGCCTCCCCCAATATAAGATTCAGCTTTATGAAGGATGGGTAGATGGTCAAACGCTATCAATACATTACATGACTGTTGTAAGTGATTCCCTTGTGGGGCTTGGGAGACTAAAACTTTTTTTTTTCTCTGAAAAACACAGAAATATAGAGTAAGCAAAATATAATGATTCCACCAGAGTATGAAGGTGTTGCTGAAGAGATAGGTGGGATTATTTCCTGTGAAGCTAACATGGTAGCATTTGATGATTGCAACAGCCTTGGGATAATTTGAAACCCCAATTTAAGCTAAGTGAAACCCAATTTAAACCAAGCTCTCCAGAAAGTTAATTTTATATATATTCAACAATGTAAACATTGAAGTGTACATTTTGTCTAGTGTTCGTTTGGTTTTGGTTTTTTGAAGGGTACACTTTGAATGAGTGCATTTTATGTATATGAATTATATATCATAAAGATATTTTAAAAATAGAATGTAGAATGTTGAAGCCCCGGGCATTTCTAAGATGTATGTGCAATGACCACTCAGAAGAAGCTGCCCTTTTGACCTGACATCCACAGGGACTTGTCTTCGCTCTTCTCCCTTCCCTTCCACTTTGGACAAGCATTACGTGAAACCTTCTCATCCTTCTCCCTTCACCCCAGTTCTGCTAGGGCAGAAGTTACTGGGGGTAAAGGAGGAAGGACAGAGGCTAGACTTTCACTCTGGTTCCTTCCTTATTGTCCATTTCTAGCCTACCAGCCAGTGAGTAGAAGGACTATTCCCTATTTTACAGCAGTGGGAGAGATGGATTCCAGCAGAACTTTTATTTAAGATTCCATAGTATTGGCCGGGCGTGGTGGCTCATGCCTGTAATCCTAGCTCTCTGGGAGGCCGAGGTGGGCGGATTGTTTGAGCTCAGGAGTTCGAGACCAGCCTGAGCAAGAGCGAGACCTTGTCTCTACTAAAAATAGAAAGAAATTATCTGGACAACTAAAAGTATATATAGAAAAAATTAGCCGAGCACGGTGGCGCATGCCAGTAGTCCCAGCTACATGGGAGGCTGAGGCAGTAGGATTGCTTAAGCCCAGGAGTTTGAGGTTGCTGTGAGCTAGGCTGATGCCACGGCACTCACTCTAGCCCGGGCAACAGAGTGAGACTCTGTCTCAAAAAAAAAAAAAAAAAGATTTCATAGTATTATTAATGCTGTATTTAAGTTACTTTTATTTAGATAGCCTTTTGTGAACTAGGCTATGGACCCAACCAACTACCACAAGTATCTTCTTCTTTAAATAAGTATGAAGTTTTGAACAGCCAGCCTATGTAGGAATTTCTCAATATCAAAGAACTTTGGACTTCAGCTCATAGGATGTTTTCTTCTCTATCATTGAGCCCAAGTCCTCACCTTGGTGGGCCCCTCATGTAAACCTGCACGTAATGATACCAATATGTGTAGTACGTTGCACATTCATTGTGTATCAGGTACTCTTTTAAGCATTTTACTCAATTAATACTCAGTTCTTCACCACTCTTTGAGTTAATACCATTATTATCACAATTTTTTTTTGGATGCATAAACAAAGGAATTGAGAGAGTGGGTAACTTGGTGACCAAGTTTCCACAGTTGGAAAGCAACAGAAAGACATTGAACTCAGGCTGTTTCCAGGTCCCTGCTTTTAATAGCTCACTGTTCTGCCTGGAACACATTCAGTAAATGTTTGCCTACCAATCTAACTGCAAATATAGTCTCCTGAGAATGTGAGCAAATTCAGGCTTAAAATCGTAAGAAGCATATGTATAACTTTCATGGCTGTAAAAGAGTAACTTACCTTGGGAAATTTAACCCCAGAATTCCTAAGTCACAAAAAGTCTGTTTTAATGTGATATCCTGGATTGGATCCTGGAACAGAAAAAAGGTCCTTTAATGGAAAAACTGGTGAAATCTGAATAAAGTCTACAGTTTAGTTGATCGTATTATTGTGTATACTAATTTCTTAGTTTTGATGAATGTATCATTGTTTATATAATATGTTAATATTAGGGGAAGCTGGGTCAAAGGTATATAGAATTCTATACCAGCTTTGTCAACTCTTACATAAATCTAAGATTATTTAAAAATAACAAGTTTTTAAAAATCCAAAAATTAAAAAAAATCACAAAAATGCAGTTTTGATTTAAAAGAAAAAATTCTTTCCTTTTATGATGCTTTAAGTGTACCGAATTTCAAAAATAATTAACATTTTAGTTACATTGTGAACATTGTACGTTTAGGGTTTTTTTTTAATTCTGATAGACTTTAGTTAGCTGAAAATAGTTTACATTGAAACGTTTGTAATGGGTGTCTCAATCTTAGATTAAAATGTGTTAAATACTGGCCAGGTACAGTGGCTCATGCCTACAATCCCAGCGCTTTGTGAAGCCAGGTGGGAAGATTGCTTGAGGCCAGGAATTCAAGAGCAGCCTGAGCAACATAGTGAGACCCCCATCTCTACAAAAAATTAAGAAAAATTAGCCAGATGTGTTGGCATGAACCTGTAGTCCCAGCTACTTGGGAGGCTGAGGCAGGAGGATCGTTCAAGCTCAGGAGTTTGAGGCTGCAGTGAGCTATGATCAAGCCAATGCTCTCTGGCCTGGGTGACTGAGAAAGATCCTGTCTCAAAAAAAAAAAAAAAAATTAGATGCTATTTCTAACTTATGAGACGCTACTTTTAAAAAATTAATTCAGAAAAAATTCAGGAAATACTTTTTGCTCAGTAGCCTCAAGGATTTAAATGGATTATCTAATATTTTTATTGTAAAGGTATTTTTATGGTAGGTTAATTTTTTCCTTTTTATTTTTCATAAGGAATGTGTTATCAGTAAGATATGTCTCAAATGGTTGTTTTCATTGTTTATTTTCTGGATGTGTCTGGAAGTAAACTGGTGCTTATCTTGACAGTAGCCTCCAAATCACCTTCTTCTGAAATAATTTCTTTTGGTGTGTTTGGTATATTTGAAAATGTCCCCAATAGCCACAGACTGGTGAAAGTTTTTCCTTGAAGTGGTTGATTGGTCATATCTGTGATAAGTATAACTTCATTTCTTTTATCTCCTTAACTCTTATCAAAACCTTTGTACTGATTGACACAGTTTTTCCAAAATTGTTCACAATGTCTGCTAGATAAAGCATAATAATCTATAACTAGAGACTTTTTAGGGCCAGAGAGTAGTGTAACAAGAGCACTCTTGTGATTTTCCCCAAAACTATAATATGCCTTAGTTCAGAAAACCAAGCCTTGATCACCAAGGAGCCTGGCTTGCTCTTATCTATCTGCTGATTGGAAAAAGAGAGGGCAGTTTGGCCAGTGCCCAAGGATGTGTTTTATCTGCAGATAAGGCTCTCAAAGCTTAGGAGGAAACAGAGGAATTCCAGAGGGTCTGGAGGAGAGAGAAACCACTAGAAGTTGGCTTCAATGGAAACAGCATTTAGTTTGGGGTTCTGGAGAGGATTTTGTTTAGAACAGGAAAAAGGGTTGGGTTACTAAATGAAAGCTTTGAAAACACAGACAAGCCCTTGGGGCATATTCGTTTGAGGGGCTCTTCTACTTTTATTGCAGGTTTCTGAGATTCCCTAAGAAAGTCCCCTGCTATAGGCCAGCACAGTTGTTGCCGCTCAGCCATGTTCCTTTGCCTGCTGCCCAGGAAGAAACCATTTGTTGAGTCAGCAGGTTTTACGGCAGAGAAAGAGTTCATTCTGCATAGTGCTAGGCAGGGAGATGGGAGAAATTTCTCAAATTTGCCTCCCTGAGAATTTGGGAGGCAGAGTTTTTAAGGATAGTTTGGCAGGCAAGGGATTAGGCAATTAGGTTCATTGATTGGGGCAAAATTATAGGGATGTAGAGCTCATCGTCTTGTGTTGCTCCAGTCCCTGGGGTCACAATTGCAGTTGAGTTGGTTTCCTGGTCTGGGTGGGTCAGCCAATCCACTGGAATGCGGAGCCTGGAAGATATCTTAGAAACTACCTTCGGGTTTGGAAAAGGTGATGTTATCTATGGAGAAAGTTAAGAATCTTTATGATCACCAGCTGCGTGGCTCTGGAGTGGCAATTATAGAGAAGCAAAACTGGGGACAACGACTAATTATTATCCTTATTTTTAGCTAGGCCCTTACCACAGTTCTCACCCTGCACCCTGTTTTTGACTTGTGTGAAGGGTGGTTTCCCAATGAGCTCCTCCTTTTGTTCTTTTTTACAGGATGACCTACTGTCTTTGAACATGGTCAGCGAGCTTTACTGTCTCAGCGTGAAAAGGGCCGTCCAGGTCCTGAGGATGTATAAGTATGATCCAGACTGTCTCTGGAGGCGGCCATCTGAGGAGGTAGCGTTTTAAGACTGAGGCTTACAGGCTGCACTTCCACGCCTGTGACTGCCCACGTGTGTAAAATTGAGACCCATTTCTCCTTGGAGCCTGCAGGAGGAGCTGGCCTCCTCACAGCCTCAAATCCACCCTCATTTATTCTTGGACTTTGTTTTTCTGTACTCCTCTCTCCCACCCCCACCCCCACATGGTGGTTCCACTTGTGTAACTAAAGCCAAAGATTGCTTTTCAGTGATGTTTCTTCTTTTCTTGGGTGTTTTTTTTTTTTTCTTGCCTCCTTAATCCACAAATATCACAATAGTGAATTTCTTTCCTAAAGCAATACTTTTCCTAGTATGAAGGAAAGCTTGAAACTCTGTGACATGAATTCTTTAAAAGAGAATTTAAATTAGCAGACACTTTTGCTCCTTTCTCTAAGCACTGAGTGAGGTGTCAAGTAACTGTGCTCCACGGGGCACACCTTTTAGACAGAACATGCAGCTTAATATTTAGGATCCTGTGATCAACAACTGAAGCTCTTGGTGGTTGTTGGTTCCCATAGAATAGCATTGCCCCATCAGTGATTTAGCAGTGGACCAACCATCAAGTGATGGAGTGAGTGACCATGCTCCGTGGACTTGGCAGCATATGCCCCCAATCTCAGAGGCAGTGGTGTCCATGGTGGGCTCATGGTAAAACTCTGTTTCAATTTAATATTGACTTATTTTGTTTCCCTTAGTCTAATGAGTAAGATATTACCAGTTTGCTTATCAAAATCCTAAAATCATCTAACCCAGCCCTCCTGCATTATTTCTGGGGAATGTTTCCTTTCAGAGTATTTTTATTTATGTCATCTAACTCTAGGTTGCATTTAAGCCCAGCTCTCTTTTATTGTCCTCTTTCATGTTGAATAACATCTATCCAGTGTCTCTCATATGATCATGATTTAAAACCCCTGCAAAGATATAGATTGTGTTTCTGCATATTGATGTTGCTTGCATAAGGAGCTGGCTTCCTAAGGCAGCACCCCAAAGAGACAGGAGCACTGACCTTGTAATGCCTGAAGCTTGGATTTCAGGACCAGCTCTACCACTCACTAACTCAGGCAAAATGAAGAAAAGATATGTAAATTAAAGATCATAGTCCATACCCTGACTACTTCACTGGGCTGTTGGCAGGGTCATTGGAGATAATGAAAATGAAAGAGCTTTGCTAATTGTACAGCACAATACAAACATGTATGACCTATAGTGCCTTTGAAAAATCTTGAGGGTTTTTTTTTTTCTTTTACAGGTTCTAGAACCACGTTTTACCATGGAAACAATGGCTCAGTTATTGAAAATCCCACTAAAGAAGAGTTTGTTGTAAGGGCATTTGGCCACTCATTCAACCTTCTGATTGGTGCTGAGGGCCAACGCCAGAAGCGAGATGCCATAGGGTTACCAGAGAATGTACATCTAACAGCTACTGCCAACGTGAAGGTTGCTTCAAGCTCATACCATTTAGTAATTGCCTGAAGCAATGGCTGTTCTGACTATTACCTGGTTATTCTATCTTCTGAGGTTTACTAAGTTTTATAGATGGGTTAAAGGTATATGTATCTTTAAGAGTAATTGAGAAAATGCATTTTTGAAGGTTTCTGCCAAGTCATTTATTTTATTAGGGTTAACAGTAATAAAGAGTATGATGTTGGTTTCTATGATCGATATATTGCCAATGCAGAGAGCCCGTGACTTGGGTCCAAATACTGATTGCAGTTGTCCTGTTTTTCCTATGGATAAGTCCAATGTAAGAGGAAGATTTCTCTTTGTGCAGATTCATCTTGTCTGGTTTATAATTGACCAGCATTGTAAATCAGGAAAAGATACTTAAGAAACGATTCAGGGAAGACCAGCAGAGACTGGATATTTCCTAATTTACCTGGATTTGTGGATGCTACCAAATTTAGATTATCGTTTCTTCTTTGAAATCATTCCTACACATTATCTCAATGAACTTGATATGGAGATAGGATTTACCAGCTCCTCCAAAAATATGTAGCGGATTCTTTTTTTTTTTTTTTTAAGCCCCTCTATCTGCCTGAGCACCTTCTCTTTGGATCCTTTTCTCCTTTAAAAGATGTGCCAGGTTTGAAACCTCTGCGACCTCTGAGTCTCTTAAATTCTCAGTCATTAGCCTGATCACCATTTCCTTAACAGACAGTCTCAGGGACCAGCCATTGACTACTATGGAATTTCTCTTCTAAGCATCACTGGAAGTTTTCTCTCCAAAGAGTGATAATTCTTTTAGCAGGCACTAGTCCTGTAGGGAAGCAGAACAGGCATACAAGATAAGCATAGCCTCACCCAAAGAGAAAATATAGTAAGGACCATTTTCTTTTCTGATCTTGGATTGGAAAATCTTGCAAAATTGGATTCAGTCCTGAGAAATCCCATTGTATTAAGTCCTGTCTAATCAAAACTAAGGTTCTTGCCATATTTTGCTTATCAGAGTGACTATTCACCTAGTTGGTGTGGATAAGAAGAATAAGATTAATCTTCTGAGATTCATAACAAGGGTCATTTATTATATTTGGATACATCACTTCTATGGCTAAGATGCTGTTGTTTTTGTTATATGAATTTAGTTATCCAATCGATTTTCTCTATATGACAGAGTGAATAATTAAATTATGTATGTAGGGAAGGGGAGGTACAAAAGAATTATATTTTATCCATCCTTTGTCATATGAATTTTATCAAATCCCTGGATGTTTTTGTTTGCTTTTCTTTTAAAGTGAAAGAAACTTACCTTCAGTAATTTTCAGAACCTGAGAAACAAGAAACAAGAAGATGGTAAAGAATATGTTTGTCCAATGGAACTGGGACAGGCATCAGGAAGTGCATCTAAGAAAGCTTCTGGAACTGGTTTGGACATCCACCTGTGTGACGAAGATGATTTGGACTGGTTAGAGCAGGTAAGTATAATCCTATATATTTCTTTGAATGTGCTTCCAGCACTCAAACACTAAGTGGAAACTTTGTACACTGCACCTACTAATCAGGGATTATCTCCTCAGATAACTAAAAATAAAGATAATAAAATAATAGTAAGTACTTTCAGATTACTTACTACATTCCAGGTACTATCCTAAGCACTTACTAGATATTAATGTTCATGGAAATCTTAAGACATAGAGAGTGTTGTTATCCTCATTTTAAAGATAAGAAAACTGAGGCATGGAGAGCTTAAATGACTTGCCCTAGGTCTCCAACCTGTCAGGCCGGCTCCAAAGCCTGTGCTATTTAGCTATCTTATACCCTTTCAGTATTAGGGAAATCTGTGTATTGAAACAAGTCAGAAATGGACAGGTCATCCTAACCTTTTCAGATTAAACTCACGAGACTGCATATAGCTCTCTTAACCAGAACTCCTTTTGTTACTGTTACCAAAGTCATTAGACTAGATATGTCAGTAAAATGTTTCTTCTAATTTTTTGCTTCCCATAGCACTAATGAGAGGAGATTATCATCAAAATTGTTCTGTTGCTCCTACCCCATTCAATACCATTTGCATTATTTCTTCTTAGAGTTTTGTTCATCTTGCTGCACATTCCTTGAAATTATGAAAATGAATATGTCATGTTGTGGTTTGTTTGCAGATGGAAAATTCAGAAGGGACAGTGAGACAAAATAGATGCGTTCTCTGAAGGCATCGACAATCTGACATTAAGTTGGTAAAATGAATTGAAAATGTTATTTTAAAAATGTCTTTCAGAATAACCCCAAAAGACTGCACGCATTTTGGAGAATGCATAGTTCTGTGCTCCTGGCTCTCAGTGTGTGACTCCCCGTCTCCTTGTTTTCCAGCACCTGTTAAAAGAAGACGACATGTTTAAAGACTTTGCTGCCCACTCCCCCAGTGCCAGCATCACAGACAAAGACTCAGATGTTCCACCCTAGCACCTGGACACTGGTGAATGAGAGTGTGATTGTTTTTCCTCTATTTAATGTAAAAATCTGTAATATATTCTATTTAATAAAGTGTTGCATTTAAGATGAGTCTTTTATCACAGTTTTTTCATTCACATCCACAGTATGGAGGATTTGGGGAGCAGGAACCAGTGTGTGAATGATTTTGTCACGTCTAGGTTCACTGCAGCTATATAAGTATGACATTATGTGCTTTCAAAATCAGTATGTGGAATTCCTTTTAAAAAGCATTCAGTGCACCCACTAAATGCCAGCCACGCCTCTACTTGCCTCTTCTTTCTTCTTATGTATTTTTCTAAATATATGTGTATATACAGTACAGAGAAAATAGAGCATTTATTTTGTGACATAAGGAAGATGGTGAAAAGATCACATTTTAAAAAAAATATGGTGATCAAAAATTTCTTATACCAGCTGGTTCCTGAAGAGGTCAGAATGATCTTTCTTTCACCACAACTGAATTTTAACAATGTTGATCATTGGGGCTAAATTAATATGTAGGAAAAACTCCTCTTTTGGTGAAACACCACAAAATTGTTGAGCAGTTAAAGAATTTCAGCCATAATCTTGTATCCTTTTACCTCATAAGGAAGAACTCAAGGGACATTAGTATACTATTAACTTGACTATATCCAGAAGCTCCTTCTTCCAAAAAATTTGTAGAAATAATTTCTGAATAATCCAAAAACAAAACAAAAACCTTTACAGTGTTAAGTTTCTTATTTTTGTCTTTTTAAAATACATCATTACATCAAAATAATAATAATCTGCCTAAACATATTAAGTGTACATTTCTCAGGCTATCAATGAATGGAGCTTTTTAAAAATCTGAATATTTTTCTGAACATTTTGTTTCAATCAGAGTTCAAAAAAATTGAGGCTGCAAAATGAGTTTTATAATGGCTATTTTGTGATGATAAAATGTAGTTCATGTTTTTCTGTAGCTAGCAATGGGCCCAAATATTCTTTGTAAAGAAAATAGAAAGCTGCAACAAAAATCTGCCATTGTATTTATTTTTTTAGGAATATTAGAAAAAATATTCTATTTTTTAGTCAGTGCTATATAATTCCTCATGGTAGCCTACCATTCATTATTTGGTACCTGTATTAGCCTCTTACTGTATTTGGGTTTTATTTTAATATGACTATGTGTCACCACTTGAAAAACTCAATTTGTTGTTATCAATAGAACCTGATTGAGAATACCAGGAGACTGTTACAGATGCCAAAAATTCTTTATTCAGGACAATATAACATAACTAACTGATGATACATAATAAGGTTGAAAAAATTTTGATGATGTATTTTATCTACAAATATCATGCACTGCTGGTATTACCATATGAAAGGAAATAAAGTTGATTGATAATTGCCTCATATTTTTATTGTGGTTAGTGTAAGTAATCTGCCCTCTTCTATAGTTGTGTGATTTATTAGGAATGGCTGTGATTTTTGTTATTGGTATTACTGTAGCATTGATAGTTCTAATATGTAATCGGAGAGGGAAAACTGAAGGATTGTTATTTTGGTAGTAAGAATAGAGCAAATCTAAATATGAACAAGTATATGTATAATTAGAACATTTCAAACTAGTTATATTTAAAGATTCAAAATACTTATTTCTAACTAGATATTTTAACTTGGGAAAGTGAGTTTATTTAACTGAACCTTAAAATTTATTGTAAATATTTCTTTAGATGATGAGTTCACTGTATCAGCAATCACAATAAACTTTTTATTTAATTAACTATAGAATTTTCTTAGCTATGTCTGACTTTTTGTTTTCCTTAAGATGGTTTTAGAGCTTGAGCTTACAGAAAATGGGTTATTGTTTCATTTTTATGTTACCAAAAACCTTAAATTCTGTTAGAATAACAGGATCATGATTGATGTTGAACAATTAACTCTGTATTGTAAAATTCTCTGTAACTATTGTGTTGTCTTTTGGATACAACAGAAAGAACATCCAAAACTGAAAGGTTGCCAAAAAAGAAAGGTAAACAATTATATACTTCACCATATACTATCTTAATGGTTCCCGAAGTTCTAACATGAGACATGTATTGGATGCTGTCAGAGAAAGCTTTACGATGTCATGTTTACGGGCGCCAGCCCTGGCCAGGGTTAGTCTTTGACTGTTTTTTTGGTCAATACCCAAAGAATGGATCATCTTTGAGAGGTTGGCTCACTCACATACATGCTCCCGGGAAACAGGTGTATAAACCAGAATATAAAACTATTTTTGGTGATGCCTTTAACGGTCTTGCAGCCTGGGATGTATGCATGAATCGAACCAGTTTAGTCTCACCCTGTGGGCATCTCTGTGGAGGAACCCAAATTATAAGGTCAGTTGATGAGTATGGAATCAGAACAAAGGCACATTGGTTGGAAGTTAAATGTTACCAAATTACAATCATCTAGACCAGTCATTTTCACAGGAATATTACCTGCTTCTAGGACATACACTACAATTTGATATTGCTCAGATGGGCATTGCTGAATTTTGCCACTTTAAACCCTACTTTTGTATGCTGGGCATCCCTTCCTATTTAATACAGTTTTGTTTAAAAAAAAGTTAATGTGATTGAGTAACTATCAAGTACTAGTTTTTCCCTAGGCATAGGAGAGATATAATTTCTCATTATGTATTTATTCAATCAGTTGAACCCTAATTTACTTATTTCCATGTACTTATTCTTTATTCTCCATATTCCTTATTTCCAAGTTCACAAAGTTCCCTCTTGTACTGACTTCTATCAAAGTGGTTTTAGAAATTATTTCAAAAATATATTAACTGACTCCTTCATAAGCAAAATGTAAAAATTTTGCTAAAAGTGTAGTTAAATAAATAAAGTATTAGTGAAGGAAATGTAATTTGAAAGGGGATCCTTGCCAGAGGGTCTGAGGAGAGGGTGCAGAGATATTTAAATAGGTTTAGTGTTGTTTCATTTGAACAACAGCAGTTTTGTGAGAGGTCAGATTCGACGTAGGTTGCAGTTCTGCTTTAATTTCTTGTAGTTGCAGCTTTTTGCTTTAAAATTAAATAATGTTTCTATTTAAAATATGAAACTATTTTCTGTTTCTTAGGCACTCCCTCCTAGGACAGAGGCAATGGCTGTTGACCAGGACTGGCCTGGTGTTTACCCTGCTGCAGCGCCATTTAAACCCTCTGCAATCCCTCTCCCTGTTAGAATGGGTTATCCAGTAAAAAAGGCATGCCCATGGCAAAGGAGGGAAATCTAGAGCTTTTAAAGGTAAGATAAGTTGTTGGTTCATTGGCTAAGACACCTAAATAAATGCTGATCTTTCCCCCTTCTACCCTCCTTTATTTCGAGGCTCGGTGTATGTATAGCAGCTTACTATATTTTAACTTAAAAATTTGTCCAGATCATAATGGATGTTGTAATTTGATTATCCATGTTAAAGAAGACTCAAAAAATCCTAAGCCTTGAAAAAGGTAATTAATGAGTCCTATGCTTCCCTTGTGGACTTTTCTATTGAATCTTTTCTTTACTATATTTTGAAGCGGAACTGAGAAAAGTGAAATAACCTAATTTGACATGGAGATTTGGGAGGTGAAGTTTCCAGTTTTCAAAAAAGGAATTTTAAAGCTTTCTGTCCAGAAAGATACAATATTATTCAGTAGTATCATTATAATCCACCAAATTTTACTTCTTTATATTTTTTAAAGCAAAGTAGGTTATGCTCTCTTTGATAGGATCTACAGTGATTTATGAACTATCGGTTTTTAAAAGAAAATAAGTCAAATTAAAAAAAAACTTTTTTAGAGACAGGGTCTTGATGCAGTTCCAGGCTAGACTGCAGTGGCTATTAACAGGCACAAACATAGTGCACTGCAGCCTCAACCTCTCAGGCTCATGTGATCTTCCTGCCTCAGCCTCCTTAGTAGCTGGGACTATAGGCGTGCACCACCTTGCCTGGCTACATGATAGTTCAATTGTAAAGGGAAATATGAGTTAAGATTTGAGCATCTGCAGTTTGAGATTCCATCATGACCCGTGACAGCCTACTTAGTTTTCTCATTGTATAAATGGATAAAATAATAGTACCTGTCTCATCAGGTTTTTAGGATAATAAAACAACAATAACAGGTAAATAACACTGGTTATGTAACAAGCACTATTCTAAGTGCCTTACATATTTTAACTTTGATTATTCCTATATTACAGGTGAGGAATCTAAGGCACAGAGAGGCTAAGAAACTTTCCCAAGGTAACGCAGATTGTATGTGTTGGACTCAGGATTTAAACTCAGGCAGGTACAGCTCCAGGGCCAGTATCTTCAACCACTTCGTAGCCCTGACTCTGGTGTGGTTCTGTATTTGGCACATTAAAAGCCATTAAGAACTGTTAGTCAATACTATCCACATAAATATGTTAGTCAGAGTTTAGAAATTTAGGTTTGGAGTCTAGGCAAAATCCTAGATTAATGGATCATCCTCATAGGGCAGTTACATAAAGAGTGACGACAGATGAAGTCTCCAAACAAGAGTATGTAGAATAAAAAGAGAAGCAAGCACAATGGTCAGGCACAAGAAAAGTTATTAAAAGAGATAGAGAAGGAACCTCCAGAGAAGTGGAGGACAAATATGGCCAAGGGAAGAAACACCCCACCTGAGTGGACTGTCCATGCCATCCATGCAGTGATCATCCCAAGGGTGGGTCTGAGAAACAGCTCCTGGTCCAGCTGCCAGGTCAGTTCATGAACTTGGAGAGAGCAGTTTTAGTAGCGCGGCAGAGGTGGAGTCTAGAGTGTAAAAAATTGTGGACTACATGGGAGAGGATGAGTGTCAGGTGGGCAAGTTAGTTCATCCTTTCAAGGAATTGGGGGGAGGGGCACGATAGATAGTTGGGTGTGAGGAGGGTGCAGGTAGAGAGGATGATGTTAGAGAAGTGAAAGGCTGGAAGGAGTGAGTGCAAGGTCTAGGGGAGAAGGACAGGGATATACTCAAAATTGAGGAAGGGTGGTGGGTTAGCCTTGAATTCCATAAGAACCCATCTTCAGAGGGGATGGAAGAAAGCATGGGGGAAATGGAAAGAAGGGATGAGAGTTGAGGAGGTTCACTGCAGGTTGCATTTTTCTGTAGAGCAGGAAGCAGTGAAAGGAAATGCATAGACAGTTAACTCAGGCTCCTGAGAGGCTGGCTCTGGGGATTATTGTTATGCAGGAGAAATTTGAAGAATGAAGGAAGTCTCTCATCTAAACAGTACAAACTGACACATTTGCCAGGATGTGTCTCCACGCAGGAAGTTAATTTACTGAAGTGGAAAGTAGTGGTACAAAAGAAAAAAAAGTGGAGAAATTAGACAAAGGAAAATTTGACTGTATTTGAAGGAGGAATTTTTAGGCAACCAGACTTAATGGTTCACTGACCAACTTCTTGAGGGAAACTTGAGCACTCTGAGTGGTGAGTAACAGCCTTGTTCTGAAGCCACAGCCAGGGTTTGGTTAAAACAGAACCACCAAGGCACCGGGAAATACTCTGTAAAAAGGAGTTGTCCAGCAGAGAGGCCTGGGATTAAATGCTGCTCAATGAAAGGTCATCTTTAGTCTTCAGTTTAATTGTTTCTAGAAAGACCTTTAGTTGAAAAGACATTGGGTTGTGGCATTTCATCAGAGTCATTGTGGTAAAGATATCGGGGGATGGGAGAAAAGGATGGAAGAAATGCAGTAATTTAGAGTGTGGTACCAAAAATCACTGTCTCATCAGTCCACTGGTGGGTCATTTGGGGGTTGCTTTGAAAGATGTCAGTAAAGGCTTGTGTAAGTCTGTGTAGATATTTAGATAGGCATAATATTCTTGAATTCAATGGTTCTAGGCTGGGCTGGCTACATAATTTGTGAAGTCCAGTGCAAAATGAAAATCTGTGACTGCTTATTCAAAAAGCATCAAAAAAGTACTGTTAAAGGTACTAAAATATAAATCTTTTTCCTTCTTCTACAGTCTTTCTCTTTTGACTTGTGTTTGTTTGCAAATTAATGTCATTCTAAGTGAAGAAAAATGATAATTATAGTGTGAATTAAATTTTAAAAATTAAAAACGGCAATTATCAGCATGAATTTTACTGTTCATCTTTGTATTGTGGAATGTTGATTTTAAATGCAAATATAAGAGCATTGAACTTGTGTGCAGAATTGCTGAAATCCCACAATTTGTATTTTGTAGTTTGTACGTGCATATATATATTGTTCTTACCGAAACAATAGAAACACTGGACAAAACTAACTCAGCTACTTTTATTTCACTTCTTGACATGCACACACTGTATCAACACCCTACCTTTGCCTTACAGATGTGTAAGGAAGTACTGAAAGGAGAAGAAACTCAGTTGTCCTGTACTTTTCTTTCTTTGCTGTCATTTTTAGCATAAGTGGTTAGTTAATACAGGGAAGTGACATGAGTAAGAGAAGATATGATAGGGTTACTTGGTCATTAGTGTTTTTTAGAAAGACATTTTTATATGCAAAGAAAGTTCTGATTTAAATGTAAGGCTGTTATATGTACTGGGTTTTAAAATTTCCCTAACTGACAGCTAAAGTTGTGGAACACAAATTATGGAGAGGTTATAGAAGGAAAAAATTGCAAAACAATGAAAGAGAATATGTCTTTATTTGCATGATAGCAAATGAGAATTCAACTTTCACTTCATCAGCTATGAAATATTCCAGCTATGGCAAAAACAGAGAGTGTATGAATAAGAGTTAACGTGAGCTGTTTGGTAGTAACCGTGTTTTCCATATAGACAACATAGAACTGATCCATTGGTATACCCTGGTGCTTTCCTGCTTGATAGTGGTCACTGAAATTAAAAGAAAAAGGAACATTACTGCACAATTAGAAATTAAGTACAGATAGAATAGGTCAGGATATTAAAGGAATCACAATCCATGATATTATGCCTGTATTTTCTTTCTTTTTTTTTTTCCTATTCAGACATAAGTTTTATACTTATTATTTTTCCATCCTAGCACTGGCAGAATTTGTTCTTGGAAATTTTACTAATGGCTTCATAGCACTGGGAAACTTCATTGACTGGATCAAGAGAAAGAATATCTCCACAGCTTATGAAATTCTCAGGGCTCGGGCAGTCACCAGAATTGGTTTACTCTGGGTAATATTAAATTGGTGTTGAAATGCGTGTAATCCAGATTTATATAATGTAGAAGAATTATTGATCATATCACCTGGGCAGTAACAAACCATTTTAGCATCTGGCTTGCTACTAGCCTCAGTATATTTTATTTGCTCAAGATTGCCAATTTCTCCAACCTCATTTTTCTTTACCTAAAAGAGGAAAGTTAAGAGTGCAGTTTTGGTGATACTGCTGGGAACTTTGGTCTTGCAGTGGTAAACATGAATGAGAGTACGGGGACAAAAGAATATGAAAGAAACGTGACTTGGAAGATCAAATTGAGGTGCACTGTACACTTTTCAAATAGGACTGTATTTACGCTAGAAAACTTCATACACTTTACTATGTCCCTGATATCTTTTTGTTATTAATCTGTTCTCTGTGTAAACATCTCATGAAGATGTGGCTTTATGGCAGAATATCTCAAGATTCCAGCACCAAGGTCCACATATAAGCTTTGCAAACTGTGATCTCCTTTCTCATGTTATTTGCCATTTACTTTCTATCTATAATCACACTGGTTTGGAATTCTAATAGGCTGCAGAACAAACCTGTTCTCTTGTTTTTCCAAGCTATAGGAATCATCTATCTTTCAAGTAGTTCATTCATCCAAATTTTAGGAAACAAGAAGTTAAAACAGACCTTTCTTTTGGTTTTGTGGCAGATGAGTTGCTGGGTGAATGGACAGAAACCCTCAACGCCACAGATTAACAAGAGGGACATTACATGTTTTCTAGCAGAAAACAAACTAATGGTGTCTGAAACATTTTATATTTCCTACTGGTTTTTCTATAGTGTATACATTTGAAAGATTTCCAAAAGTATAACTAGAAAAGTTCTTTTACCTAAACTGATTATAAAAAAGAATGTGTGTGTGTGTGCACGTGTCTGAAAACATAAGAAATATTGACAATAACATATACTTAATCAATTCTTTTCACACAAACCATCTAATTATAAAAATATGGTAAGAAATTTCTCAGAATTATAAAGCCATCTGTATTTCATATATATTTTATGTCATCTTTCAATTGAAGAGTTTATGATCTATATTGGTACATTATTAACTGACAATTTATCTCAGGAAATCATTGTCATTTCCCATTGTAATTTATACCACACACATGTACCGCACTGCATTTAGATTTCATTGCTTGAACTTCTAATTTTTTGGATGGTAAGAACATTAAATTATAAATTAATAATAAGGGTGTATCTTTGGGGTAGGTTTTATTCCACCATGAATCCTTATTTTATGTTTAGCATAAAGCAAACAATTGTTAGAAAAAGATGCACACGATAAAATTCAAGAGTGACAAAAATACTTAGAATAAATTTTGTTATGTGTACCATACACAGTATTGAGGAACATTAGATTTAATACAAGTATGTGAATAGTTTAGAAAAAAAAATTCCTACAATAGGAATGAAGAACAGCCCATGATTATGGCCTGTTTTCAATGCTGTTATAAGTTTCCATGTGCAGTTATGAAAGTCATTTCCTCCAGTTTTTGAATTAAAGAACATCTTTTTTGAAGTTGAGATCTGATGTCAAATATTTGTTTTTTTCTAAATCACCTCTGAGTTTCTGAATTGCCAATCATCTCCTTTATCTTCCATCCATAAAATTCTTTTTAAACTTCAGATAAGGCAACTCAAATCTTCCCTGTCTTAAAAAATGCTAAAAATTATAAAAATAATATAGAAGTTATAAAACATAATTCAGTGAACCTTTCTGCAAATGTTAAATGGCATCTATGAAACTTATAAATTAATTATAGAAAATGTCTTAAAGATCTGTTTTATTATATTACTATAATATTATATTACTATAGTATTTACTATATTAATTCTTGGTATTACAAAATGTTAATATTATCTAAACCTTAAGATAAATCAGATCTGTATTTGATATTATTTTTGTTTATCATATATCTCCCCCAGTACAATGTAAGCACTATAAAAGTAGAAATCAGTCTGTCTTACTTATTGTTGACTTCTAGGACCTAAAAGCCAGCACATAGACTAGTTGGTCAAAAGTGTTTTTTTGATGAATAAATAAATTGGTGGATGAATGAATAAATGAACTATATTAAGGCTGATAAACCAATAGAAATGAAATCCATCACAAAATCTGCAGTTGCATGAATTTTCCTTTTCTGGTTTCATGCTGAGCTTATAGGCTTATTCAAGTGGAAGCATTTCTCAGAGTAAATGTTTGGCTATTTCACAATTCTAGGGGAAATATCACTATACTACAGCCTTGATGCAGCTATATCAGGTGTGTTAAGTGAATGCAATGTGTAACATCAAAACTAGACTCCATCTCTTACAAGAGTTTTTGAAAAGCTTGTAAAAGATTTTGATGTTTGCATTCTCATATTGTGAATGATATATTTTTATTGTGATATTTTATAGCTGGCTATTGTATACAAAAATGGCATTTGTTTTTTTAAAAATTGACTTAGGAACTAGCTGCAGTTATTTTTATATAATATTTTTTCAGTATCCTTCCTAAATGAACTTTTTCATTGCTATATTATAAACTCATAGAAAAGTGAATAAATAATAATTGTACAATTGAATGAACATCTTAGCCTCAAGCTTTGAAAACCAGAGCCAATATCTGAGAGCAAAGTGATGGCATTTATTTGGGAAGGCAAGTACAGGGCCGCAATGGGGAAGACGTGGAAATTAAGGCAAGAGAAGATGTGAAACAATGTGATGTGATGTATGACTCTGCTGGTGGCCACTTCACAATGAGGGAACAGCATGGTGGCCATGGTATGTGTGCACTTGGTCCCTGGGGCTTTTCCAGAAGGGCTACAAGGGGGAACCACATCTAGCATTAGTCCACGGAAGAGAGGAGTGGGAAAGCATCTTCTTGGCTCTCTTCTGTCTTCTATTTCCTATTGGCCAGGGTTCACCTGAAGTAGAACTAACAACTTTGCTTTTCTGTCTTACATCATCCAGCTCCGTGGTGGCCATTTAGCAAGTCAGGTCTCATGCCCACAGTGTGGCATTCCATTCAGTCCAAAATGGAAAGATGGTCTGCACCAGGCAAGGTGCTGACCAACAGAATAGGCAATGGTCAATGGAATCTGAGGAAGCACACAAGTTTGTGTCCAATACAGTCCACTCCTTGTGCCACTCAGGTGTACTTGTGCCCTCCAATAGTGGCTGGATTTATAAGTATATAACTTGTGCAGTTGCACAGGGCCTTGTGCTTAGAGGGGCTCTATGCTTGCTTTAATCCTCTGCACTTGCTGCTTTGTTTTTCAAACCTAGGGTACTCTCTGCTGAAGACGGGATGGTCTTGCACTAAATCACTAGGGGTTTGCTTTCCCCCTCTCCTATGGGCTTGTCAGAGACATGAACAGCATCCTGTAATGCCCACTATCCATGCCTCGAGCAGATTTGAATCTGCTGAATCATCTGGCACGGTGGGCAGAGCAGCTTGGACCACACCCTGTATCCACTGTAGAGCCCTCTCTTGTTCTGGGCTCCACTTGAAACCAGTAGCTTTTAGGGAAACTCCCTGCGTAGGTCAGAGCAATGTCCTCAAATGTGGGATATGTTAGCTCCAAAATCCAAAGAGGCCCTACAAATACAGTGCCTCTTTTTTAGTGATAGGAAATATAAGATAGGACAATATGCCATTTACTTTAAAAAGGATGCTTCAACATGTGGAACAGACCACTGGACCCCTAAAAATGTCACCAATGTTATAGGTCCCTGAATCTTCTCAGGTTTATTTCTCTTCTTCTGATATTTTACTCTTGTTTAATGTTATAGTGTTTTATGATATTTAAGGAACTTGCCCCTTCCTGTTTATGGGTACCAAATAATGTAACATCATTAATATATTGAATTAGCATGATGTTTTGCAAAATGTCAAACTGAAAGCAGAAGTGACAGCCATGCCATAAAACAGTGTAGGGGTGCTATTGTTGTTAGCACACAAAAAGCATATTGTTTTGATTTTCCCTCATGATGGGTGGAGATTAAAAAATATTCCCCAAATCAAAAGCCACGTACAAAGTGCCAGAGGCTATGTTCTGCTCAGTAGCAATACCACATCCTGGAGAGCATCTGCAAGTACCATTTAAGTTTATGGCAATCTGCATTCATCCTATAATCCATCTGGTTTTGGCAGGGGCCAGATAGGTTAACTTAACAAGGCTATAAAAAGGACTACCACTCACTCCCCATATCTTTCAAGTTTTTAATGGTGGCAGTAATCAATTCTACTCCTTGGAGAATGTAGTTATTATTTTACTCATTGTTTTATTCATTGTCTTGACAGGAGGGGAAAGTTTCAGAGGTTTCCTCTTGGTCTTGCTTACAGCAATGTCCCTTACTCTACTGGTCAGGCAGTAATGTGAGAGTTCTGCCAGCTGCCAAACCTGTCCATTTCAATTATACATTCAGGAAGAGGTAAATAACTACAAATGCATTAGGTCTGCCCTGGGATAGACGTGAGCCCAAGCTCTAGGTAACATCTGATATTCAAAAACTCCCACTCTATCCAATGCACTGCAGCGTGTTTTTGGGTACCCAGTTATTAGTGCTAGTTCAGGTCCCACACCTAAAAGTCCCAGAGCAAATGAATGCATGCCCTTTCCTCTGGGCACTGTTATCTGGTAGATGGCTACAGGTCTTGGAGAAAGCACCAGATGAATACCCCCTGAATACTCTTGTGAATTATCAAGGGGACTTAAACTTCCCTTCAGTCTCTGAACTTTCGTTGTCTGAATTGGCTCAGTCCTAAGAACTGGCTGAGAGACTTTGATTTTCCACTTCACAGACTGACTTCAGGAGTTAACTTTTCAGCTCTTATTTTCCACTTGGTTTATAGTGTTGATCAAACTATGAAGCCTCTTCAGCTATTGGCTTATGTACCCACTCCAGTGAGGCTGTTGCCTCATTGAATCTGATCTTTGCAAGATCACCAGTGAGTCTGTGTTGCTAATGGTCAGCGTTCATCTCGCGTGAGCTATCAGCAGTATTGGACAAAGGTTTATTTGCTTTCTGGGATGCTGCCTTCTCCTGGTTTTTATCCTCATTCCCTGGGCACCACTTCTCAGTCTCTCTTGCTACCTTTTCCTCTTCTTCCTCAACTGAATATATCAGACTGAGGGCTCAATTTTTCAATTTCTAACCAGTTATGCTAATTTTGTTGGTGATCTCATACAGTCTCCTTGCTGATAATGTAGCCAGACAATTTGACTGAGATGAATAAGGCTTATTATTCATAGATATATTCAAACTCATATATACTATTTATTCACACATATTTACATATATCACATTACTATTTTTCCTTTAAATGTCAAAATTACATTAAAAAATAATACTACCAAAAAACTAGGGAGAAGAAAGGAGCTTCAATAATATCTTCCACTGAAGTTCTACTAAATCAGAGTTATGTTGACCCATTATCTAATTTAGTTTTATTTAAAATAGCAATGTAAGTATTGATAAATTGATGGGCAGGGGATTATCATTATACATATAATGATCCAAGTAGAGAAATGCTTAGATAGAATTATCATTGATTAATCCATTATTGATTGCTTGCATTTGCTATAGTAGTATATAAAACTTTTCACAAATGCAAAAATTAAAAGGAAATACAATAACCTGTTCCATATACTTCTAAATATAATTTTGACACTGAAATGGATAAAGGTGCTGCTCATCTCAGAAACTGATTTCTGGATATAATGTGTGGGAATTATCCTTGTTGCCATTGTCAGCTTGTCTGAAAAAGATTGTCACTTCCTAAGAACGGTAGTTCAAATGAAAACCTGGTGCTTTCAATCTAGAGTGCAAATGTTCAGTGGTGGGGGCCTCCGGGCCAGCCCCTCTGAGATGAGTGGAGCTCTCACTGGGGAACTGAGCTCTGCAGCGCCAGCACCCCCTTTCCCCTTGGTTGTTTGCGTTTCTCTTTGTCTTCTTTCCTGAGATCATCTTTGTTACCTGGACGTAGCCAAATCAGGGGGACCTTCTTGCCTCTACATTGATTTTATGTTTGTGCTTTTATTCTTAGGATTTTTTCCTTGAAATTTGCCCATACTAGCCAATTTCGCCTTTTCAGTGTGTCTCGTCTTTAAATGTAGAGTATTTGTGAGAATTTTTAAGATACTTTGGTTTTATTTTCTTTGCTCAATGTCACTTCAGGGGACTGAGAGTGAGAGTTAGCTCTTCACACTGGACTACCCCACATTTTTCTCTGTCATCTTTGAAGTTTATGATATATTTTTTTTTCTTTTTTTTTTTTTGAACAACAGAAAAGAAGTATTTTATCATTTAACTTTTACATTGTTCTAGAAATTCAAATTAGTCCAATTAGATTTTTAAATGGAAATAAAATTTTGAGACTTTGTAGATCCTGCCCTAGTTTTTTCAACATTATTTTTTTTGTAAGATTCTGTACTGTATCCTCATTTATCTTTCTGTAGATAAGAGCCTTAAAATAATGAGAAGCTTTGTGATTTAAGTCCTTAGATATATAATACATGTTTTTCTGCTTTCTTTGGTAGTTGTCGCTGAATTTGTTTCATCAGCCCCTTGCTTACGTTTTTAGCTGTGAAAGAAGAATAATCATGTCATGATACTTAGTCCCTTACCTTGTGACAACCCAAAATTAAGTGACTGAGGCAAAGATCTCAGTCAATGGAGGTTTTTTAAGCCAAAATTTGATGATTCACCTGGGAAAAGCACAAGCCACAGATGCATCCATCTGTGACTGTTTTTTTCCAAAGAGGGGTTTGGGAACTCATTGTTTAATGAGAGAGGGGGGTACAAAAAGAAAAAGGAGGAAGAGAGTGGGAAGTGGGCAGCAAATGGTTACATTCTTGTGAGACTTTAGTTAATGCCCAGGAAATATACATCTTACATAAAAATAAGCTGAGTGTTTGAAGAGGAAAAGGGAATGAAGGAAAAATCAACATGTAGATAGATGTCCCTGAGTAGGTGGTAGGATGATTGACTTTGTCTCTATTCTACACCTGGAAAGATAAACTTACAATCACCATTATCAGTGTGAAATTGAACAGACTTTAGTTTTGGGAGCTGGTCTTGTCCTGTAGAACTAAAGTTACAATTTGTATGTCCTTGTTTAAGGGAGGCCAATAAGGAATTTCCTTATAAAGGATCTGTGGGGGAAGTCCCTCTAGATGCCTGAGGCCTTTTACCTTTCCATGGGGATCTGGCTCATGAATAATGTTAATAACAGGTATTCCTTTGGAAGGAGGTGGTGTGTGACTCAGCCTCCAGGGTTGACCTTTTGCATAAGGAGTTGTTGAGGGGCAGGGGGTGGTCCTGAGATTTTTATTTTCTTTTACACTTGGCCAGATAGTATGTTATCCTTCATCTACATTGGTTCCTGTTGTGGAAGTCATGGAGAAGTGTTGCTGGGAGGGTGAGTGGATGTGGATAAAATCAGAAGGTATTTGGTACTGACTGAGGAATGTGCCCTACTAGGTAGGGGAGATGCATGGAATGACGAGAATTCTTGCATTTTGGATGAACTCATTCAAACCGAGTGACTGCTATATGGGACAACAGAAAGATTTCTATCTCTTTTCAAATGCATAGAAAAAATATTACCAAAGTTTACTGAGTATTTCCATTTAATATTATGTAATATAAACTTGTAAGCCTTTTTAAAACAATGTCTTAACTATCACAATACTAAGCATGAACAAAATGCATAATAAATGTTGAAGAAGTAAAAAGCCTGAATTATTGGAAAGAGAAGGGGATTTAGATCCAAATAAATAAATAAATAAATGTGTGTACGCATGCACTTGTAAAAGGTAAACAATAAATAAATATTATTCTTGGTACTCAGCATTCTAGGAATGATGACTTCTATGAAATTAGAAAACTGTTACTTTGTAGGAAGAGCTTTGGTTAACTATGGATAAGTCCTTTTACAGAACTAACTTTTTTTAAAAAATCAAATCTTTTAAAAAAATTTTTATTGTAAATTGACAAATTATATACTTGTATATATTTATGGGGTACCAAGTGATGTTATGATTTATGAGTATAATGTGGAATAATTAAATCAAACTAATTAACATATTTATCACCTCAAGTACCTAAGTTTTTTTTTGGTGAGAACATTTGAAATATACTCTCTCAGAGATTTTGAAATGTCCAATACAGTATTATTAACTATTTTAACCATAGTGTGCAATAGATCTCAAACAAAACAAGGCTTATTCCTCTCTGAGGCTTTGTACCCTTTAACTGTCATCTTCCCATTTTTCCTACCCTTAACTTTAAAGTGTTTACAAAACCTCAGTGCTTAGGAAGCCACATATACCCCTTTAGAGTCTTGTTGCCTGCTATATGTGTTAGAATTTTGTACTAGTACTTACCCAGAACCCAAGGTGACAGACTCAAATATATAGGTAAGGCAAAAAAAAAAAAAAAAAGAAAAAAGAAAGAAAGCAAATCAATGAAAATAAATAAATCTTTATTTGCATATTAGCAAATGAGAATTCAGCATTTCCTTCATCACCCAGTACAAGAGACTTCAACCTACTGTATGTAAGGCACACAGTATCTGGATGAAGCTCAGCTGAGCTGTCTAGGGAACTACAAAGATTTTTATGAAGAAAGCTATCAATCCAGTCATTACCTAGTCTTGATGGTTGCTGATTTAATATTATGTACACAGGTTTTTTAAAGGGAGTATATTATTGAATTTTTCAAGAATCAGATAAACATAATATTTTGAGATGAATGCATTAAGAAATCTTCAGCAGTGGTATTAGACATTGGAGCATTCTCTTGCAGACAATGGGTAGGGTCATAAATAGCACACTTACCTTCATTTTCATTGTGGAATTCATAATTGGAAATTTGGGAAATGGATTCATAGCACTGGTGAACTGTGTTGACTGGGTGAAGAGAAGAAAGATCTCTTTGGCTGATCAAATCCTCACTGCTTTGGCGATCTCCAGAACTGCTCTGATCTGGTTAATATTCTTAAGTTGGTATGTATCTGTGTTTGATCTAGCTTTATTTATGTCTGAAAAATTCGCTAGAACACTTACTGTCACCTGGACAGTGGCCAATCATTTTAGCATCTGGCTTGCTACAAGCCTCAGCATCTTTTATTTTCTCAAGATAGCCAATTTTTCCAACTCGATTTTTCTCTACCTAAAGCGGAGAGTTAAAAAGGTGGTTTCATTGATACTTCTGGTGACGTTTGTCCTTTTGTTTTTTAATATTGCACTGATAAACATCCATGTTAATACCTGGATTAATGGATATGAAAGAAACAGGACTTGCATTTCCATTTCAAGTAATTTTGTACAATTTTCCAGTCTTCTTTTATTCACCAACACTACGTTCACTCTCATACCCTTTACTTTGTCCCTGACAACTTTTATCCTGCTAATCTCTTCCCTGTGGAAACACGTTAAGAAGATGCAGCATGGTGTCAAAGGATCTGCAGATGCCAGCACCACGGTCCACATAAGAGCCATACAAGCTGTGATGGCCTTCCTCCTACTATACGCCATTTTCTTTCTGTCTTATTTAATACCAATTTGGAGCTCTGACTTGCTGGAGAAAAGTCTGATCATCATGTTTTGCCAGACTTTTGGAATTGCTTATCCTTCAGGCCACTCATGTGTCCTGATTCTGCACAACAGTAAGCTGAGACAGGCCTCTCTTTTGGTGCTATGGTGGCTGAGGTGTAGGTTCAAGGATGGGGAACCCTCAAGCCATACACCATTTAGGGAATCCTCTTGAGTATTATAGAGGAAAATCAGTTTATAAGAAATTATTGTATGTTATGTAAATTTATACTTTCCCAATATTCTCCCATTATGTATAAATTATGAGTTTTATAAAAGTATGCTTGAAATAAACACTATCCAAACATATTACAACTTGGAAGAATATATATGAGAATGTATATTAACATACTTATACATAGAAGGATATGAATATGGACCACTTAAATATAAGAAGTCTTTATAGTAACATATCAATTTTGTATCAATCATTAACCTTTTTGAGATTTTTTTTAAATAAGGACACAACCAGGTTTTCATAGGGACAGAAATTTAAAGTAACTCATGAGTGATCAACAAATGCATAATTAGCAGTGATTTGATTATATGCATGTGTTATTAATATTGGTTTTATGGCAGAAATAAAAACTAATAGGTGAAAAATATAAAATAAGTTAAAGGTGTGAGATAAAAGGGAGGGAATCATGGTCATGAGCCCTGTGTTTAATGTTGTTAAATCTTCTATATGAGAGAATCCTATATATTTTTAGAAATTATGAATTTACTCCTAACCTATGTTCACAAAGAAATCCCTTCACATGCAGGCTCTGTGTTCAGAATGGATTTTCTTGTTCTCCTAATGTAGTTCATCTACTCATTTATTCATTGAACATGTCTATGTTGAACATCTTTTGCATGTGTTTTTTAAAGATATTTTAATAAGAAACATATGCTATAAAATAAAAAGTGGGCATATGTCATAGGTAGCCACTAAAAAGAGGAAGATATAATATGTATGAGGCAAATAAATCTGTAATCTGTATACTTCATAACTTTCTAACACTCACATATGAGTAATAACATTTTTCACATGAAGAAACTGAGGTTCTGTGTTACCCAGTAGTGCATGGAGACACAAGCTCAGAGCAGAGTAACAGTGCCCAGCAGAGCGAGGCTCTCCTCCAAATTCAGATGATGCATCAGCAGGGACAGGCTGCTCACAACCACATCTCAATTTGGTGGAAAAACACATAAAAGAATATATAATTTTGGTGGTTATATTCAATGTTCTTAATTTTTTTCTATCATATTTGGTACCTAATTAATGTGCTTCCAATTCAAGTAACTTTGTACAATTTTTCAATCTTCTTTTATTCCCCAATACTACAAACAAAAGTGATTGTTTTTGTTTGTTTATTGAATTAGAAGCCAGCTTCTTTGCTAAACCATTACACGTGCTTAGTGTTTTCAGCTTATTCTGTTTGTCTTTTGCAGATAGAAAATTACATCATCTGCATTTATTGATTTATGATGATTATTTTACTTCTTCCTTTTAATTATTTATAATGTAATTTTTTGGTGTTGGTTTGTATAATGAACTGACTTGAACATTCAAAATATTAAGTAATTGTGGTGATAACTGTTATCTTTGTAGATGGAGTTTTTCTTAGTGTTTCAACAATAAACATACTGACTTTGGCTTTGAGATACATACTTTTTAGAATCTTTTTCAGAGAGAATCTTGTCTTATTTTTCTGCATGTGGCACTCTAATAAAATCTGTGCTAAAAAGCATTCAAATGTATTTTGTTATTTACTAAGGTGATCTCTGACCAATTAAAATAATGATACTTGTTAACAGTGGCACCTAAAACAAAGGTATATTTTTCTACTGTATGCATTCTTGATTTAATGAAACACCATACACACATTCACATTTAGATATATTATAACAAAATTTCACTGGCAGAGGCAAACTGGAATTCAGAAAGTAACTGTAAAGTAATGAGATAATCTCTAAAGGAGGAGGAAAACCTAATTTGAATAACAAGAGAAACCTTATCAAAAAATTATATGCCAGAAGATAATTGATTCATATTTTCAGTGTGCTAAGGAATGTAACTATAATCCTGAATTCTTGGCTAAAATTTGGGATTGAATTAGATAATATTTCTAAATAAAAAAGACTGGGGCTATTTACTAAAAATACCTCCTCACGGAAAATGCTACTAATGGATCTACTTCAGAAAGACTACCATGGGCTGTCTTACATGCCCCCAAAATCCATATGCATTTTGTTTCACTTTGGTGGAAAAAGCACATAAAAGAATATATAATTTTGGTGCTCATAGTAAATGTTCTTAATTTTACATTTTGAAGCCCTCATCCCCAATGTGACTGTATCTGGAGATAAGTCCTTTAAGGAGGTATTCAAAGGTTAAATGAGGTCATGTCGACGGGCCCCTAATTCAACAGGACTGGAAGACACCAGGAGTCTGTGGGCACAGAGGAAAGACCAGGTGAGGACACAATGAGAAGGTGGCCTGTCTATAAGCCAGCAAGAGAGGCCTCATCAGAAACCAACCCTGCAGCCCTTTGTTAACTAAAAATATAATGAGGCTTATACTTTGGAAAAAGGAGAGCATTATTTCCCATAAAAAGGTCTTTTTACAGCTCGCAGCAGTCATTCTGGCAAGCCTGGAAACACAGCTCTTAGCCACAAGCCAGGTACACATGCTTAAAGGGAGAGAAAAAGGAACAGGATTGTATACTGAGCAGGGTGGCTAAATATCCATGGTTAACAAGCTACAGGAGGAGTTTGTATTTATGAAAAGAGAAATCATGTGCATGTGTAATTGTGCTTTATATCTTCTATCCTGTCATGGCTGGGAACTCAGTTTTAAGGTGTTCTGGGATTCCTAGGGCTAGGGGGTCCATTCAGTTAGCAGAGGGCTTAGGATTTTCTTTTTAGCTCACATCCTTCATCTTGGATTTCCAGCCTCAAGAACCATAAGAAAATAACTTTCTGTTAAGTCATCCAGTCTGTGATATTTTGTTATGGCAGCCTGAGTAGACTAATATAAAGACAAAAAATAAATTAAGATGGGAAGATTGGGATGGAAGAAGTGTTGTTGAGCAAATAAAATGTTAAATATGCTGAGAAAATAAGTAAGTATTGGCCGCATGTAAGTTGTAATAAAATTTATATTTTTTAGTTTAAAGCAAGCTAGTGTTAAAATTCAATATATAAACTGCATACTCAAAATTGCTAAATTTTATTCTACATAAATTATATAGTTATACTTCAATAAAGATGGTTAATAAAACAAAAAAATCTGCATAGCACATATTGGAAGGGATTGATAGTGCAAAGAAATTTTAAAACATGTCAAGAAATTTGCCTGGATTGAAAGAAGACAATGATTTAATTTAAACATGATTAAAAAAAGAAACATGTTGTGTATATTAACAAATGTGTGTTATGTAATAAAAAATAGAAAAAGTAAGTAAACACCTAAATAGATGGCTTGGAAAAAGCAATAGCAACAATTCCATCAATCCAAGACAAAACAGGCAAAGAGAATTAGAAAAGAAAAGAAAAAGCATGATGAAAACCACAAGCAGGACATTAGAAATGAGTTCAGAGTTATCAAAAATCACTACATGAATTAAGTTAGTTATTAAAAGGCAGAAACACTCTAATTTTGGATTAGTAAATATGTTATATTTACATATACATGTATATATAACAGTACTAAATTTTGTATATTTTATACATTTATAAATTTTATAGATTTTAATTTTTATATTATATCTTTTATACAAGAGTCACACCTAAAAGAAATAAATGAAAAATGGTAGAAAATATGTGGATAAAGATGTAAGAATACCAAAGGTCAAAGGACTGCTAGGGGCTTTCCAACATTCATTGTTCCCTTCCTGGTTCATGGCAGACCCCCAATATTATCATGTGCATTTTGGCATCCAAACTTTGGATCCTTTTGTTAGATGAGAGATAGACAAACTTCCACCTAATTAAATCACTAGTATGTTTTTACTCATTTCTTTAGCTTTGTAATATGAAGCTAAATCTTAAACTAATATTATCAACCAAACAAAACTGATGGAGCAATATTAATATCAAATGAAATGCTTTTTAAGGTGAATTGTATCACTATTTAAAGAGAGATATTTAAGTTAATAAAACAACAATAAATAAGATATAATAATTATGGCCATGAGTGCTTTTAAAAATATAGTATCAAAATAAATAAATCAAAATTTCAAAAATGGACAAAATGTTGAATCAATATACAATAAAAATTCAAGTATTTCACAAGCTGATAGATCAAACAAAATTAGTAACTATAAAAAGGATGTGAATAACACAAGTAATAAGTTTAATTTAATAGATAAATGTAGAGTGCTTCACTAACAGAGAATGCACAATCATTTGAGTGAAACCTTTAACTTCTTCAAACCATAGACCATGTACTAAGCCAACAAATTCTCAGTAAATGTCAAAGAATGGCTATTACACAAAATATATTCTCAGATTATCATAATATAATACTTTAATGAAATAAGATTAACAATAATAATATGCCATAAGTTGGGAAAGTAAATCACTCTCTAATTCAATCATAGCTATAAAATCTTAAAACCCACACACATTAGGGTTAATCTCAAATTTAAAACTGAACAACTAAAGCACTGCCTAAACTGAAGTTCAAAAATTTCAGCCAAAGCTGAAAAATTCATATCCATGAATGCATTTATTAAAAAAAAATTAAAAGATGAATGGGCCAATATTTAACTCAAGAAGATATAACATTAGTGACAAAGTCATCTTTAAAAAGTAGAATGAAGTTAGAAACAAAATAATATTAAGAATAGTGTTAACTTAGTTTTATTGTATACAGACAGCTATACATCAGTTTTTCTAACATATATTATCATGATTAATCCTGAAAACAATCGTACTACATTAAGTACTTAAGGAAACTGAAGAATAAAAGAAGTTAAGTACCTTGCACAGGTTACACAGCTAGAAAATGAGCAAATTGAAATGTTAGCGCAAGCAATTTAGTTTCCAAACTTGTATTTTTAACTATTTTATGATTTGCATATAATAAAGAAGAAATTGATCACATAGAAAACTAAAATAAAGTACAGATGAGGTTAGACTAAAGGATTCTTTGTAAACATCAACAAACAGACAAAAGCAGATATATGAATAGACAATGTTAGAAACATAATTCCTAGTACATAGTAAAAAAAAGGTATATAAATACACTTTTTAAAAATTGTCTTTAATTTCTTGGCTTGGTAGCATGGGCACTTTCTGCAGTACCAGGCTCCTGAGATGGATGGTGGTTAGCAGTACCCAGCAGTTAGCAGCTTTTCTCAGGATGTCTCTTGGCTAGTTTTGTAGCAGAATACCACCGGCAAGACTTTTCTCGGTGAACAGCTTTTCTAACACCTAGGACGTAGCTTTCTCGCAAGGTCTAGACAATTTCCAGTAATTTCTGGTGGCTTAGTTCAGTGAGCCGTGGCTGTGTTGTCTTCACCAAGGTCTTGTTCTTAGCCCTGGATGGTCTCTCTCTCTCTCTCTCTGTAAGCTCTTTTTTGGGTGCCATATCTATCTTAGCCCTGGGAATAATGGCTGTTTTTAATATCTGCTGTTTTTATTTTCTGTAGCATCATCTTTATTTCTTTCTAATCAATCCCTTATCACTCCAATTCTCTGTTATTGTAGTTAATAATTCTTTATGCTAAACTTTTCCTGATCAAATTTCTGTGTGGTCTTCTCCTGAGTGAACTCTATTAATAGGTGTTAAAATATTATTTGACCAAATTTTTCACTAGACCAAATATATGTGGAAGGAAATTATAATAACCCACAAAAAGATGTATACTAAAATGTAGGAACATTATGCTTAAGAGTGAAATATAGAATATTTTACACTAGTGCCAGGATTAAGAAAAGCTTTCAAAAATATCATGGAAAATACATATTATGAAAAAACTATGCACAGACTTCAAAATTTTTTTGCACCAAAATAAACTTGTACTAATTTGTTACAACATATCTGAACAGGATCTACTTTGAAGTACTAAGAAGGATAAGACAGCAGTTTGAAAAGGGCCCCCATTAGAGCAATATGAATTCTGGTAAAATTGAAACAAGAACAACCAGCAAATTTATGGTGAAGCTTCAGTGGAAAAATGGTGAAATCATTGCTGTTTTGTGAAAAGTTTATGAGGACAATGCCCAAAAGATAACAGGAGTTTACAATTGGAAACTCACTTGAAGAAGGGATGAGAAAATGTCGAAGATGAAGCCTGCCTCAGAAGACCATCCACATCAATTTCTGAGGAAAAAAATCACTTTTATTCATATCCTAATTGAAGACTTGTGATTAATAACACAAAAATAGCCAACATGATAGGCATCTCAATTGGTTCAGATTACATAATTATAACTGAAAAACTAAAGTTGAGCAAATTTTCCACTCAACAGGTGCCAAAACTTTTATGCCCAGATCAGCTGCAGACAAGAGCAGAGTTTTCAGTGGAAATTTTAAACAAGTAGGATCAAGATCAAAGAATTGTAACAGCAGATAAAACATGGCTTCATCAGTATAATCCTGAAGACAAAGCACAATCAAAGCAATGGCTACCAAAAGATAGAAGTAGACTAGTCAAGAGCAAAGGTCATGGTGACAATGTTTTTGGATGCTAAAAGTATTTTGCTGTTGACTTCCTGGACGACCAACGAACAACAACAGCTGCTATTATGAGAATGTTTTCAGAAAGTTAGCCAAAGCTTTATCAGAAAAACACCCAAGAATGCTTCACCAGAGAGTCCTTTTCCATCACAGGAATACTCCTACTCATTCCTCTCATCAAACAAGGATAATTTTGTGAGAGTTTTGATGGGAGATCATTAGGCATCCACATTACTGTCCTGATGTGGCTCCTTTACACATCTTTTTGTTTCCAAATCTTAAAAAGTCTTTACAAGGAACACTTTTTTTTTCAGTTAATATTATGAAAAAGATTGCATTGACATGATTAAATTCCCAGGACACTCAGTTCTTTAGAAATATGCTTACTGACTGCTATCATCACTTACAAAACTGTCTAGACCTTCATGGAGCCTATGTTGAAAAATAAAGTTTATGTTTTTAACATTTTTATCTTTTAATTCCATTTTTCAATGAACTTTTTGAAGTCCTCTCATATTAGAGATGTTAGCCAATGCAATAAGAAAAAAATAAAGAGATAACTTATGAGAATTTGAATGAAAGTGACAAAGATTTATTTTTCCTACACTGTGTTTTCCTATAGATTATCCAAAGTAATCCACAAAGAAATAATTAGTAGTTTTATCAAATAGAATAAGTAAGTTTAGAAAAATTGCCAAATAGGATATTAATGTATCCATTCACCAGTAATAACTAATTAAAATATGACATTTAAAACTGAACTTTTCACAGTAGCAAAAAACTTGAAGGCACCTGAAAATAAGTCTCATACATTATATTCTATTGAGATGTTTATTAAATTTTACTGAAGAATATAAAAGAAGATCTGAATGAATGTATCTATATACCATATTCTTGTATAGATAGAATCAATTTCCTAAAATAGCAATTGTGTCCAAATCCTTGTGTTCAATTCCAATCAAAAGCACAATGAAATATTAATATCTATAAAATTGCTGAATATTTTAATTAAATAAATGACAGTTAAATATTAAATAGACTCATGAGAGAAACCCTTGTAAAAGATCTAAGCATTAGAGACATGTTCAATAAGTATTAATAATGGACTAAAAACCTCAGTGTGAAAGAAAAGGATTTAAATCTAAATGAGCCCTCTGAGACTCATTTTTTATTTTGGAAATTACAGGACAATAATTTATGTCTTATGGCTCTTTAGAATTTTCAGTAAACTACATGAAATGTATGGGTGGTGGTGTGTGTGTGTTGGTGTGTGTCTATGAGCTTGTAAGCAATAAAACTAAATATAAGGAGTAGTTCAGCTCCCAATGTGAGGGAATATTAGTTTTCCTGGGGAGTCCTAGGGAAACTTGGAAGCTTTTGATAGTAAAAATTTGAAAAACCTATAGATGAGTTCCTTTAAGCCTTTCTACATGGATCTAATGTTTTTGTTAAAATAAAACCTTAATGGTAATGAGCCATTAAGGTCATCTCCAGATTACTAATCTCCATCTACCAATTTAGCCATTTCCTGCACATTCTATGTATTAAGTTTAAAAATTTTAATAGCTAACATCTAAACTTCATGAACCCAAATTATGTAGAAGTTAGACAAGGCAAAAAACTGCAAAACAATGAAAGCGAATACACCTTTATTACATGCTAGCAAATGACAGTTCAGCTTTCATGCCAACATCAGCTATGCAAGATTCCAGCCTGTGTGGTAAGGACATAAAGTATATGAATAGTAGTTATTTTGAGCTGCTTTGGGAATAAGAATGTTTTCCATAAAGACAGCACTGAATGTAGCAAATAGTATACTCTGGTGCTTTCCTGCTTGAGGTTGGTAACAGAATTTAAAAGAAAACAAAAACTTTACTGCACAATCAAAACCAGGTTCCAGTAGAACTTAAGGTCAATATATTAAGGGATCACAACCACTAATAACAGGTTTGTCTTTTTTTTGCTTCCAGACACAATAAGTTTACTACTGAGCAACATTTCTACTGTAGTAATGCAGAATTTGTTCTTGGACATTTGCCAATAGCTTCATAGCACTGGTGAACTTCATTACTGGGTCAAGAGACAAAAGATTTTCTGAGCTAATCAAATTCTCACTGCTCTCGTGGTCTCCAGATTTGGTTTTCTCTGAATAATGTTATTAAATTGGTATTCAACTGTGTTTAATCAGCATTATATAGTCTAGAAGTAAGAATTATTGCTTATATCACCTGGACAGTAACCAACTATTTTGGCATCTGATTTGCAACTAGTCTTGGTATACTTTATTTGGTCGAGATTGCCAATTTCTCCAACCTTATTTTTCTTTACCTAAAAAGGAGAGTTAAGAGTGTAGTTTTCGTGATACTGTTGGGGACTTTGGTCTTTTTGGCTTGTCATCTTGTAGTGGTAAACATGGATAAGAGTATGAAGACAAAAGAATATGAAAGAAACGTTGACTTGAAAGATGAAATTGAGGAGCACTGTATACCTTTCAAATAGGACTATATTTACTCTAGCAAACTTCATACTCTTTTACAATGTCCCTGATAGGTTTCTGCTATTAATCTGTTCCCTACCTAAACATTTCAAGAAGATGCAGCTTTATGGTTGTGATGTGTGGGCCTGTAGAATTAATACCACACACACATGGATACCACCAAGGCTCACCGTTGATGCTCTCTGGAGCAGCAGCAGCAACTGCAGTTGCAGCTGCACCTGGTGCTGCTTCAGCCAGGGCTGCTTCAAGAGGATAAAATGTGGGGAGCAGCGCCTTGAGGTGGTGGAGGGCAGTGGCCTGAGGCCTGTACCTCAAAGCCATTCTGTCCTCCTAGGCCTCTGGGCCTGTTTTGGGAGGGGCAACCTTGAAGAGTTTGGAAAGGCCTTCAGAGCCTTTTTCCCATTGTTCTGACTATTAGCACCTGGCTCCCTTTTATCCTGCTAATCTCTTTATCAAAAGGTCTCTCTGCATTCTAGGAGCCTCTGCTGAAAATGTTCTTTCTTTCTATTCTACATAGCCAGATGGTGAATTTCCAAGTTTTTACACTCTTCTTCCCTTTTAATTATAAATTTGGTTTTTAGGTAATTCCTTTACTATAATAACTGAGCAAAAGCTGTTAAAAGTAACCAAACCACTTCTTGAGCACTTTGCTGCTTAGAAATTTCTTCCTCCAGACTCCCCGGGTCATCACTCCTAAGTTTGGCCTTCCACAAAGCCCTAGGGCATGGACACAAGGCAGCCAGGTTCTTCCCTTCCCTGTAGCATGGGTGAATTTGCTGCAGTTCCCAATGAGTTCCTCCTCATTTCCATCTGAAACCTCATCTGAACGGCCTTTACTTTCCATATTTCTATCAGCATTTTGGTCACAACTACTTAACCAACCTCTAAGAAGTTCCAAACTTCCCCTCCTCTTTTTGTCTTCTTTTGAGCCCTCACCAGAATCACCCTTAATGCTCCGTTCCCAGCAAAACAGTCTTTTTCTGACCTGCTTCCCCAAACTCTTCCAACCACTGCCCTTCATGCAATTCCAAAGCTGCTTCCGTGTTTTCATGTATCTTTATAGCAACACCCCATTTCTTAGTCTAAGTTTCTGTCTTGGTCCATTTTGTGTTGCCATAACAGAATACCTGAAGCTGAGTAATTTATAAAGTAAAGAGGTTTATTTAGCTCATGGTTCGCAGGCTGGGAATTTCAAGAAGCATGGTGCTGGCATCGCTCAGCCTCTGGTGAGGGCTTTTCTGCTGCATCACAACATGGCAGAAGGTCAAAGGGGAAAGAGACACAAAGAGGCAAAACCCGAGAGGCACCTTGTAACAGAGAAAATGGCTAAAAAATGATAAAAATATTTTCTGTCTCTTTAAAACATTCTCACTCTTTTTGGGAACAAAAACCTGCATGCCTGCCTCAGGCCAGTGGTCAGGAGGAGCAGGGGAGAGTCCTTTTTTCTTTATATTACAGGAGCTGCCTGGCAGAACTGTCCCTGGGGGTGGAGGTCCGGGTGGGCCTCCCAGATGGGTGGAGGTCATGAGATTGTCTTCCCAGAAGATGGGACTGATCAGAATATAGCCTGAACCTGAGAACTCTCCCTTAAAAACTTTGTATTTCTGCTTATTAGGCAGACGATGACATTTTTAGACAGGAGTTTCCATCCTCCTTTTTTGCCACCAAATTAATAAACTCCTCTTTCCTTCTCATCAAACCATTTGTCCTTGTTCTTCTGATGCGGCCTCGGGGACAAGTGCTGAGCTTTCAGGAACAACCCTGGCTTTATAAAAACACACGCTTGCAGGAACATTCACACGAGAATTAATTCAGTCTCTCCACAATGAGAATTCACTCACTGCAGCAAGAACAGCACGAAGCCATTCATGAGGGATTTTCTCCCATGACTGAAACATCTCCCAATAGGGCCAACCTCCCAACACCACCACACTGGGGGTCAAATTTCAACATGACTTTTGGTGGGGACAAACTCAAATCATAGCAGGTTTATCATATGAAATATTGTGAAACACCCAAAACAATATTTTCAAAGTATATTTTTAAATAAATAAATAATACACAGGTCTATGCCATACTATGTAATTATTAGAAAGATGTTATAAAGCAGTACTGCTCAGTGGGTTTCCTGAGGATCCTTTGTTAACTTGATGTTGATAAATGTTGCATAGAAACAGTTCTCATTTTCAAAATAAATTTGTTAAGTACCAGATGAAGCACATTACACAATGTTCTATGCTGAAGAACCTCTCTGAGCACTTAATATTCTAAGGTATTTTGTTAAAATCCAAGAGGAGGATATAATATGTGCTGTCTGAATTTCTTTGATCATAGAAACTTTTTCCCCTCATAAAACAACTTGAATGACTAATGTTTATGATTTATTGATATGGAATGATAAGGTTTTTATAGCATATTTGTGAGTGTTTATGTGTGCATTCTCATATGAACATGCATTTAAGCTTTGTTTAGATGAAATAGAATACATTAAAATCGCCAAAACAGTGGAATAAATATTCATGGTATTTATTTTTGTCTTTTAGACTATCAATATGTTTTCTGAGTGTGAATAGAGTACCTCTGTGAGAATTAAAAATTAATTGCTACAGAGGTATTTATGACTAATGGTATAAGGGGTCTGATTTTGAATCCAAAGTCCTGGTTTTGAGTTCATTCCTGCTAGTAAATGATTTAAAATCTAATAAATGATGATGCTGATGGTGATGGTGATGCTGATTGCCATCTCTTAATTCAGAAATCTGTCAATTCCATTCTTTAATCTCCTGCTAGTCTCCTAATTGAGGACTGTAATGTGTTCATAAGTTGCATTTAAGGGTGAACCAAACAGTGAAAACAGTGAGAGAAAAACTGTCCATATTTGTATCTGAGAACACTAGACTTCATTGTTTGGGTGCTATTTTGAATATGGAAAATTATCACCTGTGGCTCTTATATAAGAAAGAAAATATGTGTTAGAATGGAAATTGCTAGCTAAATCATTTGAATAATGATAGTTATGATTTCATAAAGACCAGTATTGCCCTGTCCTACAGTAGAACTGATTTCTTAATGGCATTAAAAGAAATAGTAACAGAGAAGTACTGAAACAATAAAAATTATTAACCCCTTATTATATCAATCCCTTAATTAAAAATGAGAAACTATGATAAAATTGTGGATTTTTCTATCTGAAGAGAAGCTTAATACAGAGGAGGACGTTTTCATGGCAGTACTAACTGTGGGATTCACCACTGCCTCGGCTGAGGAAAGAACAGGGTATCGACTTCCATCACCTCAGCCATTCTCACCAGCTTATCTCCCAAACGCATTTCTTGATGGTAACACTAATCCATTGCTCTGGGAGTTCTTTTAAGATCGTCATAGAAATGGCAAACTGGCAAATGATAGTTTACTTGGATTTCTGACTGGTACCTTCATGCATTTGTTAGGTTTGCCACATGCCTTGGTTTTTCTCTTTCTTGGTGATGGCTCTTTCCTCCCACTAACACTTCTCATAGCTAACATAAGGGTTATTATGTAGTTGGCACTGTACCTTCTAGGGTCCTTTAGCCGGGGCAGGTCTCCTTTAGGGCCTGTGATAGTTGAAGGTGTCCTGAGAGGGAGGAATAAAGTAATTGTTATATAAAAAAAGATGTACCTTTAGAACTAGGAAAAAAAGTGTTATCTTCAAGAGATTCTCATATCTTCTGTGGTCTCCCTATTATCTTCATAATATATTAAACCATATCTCTAGAATGAGGTTTTAGCTCAATGTGTTTTAAAAGGTAAACTGAGGCACACCAAAAATTTATTTTAATGAGTTTATTTGAGCAAATGATGATTCATAAACTGGGCAGTTCCAAACAAGAAGTGATTCAGGAGCTCTACTGAGGGAATGCAAAGGGGAGGCTTTGTAGGAGAGACACAGAAATAAAGCAAGTACAGTTATATAGATGCCTTATTTTGTCTACTCTGTTGGAAAGACAAGTTTGCTGGCTGCTTCTAATTGGCTGAGCTTAAGTTCCGTTTTTCTTTAAAACAAGTATTTATAAAAATAGCTTAAATTAAGTTTTGCTTATGCTTGTCAATAAAGCAAAGTTAAGGTCACTTATGAGGCCTAACTGGCTTTGTCTGCTCAGGGATTCTTCAGGCCTGGTCTCCATTTTAATTTACTTTGACACATGCATCTGAGTTTTGGCTGGCAGTTCTTTCAGAAGTACAACTCTTTCAAAACCAGGTTTTTATGTATTGGATTCCAGTCAATTTTACATGCCAGGAAATGACTCACAGTTCTTTTCTAGTCATCCTTGTATTTGTTGTATTTCATTGCTTTTTCACCCCTGCACTTTTCTCTCTGTACCTAATATCAGATTCTTTGAGCATTCTGAGGCTTTATCAGGAAAATAAGATATTTAATCTCTGTGCCTTGAGTTACTTTGTCAAACTGAAAGAATAATTACTATTAGTTTGTCCTTTATCTGCATATGAAATATAATCAGAAGTTTTAACAACCATACCCTTGAGATAATCTTAGCCTGAAGGTTGAGTTAAAACCAGGCTTTAAAACTCAAACACTATTTGGTGTTGAGAAGCTATTGCCTCTTCCATTCAAAGATCCCAAGTATCTAGACTCTGGTAATTCTTGTTCCTGCTTGCAAAGTAGTGTAAAAGTTGTCAGAATCAAAATGGAGTCACTTGTGCTAAAACCCTGCCATGGAGCCTGGGACGGCCATGAAGGAGGGGTTCTCATGCACTTATGACTGATCACAAGAGCTATCACGGAAGACTACAAAAATCACAACATTGCACAAAGGCCAGCTGCAGCCTTATACAACAAAAATACTTCTACAAGGACATCTGCCCAGCAACTGCTTGTCCAACCTTAGACTGGCACCACCGTTGTTAGTGATCCTTGTAGTCAAGGATAATCATCTCAAAACAATAACATAATCCCCTCACTTTTTCTTTAAAAACTCTTGTCTTTCTTTATCTTTCTGAATACACACATAGTTTACTATGGCACACATATTCCCATTGCAATGCTAGTTCCAAATAAATATCACTTTCTTTTAGACAGTCTCCCTCTCTGTTTGCTATTTAGTTTGACAGTAGGCAATTATTTTCAGACACCAATTAAAAATATGTTGTCAAATGCACTATTAATATTATTCAATTATAATTTTCTTTTCCTAAAGTTACAAAATCATCAAATATATGATCTACCTTCCAAGTAATCATAGGTGGCAGTTTATCAAGTGTTTTGATACTTTGTAACTTGCTTTTCAGTAACCAGTAATGTTTTTCTTGCCACTCACTGCCAATGAAGCAAATATTAAGCCAATGTCACATATATTAGGTGTTTTGTTTCAGCAGCACCCCATTTTAAGAGGCCAGATATCTTAGGCTGTGCTGAGTGAACAAGACTGCCAAATCTCAGGGACTTCACCTAGGAAAAGTTTTTGTTGTTTGATTTTAGTTTCTGTTACATATCCAGTGCTCATAGTAGTCACAGAGGAATCCAGAGTGACAGAGACTTTCTTGACCTTGTTTGAGTGTCAAAGTAAGAAAATGAGGACTTTGCAGTATTTTGAATTGGTGAGCAAATGCACTCACTCAGAAGCAACATGTCATTTCCAAAATATTTGATTGACCAAAAACTTCACATGACAATATACAACTACAAAAGGGAGAGGGGACTTCTACAATAATACATTATTATCATCCTACAAGAAATGGAATGTTAGCACATAGTCTTAGTTCCTATTTTATTACCTGTATGCTATATAAGATTATATGTCTAAACTCTAATAATACAGAAAAGTTAAAAGTAAAATCTGGAAAAACCATACCATAAAACACTAAACAAAATAAGCTAGTATAATTATTTTAACATATACAAAGTATATTTTAAAGAAAAAAATTAAAGTAGATAATGTGACTTCATATGGCTAAAGGTTAAATTGGCCATGAAGATACTACAATTCTGATGTTATATGCACCAACTAACATGGCATCAAAATATATGAAGTAAAAGTTGACAGGACTTCAACGAGAAATAGATGAATCTATACTCATGGTAATATAGTTTAACATTAAGTTTCAATAAATAATAGCTCAAAAAGACAAAACTTAGAAAGAATAAGTAGAATTTAAACACATAATTAACAAATAGCTCTAGTGGATGGATGAAACACTGTACCTCCAAAATACATAATACATGTTACTTTCAACAAACGTAAGGCATTTACCAAAATTGACCACATATATAACAAAAATTTCAGCAGATATCACAAGTTGTCAGTATATAGAGTATGGTCTGTGACTTTCATTCAATTTTTCCAAAAATCAATAAAATAATAGAAAATTCTATGTGAATGAAAACTTAACTATATTTAAAAATAGTCCACAGTTGAAGAAAAATCACAATAAAATTAGAAAATATTTAAATTTAAGTATAATGAACTATAATAAAACCTTATAAGAAACTGTTACAGATTCTTAGAGAAATACATTTAGAATAAATATGTTAGAAAAGGAGAAAGAATGAAAATTGATATTCTAAGTATCCATTTCAGAAAATTTACAAAAAAAAAAAGCAAACATACTCAAAGGAGGTAAAAGTAACTAAATAGTATACATAAGACTAGAAATTAATGAATGATAATACATTTGATAAGATCAATCAAGGCAGATTTGGTTATTTGAATAGACTGACAAAATTGATAAACTTCTAGTGAAATAAGTTGTGGAAAAAAAAGCAAATAACAACATGAAGAATTGAAAGGAGATATTCTGTGGATATTAAGCAGATAATAGAATAACCAAATGTACATAAAAATTTTATTTGCTGAAATTGAAAAATATCTATAAAACTGTAACTATCAAGAACAAGATCAGGAGAAATAGGCAACAGAATAGTTCTAGATCAAGATCATAGAAATGTATGCTCATGTGCTCAAGAATAAGTTACATGTTAAAGAATGTTCATAGCATCATGATCGTAATAGTTTCCAAACTCAAAACAATCCAAATATGTGTTTCCATTAGAATATATAAATTGTGAATACTTATTCAATTAATAATATTCAGCAATAAAATGAATGATCTATCTCTATATGCAACATGATTACTTTTAAAAACATAATATTGGTCAAAATAAATTAAATGCAAAAAGAATATGCACAGTGTTATTCCATTCATATGCAATTTAAAGCCAGACAAAACTAAGCTAGTGTTTAGGGATACATATTCAAATATAAAAAAAAAATAAAGTAAAACAAGACAATGATTTCAATTGCAGGGTAGTTATTACTTCTGGGACAAAGAGAAAGGTTGTGATTAGAAAGGATCATGCAAGGTGTTTTGGGGTTTACAAAGTTCCCTTTCTTGACATGGGAGGTGTTTACATTGTGTGAACTTGATAATAAGTCATTTAGACTTTATAAAATGTTCTATAAATTTGTTATATATAACAATAATATGGAGTAAAAAGAAAGAAAAACAGAAAAGGAACATTTGTCAACAAATGTTACGAGCCTAGCAAAATCTTAGCACCAAACCCGGATAGGGTATCTTAAGTGAATGAGAAGAAGTGAAGCAAAACATTAAAACCATATTTCATATGATTCCACAATCCAAGAAAAATACTTTACCTTTTATAGTCTTCTCTTCTTACACATTGTCTCCTTTTCCTTTCCAGTCCAGACTGCTGAAAAAGTCTTTCTGTGATTTTTCCCTAGCATCTATCCTCTTTCTCCCATAGAGTGGGAGACCACTTTTCTTTAATCTAATTTTTTTTTAATATTTTCTCATATGGAAACATACCACCAACATGCAGCTTAAAACCACAACTCTGCTATCCATTCTCTACCTCTCTCTCATGTTTTATGTCACAAGTTCTAAAGGACTATGGCATTATTTTTAATATGCAAGTACTGTCCTGCCCCTCAGGTGACTTACTTGTGCAAATTGTGGCTATTAACAAGTTGTGGCCAGCATCCTCAAACCCTTTTCTCTGAACAGATAGGAAGACAATCCTTAGTTTACTCTTAAAATGAAAAGGTATACAGGATTTCATCAGGCCTGTGTCAAGAGTACAGATGGAAGTCCACATGACACATATCTAAATATTTAATAGTCATAAATAAATAAAGCTAACAAACTATTAAAGGAAAGATGTCCTATTCTACTTTGACAAATATACCATTATAGCAACAGAATAAAAAATATCTATGTAGTTATTGTATAACTGAAATTTATAAATCATCAATGGTGATGCAATTAAATTATTTTGTGAGTATCTGAGAGTTCTGTAGATCACCCAGCAATGTTTGCATTCATAATAAAATACACACATTTATAATTCATAAACTATATATTTCTTAAATAAAAATAGTTTTTTCCTTATCAGGCAAAATAGCTACTTATTAGGCTGTTATCAAGATTAAAAGAGTATTTTATTTACATTAATATTGAATTAGATAATTTTTCTTTAGTCTTCACATTTTTAGAATTTTGCTAATTCACTTTCCTTTGTATCGAGAGAGTGAGGTGGGATGAGGAACCTTGACACTTCACAGTGAATACAGGAGTTCCACCTTATCCACACTTCTGCCTTCTGTGGTTTCAGTTACCTGAGGTCAACCACGGTTCGAAAATAGGTGAGTATGATACCATAAGACATTGAAAAAGCGAGAGAGAGACCACATTCACATAACTTTTATTACTGTACATGTTATATTAATAATTGTTCAATTTTATTATTAGTTATTGTTAATATTTTACTGCGCCTAATTTATAAGTTAAACTTCATCACAGGAATGCCTATATAGCAAAAACATAGTGTACATGGAGTTCGGTACTATCTGCAGTTTCAGGCACCCACTGGGGCTTTAGGAATACATCCCCCATGAATAAGGCGGAACTGTCTCCCCCGGGAAAGGGAAGACTGCCGTCACCAGTTTCTTTGCTTGGCTTGTGGTTTTGAAATTTATGACATAATGTAGTACTGCTTTCTTTGGTAGCTGTTGCTGATCTTTTAAAATTGATGTATTGTTCACTTTTAAGTTGGGAAAAGAAACATGGAGGGGAAAGTGGATAAAGGCTGCAGGCATTTGGTGCCTATGGGGGATGATGGTAGCTCTACTGCATGGTGAAGAGGCAGGGGATGAGAAAGACGAGCTTTGTAGACGAGCCTCTCTTCATTCACAAGGTTGACCAGAAACTGAGGACCCTTTTGAAATGACACAGATCTGTCTTTGAGTGTTTTATAAATCCTCAGTGGCAATGCTTCATTCAGCTTCATATTTATGAATCATATTTTTATAATCTTTGTAACTCAGAACTCAAGCTGGTGGAACCAAATTTTTTACAGGGGAGACAAGGCAACAAGTACAAAGCAATGAAAGAAAATATATCTTTATTTGCATGGTTGCAAATGTGAGTTCAGCTTTGCTTCATAATCATCTATGGGATATTTCTGCCTGTGGTGAGGACATAAATATCTTAACTAGGGCTCAGCAAAGAAATTAAAGAACAATAAAGACTTCACAGGAACAGCTATATGCAGCACACTGATTAACAAACCTTGGAGATTTCGGACTTGACATTGGGCCAACGATTAAAGAAGGAGCAGAAGGAGCAGAAGGAGGAGAAGGACGAAGAAGATTGTCACTGTACATTCAAGGACATACATAGCATTTTAGAACAGCAAATAACCAGCAGTGGTATCAGATTTTGAGCTTTCTCTGCTCTGATATGGAAAATACCCTGCAGCACATCTTCACTCTCATAATAATCGCAGAGTTCATGCTTGGGAATTTGAGCAATGGATTCATAGTACTGATAAACTGCATTGACTGGGTCAATAAAAGAAAGTTGTCCTTAGTTGATAAAATCCTCATTGTCTTGGCGATCTTCAGAATTGGTCTGATCTGGGAAATATTAGTAAATTGGTTTGCAACTCTGTATTATCCAGCCTTATTTGTGGCTGGAACAGAATTAAGACTGGTTACTTTTACCTGGGTAGCTGCCAATCACTTCAGTCTCTGGCTTGCTACAATCCTTGGCGTCTTTTATTTGCTCAAAATAGCCAGCTTCTCCAGCCCCACTTTTCTCTACCTGCAGTGGAGAGTTAAAAAAGTGATTCTGATGATCCTGCTAGGAAGCTTAATTTTCTTGATTTTAAATCTGATACAAATGAACACACATATCAAGGATTGGATAGCTGGATATAAAAGAAACACAACTTGGAATTTCAAAATGAGTGACTTTGCAACATTTTCAGAGCTGGTTGTATTCACTATGACTATGTTCACTCTAATACCATTTACTGTGGCCCTGATCGCTTTTCTCCTGTTAATTTTTTCCCTGTGGAAACATCTCCAGAAGATGCAGCTCTCTTTCAAAGGACACAGAGACCCCAGGACCAGGGCCCACATAAATGCCTTGAAAACTGTGATCTTGTTCCTCCTACTCTATGCTACTTTCTTTCTGTCGTTTCTCATAGCATGGATTTCTGAGACGAATCAGGTCAAACTGGTCCGC
>CM052440.1:76599709-76627951 GCA_028533085.1 Varecia variegata | reverse complement strand
TGAAGATGGTGCTGCAGAGCTTAATCTCAAAATGCCATTGTTATTGGGAGAGTAGTAGCCACTCTCCCAGCCTATGACCCAGGCTTCCTCTTTTAATAGTCATTTTCTGAGCCTTTATTTCAGGCATAGGCCCCTATTCCTACTGCTCCATCTCTCCAAGTTTAGTCCATGAGAAGTGAGGACTTAACCCTAATGAGACGTTTATTGCAAAGTCCCACTCACAAGAAGAAAGGTTATGCAGAGCTGTTTCAATCTTCTGTATCTTGGTCATTAAAGAAAAGTTTAGTAATACTACAATGTAAATCTAAAACTACAACCAAATATTCTCAGCATGTTCTAATCTGTACAAAGTAATCTTTAACTTTTTTACTGAAAGGAGTACATTCTAAACTAAATTATCCTTGCTATCTGAACCTAAATATAGCCGGTCTGATTTTAATTTTACCTTCCCTAAAGCAATACAATCCCAATGATATTGTTATAACATTTCTTATACCATGTCTAACACAATGAACGGAGTTTTAGAAATCTAAATATCTATAGGTCTGGGTATACATGTATTGTCATCATCATCATCATCATCATGATAATCCTCGATACATCAGAGCACCACACAGCACAGTTTCCTGAAGTAAAAGCACATTTGACAAAGACTTTATGGTTCTTACATTCTTCCCAGAATCTACAACTGACCTACTGCTCCATCAGAATTAACTTGCAAGTAATATATATTCAATACTTATTTTCCACAGTTTTGTTTTGTTTTTTGTTTCCATCATTGAAAAATTATGGTAATTGTAAATCCTAAAAAAGATTTCTTCACTATTGATAGTTGTTAAATATATTTACCATAATAATCTCTAAGAACTACTATTTACAAACTAGTCAATATTGTAATATCACTAGGAAGCACAATTTTATCACCTGCTAACCTCAAGCTTATGTATATTTTTGGCTACTTTGATTTAATTTAAATTATTTTATTATAAAAGTCAAACCAGTATTATACACACACACACACACACACACACGTGTCCAAAATTTAAGCAAATATATGATATTCTCTTATAAACTTTCCTTTCTATTCTTATCCCCAGTGAGTTGATTGTATTGGTTTTCTATGACAAGGGACACTACTACTCATGCTTGACAGAAATATATCCTTACACACAGACACATGCACACATCCCTGCACATACAAATCCAGTGTGAAACTGTGGTTTTTTATTTTTGTAAAATAGAAGTATAAGAATTAGTATGCACCTAGGGATAATTATTCAATATCTTTCCATAAAAGCGGTTGATTTTTTCTTTTATGTTAGAAAGGTAGGATAGCTTAAATTTCTATCTGGCTGGATTCCTAATGATAGAATGCTCTTTTTTAAAAAAAAGTTATACCTGTTGTTATAACATTATGTGCTTTGGACATTTTTGGTCTGCAATTTATTTTTCACTTACTATTTTAAAAATATTTCACCTACTCAGCTTGGAGGGGATTTTCATTTCAAAATACTCATGTTTTTTGTTTCTCACATACAAGTGGAATTATACATTTGCAAACATACATAAAATTAATACATGTTACATTTTATATTTTACCTTCATATTAAGTCTCAAGTATTTCCTTGTTACTAGCAAATGTTATAATAACAATGATGCTTGCTTTTTAAAAAAATCCAATACTGTGGCCAGGCGTGGTGGCTCATGCCTATAATCCTAGCACTGTGGGAGGCCAAGGCCAGAGGATCCCTTCAGGTCGGGAGTTCAAGACCAACCTGAGCAAGAGTGAGATCCTGTCTCTAATAAATATTAAAAGAAAAAATTAGCTGGGCACGGTGGCGTGCTCCTATATTCCCAGCTACTCAGGAGGCTGAGATGGGAGGATGACCTGAGCCCAGGAGAGTTTGAGGGTACAGTGAGCTATGAAGACATCACTGCATTCTAGCTAGGGGAGACAAGAGCTAGACTGTCTCAAAAAAATAAAATATTGTGAATAAATTTTTTGTTTTATAGGCCATTCTATGGAAGTTTTTGACACTCAATGAGACCCGAAAGAATCCGGTGAGAAAAACAGAAGTTAAAATGGATTTTCAATGTCTTCTCTTTAATTCCCTTGAATATAGAAAATTCTGGAAAAGTCTATGAAACTAAAATTTCACTATTTTTAGGTGGCACTTAAGATGCTGCAGTAGTCCCACAGCAGTTTGTCTCAGCTTGCTATTTCCCAAAATTAGAACAAATGAGTGGCCCGAAGGAAAAATAGTCAATGTGGACATGACAAAGAAATTGGTCAGAGGTTTGTGTGGCATAAGGAAAATCCAACCTGACAGTATGATAGAAAAAAAGTGAACTATGAAGAAGAGGAGGAAAGACGTCACCATTTTCATGGCCCTCTTATGGGCCTGGATGCTAACATCCCTGGAGCCCATGGAATTGAGCTGCAAATTTCTGATATGTCTCATCAAGGACAGAAATAAAAGGAGCAGTGAGCTCAGGGACAGAAGAAAGGGGATTAAATAGATCAAACTGAAAATAATCCAGATGTTATAATATACAGTTGTACTTACATCTGAAGATAAAGTTGAGTTTCTTCCATATTTGTTATAGACATTAGCCCAGAAGCCAGTTAATGTGTCCATTAACACAACGTTAAAAAATAGTAAGAACAAGGACAGCAGTTGGAGCACAAGTAGCACTCTGCTAATTCTCTACCTCAGCCAGATGAAGCAGAGGTGGGAGAATCTGGCTATTTTAAAGAAGTAGAAAACACATAGACAGGTGGCAAACTAGGTAGCTATGCGATTGATCAGTGCTGAAAAAATAGAAAGAAATTTTGTTAGTTTACCAATGACATATAGATGTAGCCATAACACCATTAGAAATGACTCAAATAGCATTATCCACAGTTGAATGATTCTGGAGAGAGCAAGGCTGGTGAGGATGCTGTCAGCCAATGAGATCTTTTGACTCTTCACCCAGTCAATGCCATTGACAAGCACAATGAGCCCATTCCCCAACATTCCGATAATGAATTCTCCTATTTCTGCTATGAGAAAAGTATTTTCAATTCCAGATGGCATTTCTGCAGAAAGAAATCCAGAAAGCTAATACTATTTCACCGATACTTTTGCTGTCAAAATTTTGCAAAATAAAGTCCAATTTGCTGTTTCTCACTTCATATTAAAAATGCTCAAAGTAATTCAGAACATTCTGCTATTCAATACCATCTCACTTATCATCATGAAAGATCTTTCTCTTTTTAAAAAGTAATGCCAATCATCGGCCTGAAATATGTGTGCAAGGAGATCCAGTCTCACAGATCTTAATGAAATACTGTGACATTACTTTCAATCACCTACTGGCTTCCAAATTAAATAGTAAATGTGCCCACTCATCATTGGCTCTGGCAGCCATTTCCCGATTGTGAGGACATCTGGGAGCATGAAGTCAGGTCTCCCAACATGCAAAAAGAAGAGAGATTTCTTTGCACTGATTTGTATTTTCCTCTTCAACTGAAACTCAATACCATTTGGATTCATGTATCTTAATTTTAATAGAATTCTCTAAAAATAATCTCTATGATATACACATTATTCATTAGAACCACTGGTATCCAGTAAAATTCTGCATATTTGATTCTGAATAAGCTGTTATCAGCTGAAAGGGAAAACAAAAGTGAAAAAAAAGATAGAAAAATAGCAAAAAGAAAATTTAAAAAAAGAAAAGTAGAGAAGAATAGGAAGGAAATTCTCTGTTTTATTAATTCTTCCATTGGTAAAATTCTTTGTCTCATAAAAATTAATTTACATGGCTGGGTGTGGTGGCTCATGCCTATAATCAGAGCACTTTGGGAAGCCGAGGTTGGAGCATTACCTCGAGGCCAGGAGGTAGAGACCAGCCTAAGCAACAGCAAGACCGTATCTCTTCTAGAAATAGGAAAATTATTTGAGTGTGGTAATGGGAGTCTGTAGTCCCAGCTACTCGGAAAGCTGAGGTAGGAGGATTGCTTGAGCCTAGGAGTTTGCCATGAGCTATACTAATGCCACTGCCCTGTAGCCCAGGATACAGAGCAAAAGCCTGTCTCAAAAAATAATAATAATTCACATTAAAATATATTTAATCTTATATTATTATTTATTTATATTATTTTGTAACTCTAATACAATGGTCTTCATCCTTGACTGCACTTTGGAATTAACTTGAGAGCTTTAAAAAGTCATAATGATGTCCTTGAGGTACCCCTAAAGATTTAGATTTCACTGGTCTGGGGTACATTATTAGCACTCATTGAGAGGTCTTTGAAGTGAGCTTTACTGCACCTCCCAAACCCAGGGAAAAATCTTTCTACCCACAAGGTGCAAATCTATGATTCTCCAGGGACAACACAGGATTTTTCCCTCTTGCTCTCTGACAATATATTTCTGATTCGGTCATTTTTGACTCTGATTAGCAAATAACCTTAGCAATTATCCAATTATCTTGGCAACCACATGAGCCCAATGAGGGAAGGAACTGTGGTGGTGGTGTTCATTGGTCTGTTCCCAATCCATACATCAGGAAAGCCTGACAAGTAGTAGGTCTTCAATAGCTATTTGTTAAATGAATGAGAGCTAACTTAGTTGATCATCCCACTGGGAGCACAGGAAAAGAGAAAATGAATAAAACTTGACTGTGAAACAAGTATTGGAGCAAGAAAAGAAAGTAACCCCTCAAAATGTGAGAAAATGTACAAATTTCTCTACTGGTCCTGAAAAGACAACAATGGTCTGTAATGTTTCTGGTTCAATCCACAATTCATACAGAATTAGAAAGAACATGCAGGTCTAGCACCCATGATATTGGAACCTTTTGACTTCTCTTCAGGGAAAGGAACTACTTCTAGTCCAGAGAGTTGGAGATGGCTAGAAAACTCCAGAGTTTGTGGCATGAGAAGCAAGATGGCCCCAGAGTTCACTGATGTTTTCAGACATTCTCTGAAAGTACTATTAAATATAAAGGGTATTTAAGAAGAAGACTCCCTTAGTAGACAGGGTGTATCAGTGAAAAAAATACAGGAAACAAGTCAGTCAAGAGAGACAGTAAAAAATATTTGAGTTTGAAGTTACACTGAAGAAGAAACTCAATAAAAGGATGCAATAACACGAATAAAAATCACAAGTGCCAAATGCTATGAGTTGAATTCAGAGTCCAAGTTAACAATCACATTTTTAAAAATCTACATGACTATAAATCCCTGTCAGCTCCTGGGTTGAATTGCCTTCATATTCTTCATTCTTCAAATAGTTGTGTTATACGTGATAAAGAATGTTATTTTATATAAATATAAAGTATATTGTTATAAAATGATTGGGTAAATAACAATGAATTGAATTTATGTATATGCTATAGTGACAATCCAAAATAATTAATCAAAACTTATAATGGTGACTATAATTGAAATCAAAGGGAGGATCGCTTGAACCCAGGAGTTCTGAGCTGTGGTGTGCTATGCCAATCAGGTGTCCACACTAAGTTCGGCATCAAAATAGTGACCTCCCAGGAGCGGGGGAACCACCAGGTTGTCTAAGGAGGGGTGAACCGGCCCAAGTTGGAAACAGAGCAGGTCAAAACTCCCGTGCTGATCAGTAGTGGGAACACGCCTGTGAATAGCCAAAATAATAATTAACAAATAAATAAATAAATAAGTAGAAATCAGAAAATTTATAAGCATTGATTTCATAATATATTAGTACAAAGAATGGCATTATCCCCAAAGAAGAGTGAAAAAATACATTCAGAAGTTTACTTTGACCTAATTCAAACCAAACATTGGCCTCGACTGATAATGAGTAATACTTACATACTCTTGAACTACTGATTATGTGGTTGTAAATAAAAGTGATTCTAATGTATGGATAAGGCTGAACAGGAAGGTTGAGAGAGCCTGAGTGCAGCCATTTTGACCGACACCAGACTCTAACCCCTCTGAACAAGGAATTCATGGGCAGCAAGTTGCCAGCTGAGACCACCCAAGGGTGGATGAATTACTAAGGCAGAAGGCTTACAAACTGTGCTTACATTTCTGTGACAGCAATTTATAATTAACCATTATGGCCTGACCTTAAGGCAAAGCTGGTCATGTAGGGCTGGTTGGCAACCAGGTTTTTGAACATTTTAAAACATTACCACTGCCAAATAGGGAGTTGGCATCTGCTTGGGAGAAGACTCGTACTCTGTATGTGGAGTAGGATCTGTTGTCTGTCTCTTGCGATAAACTTTCTGTTGCTAGTTGGCTTGTGCTTGAATTCTTTCCCATGTGAAGCCAAAAACCCAGTTGGTGAGTTCAGGGGGCTTTCTTCCCTTCCTTAGGACACCCCCTGCATCAAGTCAACTGAAGATCTTATGTGCTCCTGCCATTAACACTACCTTTTCATTTTGGCTTGAATCATACAGTCTTCTCAAATTCTTCCTATTCCCTACCTGTGTATGGGACATCTCCAGTGAAATAAAATACCAAGCTTTATATTTGATTCTTTCTATTGTCCCTCTGTTCCCCTAACCCACATTTTTAGGCCTCCCAATAGTTCTAGAGTTGCCAGCAACAAGTGCTCCTGTACCCATGACACTTTCTTTGTTCCATCAATAACACACTTTCCCACTTATTTGCCAGCAAAAAATGCAGTCTCCACGTTCTTGTTTGAATCAGAACTCCACACTTTTAAACACTGAATTAGCAACAACTCCTTTGATGGTCACTAAATTAAAGTTGTGATCCAAAGATCACAGTTTTTTCAGTTGAAAGAGATGGTCAGGGTTTCTTTGGCTGAACTCTAACTCAAAGAAGCAAACAACAAGGGCCAGGGCCACAGCTTTAAGGGACAGAGATTTCATCTTTCACACATGGGGGATATTTGCCCAGCTTCATCACTGTCATCCATACATACTCCTTTCATGTTTCACTGTAGATTTTTCTTTCAGTTGGCATAACCCTTTCATTTCTAAACTGAGGGCTGTAGTTTTTTATAAAAAAATCTTTAGAGGGAAACATTCCCACTGGCTCCTCCTCATGACAAACCTAAGACAAGGCTGGTCTAACTTACTAACACCAGTCCCCACGTTGGCAAACATTAGGGTCTCTTACTCAAAATACCAATGATGGTGCATTTCCTTAGTCTTCTGAGGCTGCATTTATGTTGACTTTTTTTTTTAAAAAAACAAAAATTGAAAAGCTGTGAAATGGGATTTGGTATAGAAGAAGACAAAAAGAGTTGCCTAATTATGTTTCTGAAATTCATCAAGTAAACTTTTCAGATCCATTTGTTCTTGCGAAGGTAGAAGATCTTAGTGTCTTGAGTAGCACATAGGTTACTAGACAACATATCACCCGGTGTCTGGAACGAGAGAATTGCAAATGACTGTGTGACGATGCAAACTGCTCTTAGAGCATGACCCTGGCTCAGAGGAGAAGAGTCTTCTCAAAAGTGGCCTGCCAATTTCTTGGAGATCAGTATAGGTCTGGGTTTCTATCTGATATATACATTCAGTAGGCGTCAGGAAAACATACCTTAGTGTACCTGATTCATGTTTTATCATATGCCTTCAGAACTAGACCTATAGATCAGAGATAAGCCGATTTCCTCAGTACAAACAGGTTACCTATTTCTCTCCCATAAATTACCTGAGTGGATGAATTGAAATAAACCATTATTACACCCAGATTCTTAAAATGAACATCAATTTGACAGGTGAGAGGATGGTGATTAACAAGAATCAGTAATAATCTCTCCCTTTCCCTAACACTTTGGTCCCAGGGTAGGACATAATCATGTCAGTCTTTCTTCTGCTGGTTGCATGGGGCTGACCATAGATGTTACTAGTGGCTCTTCTTTGATTGTAGATTGGCGGCTGCTGAGTGCCCCACAAATGCCTTCTGTGGGGAAAGTGAAGGTGAAGAGCTTGACCTCACTTGCCATTCACATATGCAGATTATAACACATCAACTGCAGTAACCCCAGCCTATGGCCTGAGCTTCCTTTGTCAAGACAGGACAACATTCCATCTCCCTAAGGTTGCTGCCTACGTGTGGACTTAGTCCTAGTTAGACATTTACTCATTTATTTCTAAGGCCACTTGTTAAAAGCAAAGGTTGCTCATAACTTGGCTCAATTACTTTATCTTGCTTATGAAAGAAAAGCTTAATAACACTAAAAACTGATGTTTTTGGTTATTGTCTTGCAAAAAGAACAAGATTACCTTTAAGCCATTTAAATGAGTGAATATCTTCAAAACAAAACAAACTCAATATCTAAGCCTAAAATGTATTGAGCTTGATTTGCACATTCCTTTTACCAAAGCAAGATACTTAGAATAATAATCTTTGATAAAACACTAAGTGAATGTTCAAAATAGTATATGTAACTTTTATTTTATAAAATGAAAATTACTAAGTAAATTAGATGCTATATTACCACTGAAACCATCATCAACATCATTATTATTGATATGTGGAAGCACCACGTAACCCAGATGTCCCTGTTATGTAGTTTTAGTTATATGGGGGGAATGTTAATAATTCTAACATCATTTTCAGCACCAGGGCACAGACGTAGAGTGGTGCCCTTACCTATGGTTCCATCAAGATTAATTTAGAAGAACATATTTATCATCATTTAATGGCAGCGTTTGTTTCTGACTCTAACACAATACAAACAATATATTAACATTAAAGGTAACCCCTAAAAGAAATTCATCATTGTTAAAAAATGTCATTATATATACATGTATAGCATCTGTACAATGTTATATTCTATACTATCATATTCACAGTTTGATAGTAAATTTTCCCACACTTAAGCCTATTTATAATTTATGGTTACTTTATCTAAATTTAGATTATCACAGTCAAAATAGTACTACATATACATATGCATGTCCAAAATTCACATTAAATGTGGCATTCTGTATTGAACTTTCCTTTCTGTGCCTTCCTAATTGACATTGTTTCTATTTGTTACTCTAAGAACTCTAGTGATCAGATTGCAAGAAAATGCATGTCACAGGCACAAACACAAACACAATCATTCTCAGAATGTAATTATGATTTTTTTCTAGCAGAAATATGAGCATAATTCTGAATTAAGGGAAAATTCTTCTTTATATTTTTAGTTCTATTACAAACATGGGAGAAACATTGATTGCTGCTTCTCTGAAAATGCATATTACATGTCCTAGAATTTAGCAAAATTAGTAAGTGCCTAGAAAAATTAAAAATGTTTACGATTTGGAATTTCAATTTAAGGTTTGCATTATAATTGTACATTTACAGTTTTCACTTAAAGATAATTTATTTTATTTCATACTACAAATATTATTCCTATTCTCACATAAGCATCTTATTCCCTTGTTACCAACAGATCTCTAATAACAAAAAGATACTGCTTTTTCATTTAAAAAAAAAAAGTTAGGCTTTCAAGCTATGAGGTTATCTTTTTCTTACTCTGACTTTAATTCTTTGGTTAAATCTTCTGTCCACATTTTATAAATCTACCTATTCAAGTTTATAATTTATCTTGCTTTTGCAAGAATCATATGCCTTCTTCTCCCACAAGTTGCAATTGTGTATTTCTTACATATAAAATGAAATAATTTAGATTTTTTTCTGAGACTTCTAAACATTGTTTGCTGATGCTATAGACAAAAATGATTACTTTTAATATGATATAGTCTGACAATGTGTGAATTATCATCAAAAGCAGCCTAGTGATCAACACTAAGGTGCTCACACAGTAGTAATATTCATTGGAGGTTGGGGGGTTGGGGACGGGTAAACTCACAACTAATGGACGGGATGAGCATTGTAGCGGGGAAAGGGCAAGCTTCAAACCATGGTTTTTGTGTGGCAAAGTCATAACATGTAACCAAAATGTTTGTACCCCCATAATATCCTGAAACTAAAAAAAAAAAAAAAAACCTTGCAAAAACATAGATGGAAACAAAAAACAAAAAAGCAGCCTAGTCAGGGAAAATTGCAGTTATGTGCAACAAATACTTAAAGAACCCTGTTGGAGAAAAACAATAGAAGTGATTCTCAAAGGCTCCTCATGAAGTTATTTTCTTAGAAAGATTCCAGAAAGGCTATCTAGGAACCCAAAGGTTTTGATCTTTTCAGGTGGCCCTTACAATGCCACAGTATCCTCAAGGCTGCCTGCCTCAGCTGCTGTTTCCCAGCATCAGAATAAATGAGTGACCTGAGGAAAAGACATTTATTGCTAACATGACAAACTTTGCATACTTATTGTTCCAAAACATAGAAAATATCCAACTTGCCACTAGTGCGGGGAAAAAATGAACTATGAAGAGGAAGAGGAAAGACATCACCACTGTCATGGTCCTCTTGTGGGCCTCTGTACTGGAGTCTCTAGAGTCCAGGGAGCTGAGCTCCTGATTTCTAGTGTGTCTCACCAAGGACCAAATAAAAGGACCAGTGAGGTCAGAGTCAGAATGAAGGGGATAAAATAGGTCAAGGTAAGAAGAGCCAGGTTGTTAACACAGAGAGTTTTAGTTACATCTAAATATAAAGTCAGATTACTTTTATCTAGCATAGAGGTATTCAACCAAGGATCAGCAAACATTTCTAGCAATAGGAAACTGAAAATCATTGAGAACAGACAAAATATAAGAAGCACAACAAGCACAACAATCACTCTGTTCATTCTCCACCTTGGCCAGAGGAAAAGGGGGTGCGGGAAGTGGGTTCTCTTAAAGAAGTAGAAAACTGAGCCAGGCGGCAGGCCAGGCAGTCAAGTGATTAATTATCCTCCAGACCATACCAATAGGTTTTGCTAGTGTTCAAGTGCTATGTAACTGTGAATCTAGTCCTGATATACATGATCCAACAGTCACCAACAGCTGACTGATTCTGAAGATGGCCAAGCAGGTGAGGATGAAGTCAGCTGAGAAGATGTTTGGCTCTTGACCCACACAGAGCAGTTGACCAGTGCAATGAGCACATGCCCCAGCATTCTGATTAAGAATTCTGTTCTTGCCAGGATCAGAAAGATTTTCTCCAATCAAGTGAACATTTGCATAGAAAAGAATCCTAATTTTTAATACTTTGTCTCATTAATAAATTTTCAATTAAACTGTTATAGAATAGCATCCATTTATGAAAGTCAAGTATGCAAATATGGGCCAGATTCCTTTTCACCAGTTCATACTTTCCTCTTCACCTAAAATACTATACCATTTGGATCCCAATACTGCTGCTGTTTTTCATAGAAAGCTCTAGAAATAATCTAAATAATTTTGTTATTCTATGAATATATTTTGTGCTTACCTTCTATGTGTCTGATATTCTGCAAACATTAACATGTTTACCACTAAAAAAGAAAACATTAAGAAGTCTATAAAATAGTGAAAGCAGAGAAAATGAGACAGAACCAAGAATAAAATGTAATGTGAATGTAGAAAAGGGAAGTATAAACACTATTGTCGAGGAGAAAGGGGAAGGTTACAGTGGCCTTAGATCTGGGAGATACCTAGAATTTCATGAGGAAACCAAGTCACATTTTGGACTGAATGCATAATACACCAAAGACACCTAAATCCAAACTACTTTGATGAAACTAGAGCCCTTTACCTGATAATTTACTGAAATTTCAGTCTAAAAGTTCCTTGGTTATCCCAGAGGAATATGTGCAAAATTTCACTTTTCTCAATTTTGCTTTTACATTTATGTTGGATTTGTTTCAGCCAGAGATATAATGCTATCAATTTAGCCTTAATAGACAACTAGAAAATTGTTTTAGATAAAGTAAAAAAAAATAGTAAACAAATGTATCCATGTTACATTCTAGGAACAATGATTTTAATAAAGCCTATTAGTGTCTCAGAAATGAAGGCAGAATTACAGACTTTGTGTCTTGGTTTATGTGTCAGCAAACAAATATTCTATTATTAGTGATTAGTGTTGCCAGGAAACAACAACAGATGAAGAAATGAATAAATTTATTTTTAAAATGTGGCACATTCACCAATTAAATTCTATTAATTAATTTTTTTAAATGTATATTTCAAGAATGATATTGTATAAAGAACTACTGGTAAATAATCTCCTATGAAAAAAAATATTTCCATTTAGGACACATATTTAAAGTTACAGTAAAAGTGAAAGAGAGAGAAAAAGGAAGAGATGGAGGGAGAGAGGGAAGGAGTGAAATTATCAAACAGAGGAAGGCTGAATGAAAAGGAAAAATTTGGTAGTATTGTAGAGGAAGATGATAGCTTTGGTCAAATTAATATCTAGAAATGGAGAGAAATTTGTGGCTATGAGCAGCATTTAAGAGGAAAAATCAGTAGACTGGGTGATGGATTTTGGGGCTGGGAAAAGGAGTCAGCAATGACAGGCTCTCCTTTGTACCCAGCTACATGGAGTCCTGTGAAGTGAGGGGACCACTGGAGGACAAGTAAGTTTAGATCCAAAAAGTAGGAGATAGAAGAGAAGTTGGAAGAAGATGAGTCTGTCCTGAACATTTTGGAGAATCTGTAAGTCATCTAGTGGACAGCCTGAGTAGGCATTCAGTATCTGTGACCGCAGCTCAGGACAGAAATTTGAGCTACAAGCAGATTTGGGGGTCGTCAGATCATTCTTGATTTCTGGAGAGGTGATGAGCTCCAACGACCCTGAGGTACCCCAGAGGGTGAAAAAACCAAAAGAAAGACTAAGAAGCAGTCAGATGGAAGAGAGAAACCAAGATGCAGTTAAGAGCAAGGACTGATACAATGAGAGTAATCAATACTTGATGATGTTAATGAAAGGTCACATACTAATTGGACTAAGTACCAAGGAGGTTCTTAGGTAATTAGCAAAAGTAGTTCAACCAAAGAGAAAGCAAACTGCCATGGGTTAAAGACTCAATGACATCCCAAAAATGAAGCATTTGAAAACCAATAACTGTAATTCAATGCATTAACAGATTAAAGGAGAGACATGAAGAGAAATTCTACTTCTTATTATAAATATTCTTAGCAAATGGGAATAAACTGTTCTTCCTAATGAACAGTTATCTGAAAAAACCTAGAGCAAATATCATACCCATCAAATGATACTTTGAAACCTTTGCCCTTGAGTTTGGGATCAAATCAGTGATAACCACCTTACCATTTTAGTTTTTGGAAGTTTTAACCAATTACAGTAAGGCAAGAAAAAGACACAAAGAAAAAAAATTATAAAGCACAAAACTGTCATTATTCACAGATTATGATTGAGATTATGTAGAAAATCCAAAAGTATCTTTTAATCTATTGTTAGAATTTGACCATTTAGCAAAGTTTCTGGATACAAAATAAAGTTGCAAAAAATATTTTTTATTTCTTCATACCATCAACCAACAGTTAAAATGAAATATGCTTTTTAAAGGATAAAATCACTGTAACTTCAACAAATATCATGTACCTAGGATACATGATAAATCACACACATCAAAAAACTGTATAAGGCCTCTATGGAGAATATTAAGAAGTCTGAAAAGGTGTTAGCTTTTTTGGTGATATACTTAGCTTATAATTAATACATATTGGATATAATCAAACCATCCAAATTTTTCTTAAATTTAAACTATTATCACATACTCTTTTCCCATTTTAGGCATGTTATCCAAGGACATTAAGTTCTCTGTGTCATTAAATATATTTACGTTTTTCTGCCTTGTTTCTAAATTATAGACCGTCTCCAGTCCAAAAACAACCACTAACATAGTATCAGCCATTTCCATCTCCATGGATACCAGCCCTGCTGCTCTCACCTAGTGCAGCCAGTTGATATTTTCCCTTTTTACCATAGCTATCAGCTGTAGTTTTTCATGTCAGGTGATAGGTGACAAAATAGTCTCTCTTTTGGTAATGTGCAAATACAGACTGATATTGTTTCTCTTTTTGCATTTTCTTTGCCTAACGAATTTGCATCTGTACCTTTAGCTGTGGAAGATCAAGGGAAAGAATTTAAAGATTGTAAATTTTAAAATTCACCCTAAATGTCTCTTCATCCAAGTACATGGGAAAAATATAGGTTGGATCATGGTCCAGAATATGAAGAATAGGGTCTGCGGCATGCCCTGCAGTCTGTCATTGAGCAGTTGTTTGACCATTTACAAATATACCTACTTGCACTTCACAGTATCCCTCATTCTCTGCTTTCTCTGTGAGCACTAGGGGAATCTATATTGGAAGTCTTACTGGAGTCAAGGTATAAAACATCTACAATATCCTCTTATCCATAAGTCTAAGAACTGAACAGCAAAGGACATTTAGTTTGCCAGAAGTTGCTATTCTTACAGTAGCATAAAGGATGTTTGTTCTAATGAAAGTGGTTCTTGTGCAGGTTCTAGTAGGAACTGACATATTATTCATGTCCACTGGTTTAGGTGCCTCTTTTAAAACACCTGACTGATTTTAGAAATGAGCCAAGAAATTAGTTGAGAAGAAACCATAGTATATCTGAGGGGGAATCATAAACAACTTTAGGCAGCATCTTCCTCTGCTTGTGCTGCTGTAACAGAATACCACCAAACTGGGAAATTTATAAAGAAAAATTTATTTCTCACATTCTGAAGCCTGAGAAATGCAATACCAGGGTGCTGGCCTCTAGCAGAGACCTTTGTGCTGCATCATCCCATGGCAGAGGGGCAAAGGAGGGGTGGGGAAGGTGGAGAGAAAAAGGCATCAAACTCACCCTTTCATGAGGAACCTGCTCCTGTGAGGAAGAACCGCCTCCTGCAGTAACAGCATCCGTCCACTCAGGAGGGTGGCGCTGTCAGGACCTAACACCGGTTAAAGGGTTCCACATCTCAACATCACACAGAGAGGATCAGGTTTTCAAGACATGAATTTTGGGGGACACATTTGAACTACAGCATTCTACCCCTGCCCCCCAAAATTCATGTCCTTCTCACATGCAAAATACATTCACTTAACCCTATAGCCCCAAAGCCTTTTAACTCATTCCAGGATCAATTCAAAAGTCCAGAGTCTCCTTTAAATCAGATATGAGTGAGACTCAAGGCAGGATTGAGTCATCCCGAGGCAAATTGCCCTCCAGCTGTGAGCCTGTGAAATCAGAACCAGTTACTGTAAGGTTTTTTGGATGGTCGGCACCAGAGAAAGAAAGGCGAGTAGAGTTGCAAGGGTTAAGTAAAGAGGCTTTATTGGAGTGTTTTAGGGTGAGGGTAACGAGTCCCAAGGGAGGGACTCGGGCGAGGTTCCCGGACCCCAGGAGAAAGCAAAAAGGCTCTGGAAGTCACAGTCGTCTGGGACTGAGGCAAGGGTATTTATATGCGGTGAGGGGCATAAGCGGAGGGGGCTTTTTCTGGGAACAGCGGCAGGTGCTGTTTTCAGCCCAGTGCCCAGGTCACAGAAGGCAGGATGTGGTTGAGCCCGGGCTGGGGTGTTCAGCAAGCAATGACAGGATGGAACTCTGAGGCAGGCTTTTGCCTACCACTGCAGAGAGTAATCTGCCTTTAGCAGAGTTTCTCTTTTTTTATTGGGAAGGGGGTTCCCACTGCCAGCCTTACAGTTACCTCCTTCTGAAATACAATGGGGGGACAGGTATAGGACAGATGTTCAATGCCAAAAGGGAGAAATAGGCAAGAAAAGAGGGATTACTGATCCCAAGGAAGTTCAAAACCCAGCGGGGCAAACAACACCAAATCCTCAGTCTCCACAATAATCTTTGATTCCACTTCCCACCTGACACACTGAGGTGGGGTTGGGCCCCCAGGCCTCAGACAGCCCCACCTGCATGGCTTTGCTGGGCTCTGTCCACTCAGCAGCTCTCATGGGTTGGAGTCTTGTGGCTGCAGCTCTCTCCACTGCTGTTGCACACAGGTAGCTCTCCAGTTCTGGGGTGTCAGCAGCAACACATCCCTGCACCTCCACTAGGCATTGGCCTGGTGGGGATTCTCAGCAGTGGCTTTTCCCCTGTGATAAGTCTCTGCCTGGACCCCTGACTATCACAACATCCTTTCAAATCCAGGTGGAGGAAGCCATGCCTCCACAGCCCTTGCATTCTGTGAGCCTGCAGAATCAGTATAACACCATGTGGAGGCACCAGGGTTTAGAGTTTGTACCTGAAAGGGCAGCCCCAGCTGCACCTGGGCTGGCTTGAGCCGCTGTTGGGGCAGCTGAGAAGCACCTCACTGGAATGCAGGGGCAGAGACCTGAGGCAGCCCAGGGCAGTGAAGGCTGGGCCTGAGGATACCATGGTGGGCCTGGAACACATGGCTCTGCTTTCTGGAAGCTCACAGTGTGGTGTAGGACACAGACTGACATTAAGCTAGGGTGCAATTACAAAGTGAGGAATTTGAAGAAAAGGAATAATTTGTAACTAGCCTGTAACTGCAACTAACTTTCCTGAGGAAGTGACACTTGAACTGAGAGCTGATAAATAAATACAAGTTAAGTGGGTAAAGATGAGAAGAAAGGGAGAGGGAATGGTTGAAATGTTCACTGGCAAAATGAGACAGATTCTTTTGTAGGTTCAAAAGAGGCCATTGCAGAGAAAGGGAATAAGGGCTATGTGAGATGCAAATGAAATTCTTTGTCAGTGGCCAGACCACATAAGACTATATAAATAATTTCATATTTGTTAAAAAAAAAAAAAACGGATGAAAAGACTTTGGTAGGTTTACGCAAAAAAGTAGGATGATAAGAATTGCATTTTTAAGTGATGACTAGAGCTGTAGGGCTGAGACTGGGTTGGAGGGTAGCCCTAGCTAAAGCAAGGATACCAGTCAGAAGGCTGTTGCAACATCCCAAGTAAAATGAGATTATAGCTTTAATTGAATGATGGGTCAAGATGGAGAAGATTGAAAAGTTTTCAATCATGTAAACCTTTAATTAAACATAATAAGAATTTGTTAATGGAAAGTATGTGAAAGAATGAAGGTAATAATTGCATGCTATTGTCATTTAAGATGCAACTGGGTACTGTCAGTAATTTATTTTCTTAATATTCTTATATATCCATTCTTCTTTATGTGCTGTGTATATTAATGTAATATAGTGAAAAGAAAAAAAGAAAGTAAAAACTGTGGCATTGTCTTTTCATCTGCTAAATTTCCTATTATTTTCTTTATATCTTATAAGAAAATACATATGTAAGTATTTCAGAATTAATTATCCATTTTCTGAAGCTAATAACACTATAAATTGAGAGTAATTCACAGATGGGGACAAATACACGTGCACACATTTCTGTTTCTGTACCACATTAATAGACTAAATAGACTTTTTAAAAATCACATTTGGAAGGCATATTTGGTATTGCCTGCCTTATTATATAGACTTGTATTTTACAAACATCTATATAATGTCAACTGCATTACTAAAATCCTCCATTTTATTATTAGTTTGTCTGATATTAAAAGCGAATAAAGAGGTATTGATATGCAAGACTCCATACTAGTCTCTAACAAATACAGCTCAATTCCTCCCTGATGAGAAGCCAACACAAGGACAATACAACTTTCTCCCTACCCAGAGAAATACTATAAACAAAAATCCTTCCGTGAGGTCAGGCAATGTAGTCTACAGCTCAAAAGAAGAAGCCCCATACACCAAGGATTCATTTCCTAAGAGAAGAGGCTATGGCAAGGAAGAGAAGATTTTTGAAAATATTGGCTTTGTGTTCTTCACAATAGTCAGAAAAATACTGTCTCTGTGTTACAGAAGACAAAGAAATACAATGAGAAAGGGAATGGCTTCACTGAGATGAAGAATATGGTGGCAAAATCTAAAATCCATATGGTTGCAGCAAAGAGAAAACTTGGCATGGCAATAATTAAGATAACAGAGTAGAAATGGAACATATAATCCTCTCACATAACAACAAAAAATAACTAAAATAAAGGAAAGCATATAGTGGAAATGGAGAAGACAATAGACTGTTAGATCCTCTTATGAGATAGAACAATAAAGAAAGGAAAATTCATGACACTCTAGCCTGGACAACAGAGCGAGACTCTGATTCCAAAAAAAAAAAAAAAAAAAAGAAAGGAAAATAGAGATCTCTAGGAACGAGTATTGGCTAAATAAGGATACCATTAAATTAACTACAGAGGTAGTTCAAGTAGATCAAGACAACGACACAGCCATGGCTCACATTTTCAGCAAGATGCTTTGTCATTTTCTTCATGACATTTTCTGAAGACAAATATGTAGAAGTATGAGCTAGCTGCCAAAATAATTGATTCATGGCAAATCGTCTTCCTTGAGGAAGAAAGCTGAACTAGGCAACGTTGTCTAGGCTGGGCTTCCACAAAGACATAATTATAACAGAAAAATTGTGGATGACAAAGCTGAAATGATATTTATTGTTTGATAATTAATTCATATCACACTAACAATTCTAAAAAGCTGTTATAACATGTTGAAATAAAACATCAAAAATGAAAGGAGATAGATGCACTTCATTTGAGATTAAAAATAAATTACAAATTTAAAAATAAATTACAAAATTCCATTTTATGGTAGTTAATATGAAGAAGCCCTAAAGGTTCTGGGTTTTTTTTAACCAATGTGAAGCAGTATATACTGTAGGGTCTATAAACGCTATCCCCATGTTAGAAGCCAGAAGTAAAGCTCCGGAGAGCTTTGAAAATCCCAACAATGAGGGTGCCCTTTGAAGAGCAACAATCCTTATAAAGAAATAGTCAAAGTTGCTCATTTGCCAAGTCAGAGGGCTACACTAACCACATAGCTCAACTGGAATCAACTGTATAAAATATGGATTCTTGGTTCCTTAAAAATTCGATAAACTTCATCTGAAATCATCTTTTGATGTGCTTTGATTGCCATTTCAATTTCTTTAATGATTATTGTCTTGTCTAACTTTTCTAATATTTTTCTTGTGCTAATTTAGGTATTTTACAATTTTCCTATGTGATTTCAATAATCCAAAGCTAGGTTATCAAAAAATGATTAGCATAAATTGCTGATAATATTTTTCCTTTCTGTTGTGTCTATTGTTTCTTTTATTATTATTGCTATTACTATTCTTGTGCATATTTCTTAATTAGACCCTCTTAAATTTATTTTCTTCATTATTCTGGCCAAAAGTTTTTCTATCATATTTACTTTTTGGAGAATTAGCATATTATTTTGTCAATCTTCTGCATTTTTAAATTTATGGATATCTTTCCTTTTCTTTCTTATTTCCTCCCTCCCTGTCCTGTTTCTTTACTTTTGTTCTATTACTCTTTCAAATCTTTTCTGTTGAATTCTTAACTCATTTTTATCAAAAAGCATTTTGTGGTATATACCCAAAAGAATTGATAATAAGAACTCAAACAGGTATTTGTATACTCATGTTCAGAGTGGCATTATTCACAACAGCCAAAGAGATGGAAGCAACCAAGTGTGAATGGATACACAAAATACGACATATGCACAAATGAAATATTATTTAGCATTTTTAAAAAGAGGAATTCTAATTCTTGCTATAAGATAGATGACCCTTGAATACATTATGCTAAGTGAAATAAGTCAGTCACAAAAGGACAAATATCATATTATTACTCTGATATGAGGTTCCTACAGTAGTCAAATTCATAGAGACAGTATTAAATGATTTCATTGTTTAGTTGCCAATATTTTGTATTTTTCTTATAATATGCATTTTAATCAAAGGTTATTTTATAGTATGTTATTTAAGTTTCAAGTCATGGGGTTTTTAAAGTCTCCTCTTGCTTTTGATTTCTAATTTAAGTAAAGAGATTGTTTTTATTTCAGCTTATTATGGGGGTACAAAAGTTCTGATTATACATAAAAGATATTTTTATATGAAGTTCATTTCTTAAAATTTATATATCTGGTATATTTTGAAGAGCGAGTTATCAGTACTCAAAATAATGTGTATTCTCTACTTTTTGATAAAATTTTATGTATTATTTATGTTCAGTCTTAGTTATAACTTTTATATCTTTGCTTATTTTTGTCTGCTTGATCTATGCATTTTTCAAAGAAATGCATCCAGATCTTCTATTTTGCTTGTTAATTTATCTGTTTCTCACATGACACTATCACTTGTCGATTTATATATTTGTAATAACATCATGACGGTGCAATAGGTTAATGATCATTATGACTTCCTGACACAGCTTCCTTTTACCAAGATAAATTTTCCCTCTTAGCTTTCAAAATTTCTTTTTCTTTTTCATTACATTCTATTTTTTCTGATAGCAAATTTGCTAACCTTGGATTTCCATCAGTTCATATTTTTCTGGTGTATACTTTCTCATCCCTTTCTTCTCACTTTGTTTTCTTTTCTTTTACCTGTATTTTTTTGTTTTATCTCTCATAGACACATTTTTGCATGACTATATTTAATCAACCTAAGAGTCTCTGTCTTTGATCTCTGAGGTTAATTATTTAATTTATTTTGATTACTATTTGGTATTATTTTTACTAGCTTATTTTCTATTCTTCATGTTCTGTTGTTTCTTGTTTCTTTTTGTTTGAGAGTCATATACTCTACTCAAAATGTAAGAAGGCCTAAAATGTGTTTATTTTTTCCTTTAAATTTTCTTAAGTATATCAAAATGTACATTATCTTACTGAACAACTTAACATAAACCTTAATATGCTGTCTGCTCCATTGGTGTTATTATTCGGTGTTTCCCACTTTTACCACAGACTATCTTGTTATCTTCCTGTTTCAATTCTTAATCATTAGGGCTATAATTTCAAGAGAAGGGAATCATCTTTTAGGCTAAAAATTAAATTTCCTAAGTGATTTCCCTCACATTACAGACCATATAGCTCATCGCCACTTCCTAAGTATAGCTTTCTTCTTTCTGGAGTACTTTCTCCAAAAAGGGTTTTCAGAGAGTCTCCTGAGGGCTTATGCATCAGAAAATATACCTATTGCCCCCTCCAATTTACATAGGTATTTAATTTCTATCAACTGGATATATATTACATCTTTAAAGTCTTTTCTTTCAATGCCTTAAAAATGTTACTCCATTTACTTCTTGCCTCCAGTGTTGCTGTTGAGAATTCTGATGTCAGTATAATTTTTAAATTTTATACACGATCTGCTCTTTCTTTCTAATCACTGTTAATATTTTCTCATCAAGTCTGATATTCTCAAATTTCCTACAACCTGTTTTGGTGTGGCTGTCCTTATTGCTCCTGTTAGCTCTTCTATGAGCTTTTAAATTATTATTTTCATTATTATGTGTCTTTCTTCTTTAATTCTATAAAACAATTTGCCATTTTTTTTTCAATTATGTCCTTTGCTTCCTTTTTTTCTTCTTAATTTTGTGGGATAATCATTCTGTGGATAATGACACTTCTATTGCTCTTCTCTATAATTTTTTGCTCTTCTCTATAACTGTGCCTCTTTATTCTTTAATGCTACCTTCTGGAAGAGGTCTGCACCTATTTCCCAGCCTGAAGCTGGATCTATTCTGCTATCTATCTCATTCATTATGTTCTTTACTTATATCATCATTTTCTCATGCCCACTATTTCTCCTTTGTTCTTTTTTCTAACTCTTCCTACTTTATGTTGCCAATTTTCCCACTTAGCTTTTTAAAAAAATGTTTAATTGTGGTTTTAAAAAAACATGTAACATTTACCATCTTAACCATTTTTCACGTGTACAGTTCAGTAGTGTTAAGTGTATTCACATTGTTGGGTAACAAATCTCTTGCAAAATTGAAACTCTATACCCATTAAACAACTCTCCATCTCTCCGTTTTCCTCTCCTGAAAGCCCCTGGCCATTTCTCTTTTTGAGAATATCTATTAAGCATATTTTAAATTACTTATCTATATGCTCAAATAATTCTCATTCATCTAGTCTAGGTTGTTCAAATTTTTTGTCTTTTTCTTATAGTGGATGTTCTTTTCAGTTGTCTGATAATTTTATCCCAGGCTGTCATGCTCCCCTGAGGATATCAGTTATTTTGTCTGGAAATGTGTACCAAAGAGTAGCCAAACCTCAGACCCAAGGTTGTGATGCTCGTGATGGCTTTAAGAAGGTAGAGGGTGTGCACTCCAGAGGACACTCATGTGGCAGGGAAGGACCACCTTATCTGTTGACCCCTCACTAAATGACCATTCACCTTGGGGAACTGCTGTACCTACACAGTCGCCATTGCTCCTTTCTAAAATCTTTCCTTGCTCCCTTGTAACTTTCCAGGCGTTGAGGCATGAAGAGGAAGGTGGAATGGCTCACAGTCTGCTGGTTGCCTGTGTTCATCTCTTCCCTTCAGCAGTGTGGGCCGTGGAGCCCAGATGCTGTTCCACAGGCCCTGCAGCTCGGGGCTAGCACTGCTACTTACCTGCCTTACAGTGGAGGGGCCACAACCTGATCTTGCAGTATGGTAGACAGCAGAGAGTAAAAATCAAAATATCTCCCTCAACCGTGTTGCCTGTCCTACCTCAGGCGTAAGATGTCATTTTTTCTCACACTATGTGACAACCACCTTCTGTCTTTTTAAGGTTTCTCGGTTTTTACTTCAGTTCCTAAGATGCAAATACTCTTCTCTCACTTGCATGGCATCTCCAAAATGAGATTAGGGAGAGAATCAAGAACCTGACCCATTTCACAAGTTGTTAAAAATCATTTTTTTTACTAAATCTTTATTGTGAGATTAACGAAAACAAGATAACTTCTGCCTCACAGGGTTGGGTTAAGTATCAAATAAATAATTACATATGAAAGTGGTTTACAAGGTAAAAACAAATCACAAATGTAAATTATAATGGTTGGTATGAGACAAAATCATCACAGTTTGAATGCATTTTTCTCACGCCCACATCCAGTGAACCACCAAACCTGTCTTCCTTTCTCTTCAAAATATACCCAAATCTGACCACTTTCCACCTCACCTGCTGTCACCAGGTTGGGAGAGTGGCTGGTCCAAGCCACCCTCAGGGCTCACCTAGATTGCTGCAGCAGCCTCCTCACCTCCTTACTGGTCTCCCTGCTTCTGCTGTGGCCCCTATGGTGTGATTCCATTAATATGCAGGTCAGATCACATCAGCACCCTGCCCCAAACCCTCTAACGGCTCCAAAATCCAAAGCTCTCACTGCTCACAAGACCCAAGATCTGCTCACAAAACCCAAGATCTGCCCACTGCCCCTCCGCAACCCCCATCTGACCTCATCGCTGACCACTGTCCCCCTCTGAGCTGTTCCTCAAACACTGCAGGCCTCTTCAGCCTCAGGGCCTTTGAGGGATATTCCCTCTGACGGAAATCCACATGGTTCACCCCTAGCTTCCATGTCTTTATGCAAAAATCCTCAATTCAGTGAGGCCTTCCACGGTCACCTATCCCTGATAAATCATACCCCCTTTCCCTGCTGGTTTTTTTTTTTCTTTAGTATTTATTATTTAATAATATCTAACATAAATTAGATTTGTTTTTGTTTGTTGTTATTCTCATCCCTAAAATGCAAACTCCATGAGAGTAGGGGGTTTTGTCTATTTTGTTCACTTCTGTATTCCTAGAACTTGGAAGAGACGGCTTCCCTCCCCATAGTCCAAATGCTGGTGACTCTCCAAGGCCAAGGTCTTGAGAGCTGGAATCAGGAAAAAGATCATCGTATACAAAACTAGAAAGGCTGTCTTAGCAAATTGTTTCATCTCAGTCTACAGAGGGACCAGCTGCTGTTAAAACTCTGTGAGGACTACAGAGAACGTAAATCAATACATGATAGCTTCGTGTTTCTAGTCCAACAGGTCAGGGGTACCACCTACTGGCAAGCTTTTTAAAGCACAGGACAGGATTTTAGGGAAATAAACTCTCCAAGGTTGAATCTGTAAAATTAAATAAATGATGAGGTAATCTATCTCACGTATTAAGAAGTCATAATTTGATTTCTAGTTTAAAATTATAACTGAGAAGCAACCCCTGATACAGCTTTTGCCAAGTTTCAGCAAATCTATTTGTAAAGCCACAATAAAAGCACAAATTACAAGCATATTGAATATCAACAATACCTTAAAACTATTGAAAACAATCCAGGGTAAGTTTTTTTGATTATGAAACTAAGTCATTGGTTTTAAAATGTAATTTGTTGTATACTTAAGAGTTTAGCTCATTAAATAAAAGCTATTTGAAAACAAGTAAAGCACATGTTATTAATTCAGGCATTTATTAAACAAATATTTACTGAGTACCTGCAAAGTGTCCAGAACTATCCTAGCTGCTGGAAGCATCACTAAGCACAAGTCAGATCAGATCCCTGCTCACGTGGAGTTTCTATGCTACTTAATGAATGCAATTAGCATAAAATAAACGACTAAAGGAATAAACTAAAAGTAAACTTTCAGACAGTTATAAGGGCTTTGAAGGAAACAAAGCAGAATAGCTGTACAGACTGATTCTAAAGGCCAAAGGAATTTTTATCTAGGGCAATCAGAAAGAATGTATCCATTAACAGCTACTGCACAACACACCACATAAAAACTTAGCAACTTAACACGAGGAACATGTACTACAGTACTTGTGATTCTGTTTGATGGCTGAGCAATCTTCATCTAGGCCGGTTCAGCTAGGGTTGGATGAACTTGGACAGCCTCACTCACAGCTCTGAGGCCTGACCAGGATGACTGGGGTCCCTGTTACGGCAGAAGGGTTCCCAGAAGCAAGAGAGGAAGATGGGCTCATAGTAAAGGGAGATGAATGGGAAGTCACATACATTAACCATGAATAACTTCTGCTTTCCATCTTTATGTGATTAAAAAAAAAAAAAAACCTCTGGACATACTGAACATGGGTTTACTTCTTTAATCAATGTGTTAGTTTTCTATTGCTGCTGAAACAAATTACCACAAATTTAGTGTCTTAATACAAATTTAATGGAAAGACATCCCATGTTCGTAGATTGGAAGACTTAATATTGTTAAAGTGTCGATACTTCTTAAAGAGATCTATAGATTTAAAATTCCAACAATGTTTCTTGCAGAAATAGAAAAAAAACTATTCTAAAATTCATATGGACTCCCGAGATACACCAAATAGACAAAATAATCTTTAAAAAGAAGAACAAAGTTGGAAGTCTCACACTTTCTAATTTCAAAACTTACCACAAAACCATCATAATCAAAGCAGCATGGTACAGCCTAAAGACAGACAGATAGACAGTTTCAATAGAATAGAGAGTCCAGAAATAAATCCCACATATATGGTCAAATGACTTTCAACAAGGGTGCAAAAATCATTCAATAAGGAAAGGACAGTTTTTTTCAACAAAGGGTGTTTAGAAAGCTGGATCTCCATGTGCAAAAAAGAAGAAACTATACTATTACCTTGCATCACATACAAAAATAAACTCAAAATGGATCAAAGAACTAAACATAGAACTAAAATATAAAACTGTTGGAAGAAAACCTAAGGAGAAAAAGCTTCATGACACTGGTCATGTGTTGTATGAATGATGTATTGTATATGACACCAAAGTGCATGCAACAGAAGAAAAAAACAAATAAATTGAGTTTCATCAAAATTAAAAACTTTTCTGCATCAAAGGACTTATCAATAGAGTAAAAAGGCAACCCCTAGAATGGGAGAAAACATTTATAAATCATATATTTAATAAGGGATTCATATCCATAATATAGAAATAATTCCTACAACTAAAAACAAAAGCAAAAACAGCAGCCCAATTAAAATGAACAAATGACTTGAATAGACATTTCTCCAAAGAAGAAATACAAGTGGCCAATAAGCACATGAAAACATGCTCGACATTGCTAATCATTAAGGAAATGCTAGTCCACAATGAGATACCACTTCATACCCAGTAGGATGGTTATTATCAAAGAAAAAAAGGAAAATAACAAGGGGTGGCAAAAATGTGGAGAAATTGAAACTATTGTGCATTGCTGGTGGGAATGCAAAAGAGTAAATGGTGCAGCTGTTGTGGAAAATAGTATGGCAGTTTCTCTAAAAATGAAACAGAATTGCCACATGATCCAGCAACCCTACTGCTGGGTATATACTTAAAAGAATTGAAAACAGGGATTCAAACAGATGTTTGTACACCCACGTTCAAAGCATTATTGACAACAGCAAAAAGCAGAAGTCTCCACCGACAGATGGAAAGATACACAAAATATAACACAAACATACAATGGAATATATTCAATATCTAAAAGGAAGGAAACTCTGACACATGCTACAACATGGATTAACCTTGAGGACATTATACTGAGTGAAATAAGCCTGTCACTGAAGGACAAATATTATATGATTCCATTTATATGAGGTACCTATAGTAGTCAAATTCATAGAGACACAAAGTAGAATGGTGGTTGCCAGGGGCCTTGGGAGGGGAGAATGGGGAATTAGTGTTTAATAAGTACATAATTTCAGTTGGGAAATATGAAAAAAATTCTGGAGATGGATGAATAGTTGTGATGGTTGCACAACAATATGAATGTAAATTTTATGTTATGGATATTTAACCACAAAACACACACAAATTTATTAGTATACAGTTCTGTAGGTTAGAAGTCTAACACAGGCTCCAGGAGATAATCCTGATTTTTCCCAGCTTTTAGAGGTTGCCCACATTCCTTGGTCCACGGCCTCTTCCACCATCTTCAAAGCCAGCAGTATAGCATCTCTCTAATCCTTCTATCACCACATCTCTTTCTTTGAGGACTCTGATGAAAGGATTGGGCCCACCAAGGTGATCTAGGATAATCTCCCCATTTCAAATTCCACACTGCAATCCCTTTTGCCACATAAGGTAACATGTTCACAGGTTCTGGAGATTAGGACATGAATGCCTTTGGAGGTCATTATTGTGCCTAACACAGTCAGTTTTCCAAGGACACAGTGAAGAATGCTATCATTCAAAGACCACTCTTCTTAGGAATCCCATGCTATGAAGGCCAGGTGACCCCATCTAGCATGGCATTGAGCTTTTTCCTCTTTTGTACTGTGTCATTCATTTTATTCTGTTCCTCTTTTAGGGACATCCTGAGGCTCTGTCTCCTATTCTTGATGTCTCTATAAAACTACGTTTAGTATTTTTTTATATTCATGGAGAATTTCCTATGTAACAGGCTAAGTACTTTACATATGTTGACCCATTTAGCCCTGCCAACAACCCTATGAAGGAAGTACTATCAATATCCCCATTTTTACATATGTCATAACTGCAATACAGAGAAAAAGGTTAAATAACCTGCCCAGGCTCACATGGCTAGTAAAGAGAAGAGCCAGGATTCAAACTCAGCCAGCCTGATTCCAAAATCTGTGCTCTTACTTACAATATCACACTGCTTCTCACTGTTATTTCTGCTATTTTATTCCATCAATTTATATGAGTTATTTTGTCTCACTCTTGGAATTTTGAGGAGGCATGGAAGAGACAGAAACTGATCCAGTTGTGATTGTGCTATGAGTTTCTTGCTCTGGATGAGGAATCCTAAGTTGGGAGGCAATAAATAATAAGAATAAATAATAATAAAAGTCACAGAATGCTCCGAGATTTCATTTCCTACTGATCTCAGTGGCAGAGACTACCAATTAAAGGCCTAAATCAGGAGAATCTGAGGCACTTGGTTGATTGTGTCTGGGTGTGAAAAGCTAAGGGTTTATGTGGTAGTGGATATATGTGCATAAGAGGAGTCCTTCCTTCCCTACTGCAAAAAAAAAATTTTTATTTTATATAAAATTTTAGATTGCACAAGCTCATCTTTTGAGATATATTATTAGGTAGAATCACTGATTCTACTTACTCAACAGTTTACCTCCACGGCACACAATGATTCCTCAACACTCAAACATGGGTACTGGCAGAATCATTAGAGAACTTGTTGAAAATACAGATTGTAGAATTTAATCTATGATCTAATAAATCAGAATCTCTACAGATAGGGCCTGAGAATTTTATTTTGTTTAAGATACAACAATGATTTTTATGTAGCTGGTCCAATAAGACTGACATTTCCTTATCTATGCATTAGTCAACCCAATAAGAAAATACAGCAATAACATTGTGCATTAAGTTGGAAACCATGACAAAATTTCAATTTTAATATGTTGGTTCTTCAGAATGAATGATTTCAGGATCTTTGCCAAAGTCTCACTTTTGCTTCCAAAAAGGAACCTCAGCAAGCATTTATCCCAACCCCATGAGCAGGCCAGGAGCCAATCAATAAATAAGAATAAAAGTGGCCAGGTGCAGTGGCTCACATCTGTAATCCTAGCACTCTTTTAGGCCGACGCAGGAGGATTGCTTGAG
>CM052440.1:76553359-76599209 GCA_028533085.1 Varecia variegata | reverse complement strand
TCAGGAATTTGAGACCAGCCTGAGCAAGAGCGAGAGCCCCGTCTCTACTAAAAATAGAAAAAATTAGGCGGCGTGGTGGTGCGTGCCTGTAGTCCCAGCTACTCTGGAGGCTGAGGCAGGAGGAGGATCACTGGAGCTCAGAAGTTGGAGTTTGCAGTGATCAATGATGATGCCACTGCACTCTAGCAGGGCGACAGAGCGAGACTCTGTCTCAAGAAAAAAAAAAAAGAATAAAAGTGGCATATGAAAAGCAAAACTTTATGATTAGGTGCTGAGGGGCTTCTTGTATGAAGCACAGAGAAGATGTTACTCTCCTGGGTCATTATAAACAGGCTACATGGCCCTTAAACATATAAAAAGATATTTGAATTCACTCATAAGAGAAATGTAAACTCAAACTGTATCTCATTTATCAGATGGGCAAAATTTTTTAAAGTTTCTCAACCTATTTTGTTGGTAAAATAGGAAATAAGGGCATTCATTGCTGGAATGTTTGCCAATTGGTATAATGCCTATAGAAGTGTCAAAGAACAAAATTTCAATAAATTGAGTTTAAAGATCTAATTGGCTTTCATTACCAATTCATAAATTGGGCAACATCCATCTATAAAATAGAAAGGTACTCCATGGGGCATAGTATTAACAGAACAGTTGGTTTCTGTGATGGAGTTCGAACAGGAACAAGGAAACAGCATCATATAACAAAGCGATTGGTTAACATCAGGTTACTTCAGGTTACTTTTCTCATAAGGTTTAAAGCAAAGAGGACTTTCTTATCAGGCAGGCTCAGGTTGACTGGCCCTGTTTAATCGATTACTGTGAATCTTGCATTTTTTTGGAAAAGTGGCCTGTTTGGGGATTTTCCTGTTTTTTAAAGTTTCAGTTTGATTATGTGTCACTTATCATCTGCAACTCCATTTTGGTTTGTTCTCTTGGGGCCTAGCACAGGAGTAGCGTCCAAAACAATGACCTCCCATTGAGTAATACCTAACAAAACCGCCTGTGTGCTTATCTTTAGATACAGCATTTCCTCTTCTAGGAATTTATCCGGAAGAGGTACCTCCAGCAACAGAAAATAAATATGAACAAAGTTAATCATTATTCCATTGCTTGTACTCACAAAATGTTGGAAACAACCTATTAATAATTGCTCATATATATAGGAGAGTAGTTAAATAAACTACGATATAGCCACATAATGAAGTACTAAGCAACCATAAAAAAAAGAATGAGAGCAAGAACTGATGAGGAATGATCCCTGTCATATACTGTTAAAGGAGAAATGCATACATGCCACAGTTTTGTAAGAAAAGAAGGAAAATAAGAACATATTCATATATCTGCTTATTTTTGCGAAAGAATAAAAAAGGACAGCTAAACTGGAAATTAATAAGATTGGTTACCTCCAGAAGGTGGGTGGGAATAGGATTTTAGGGATTGGGGATCAGGAGAGTAAAAGTTTTTGTATATCTTTGATTTGGGAGTATCATGTTAATGTTTCATATGCTCAAAAAGCATAAAACCAACAAGGATGGGGAAAGAAACTAAAATAGAATTTTAAAACATACAAAACAAATAAACTTAAATATATTTCAAATACATACTACAACCTAACTGAAAGGAAACAAATAGCTAACTTGTCCTACAACATAGATAGTACCTTGACACTATGCCCTCAGTCTAAACTAATATTAAACTCTGGTTAGTGTTAGTTTGCTCCCTGTGATACGGATTAGCAATTCTAAAGCTACTGAAGGTACATTTGGGGATTCTAATCTAAGATGGAACAAATGAACATGGCCTTTTGTATCTGTGGGTTCTGGATAGGGACTTGAGCACCCACGGATTTGGGTCCCTGCAGGGGTCCTGGAACCAATTCCCTGCTGGCACCGAGGGAGGGCTGCAAAGGTACTGAGTGTGATGGAAGCCAGGTTTGTTGAAGAAGGGAACCGTAAATATAGAAAGAGAAAGACTAGCATGTGGTCTTGAATTGGAATTGTAGGAATCAGTATGAATTCCTAGTTTTAAAGACAGAGAATGAAGTAGATACGTATATGTGTATTTGTGTGTGTGTGTTTCTTAGCTCTGTCTGCCTGAAAATAAAGAATTCCACAGTTAGTAATTAGCACAATTACCTACCAGGTATTGTTTTCTAAATTCCATTCTGCATTCTGAACGAAGGATCCTAGGGAAAATAGCTGATTCCAGGCCTAGGGCGGTAAAAAGCACAAGATGATTCTAGAATACTTTGTTGGGCCATAAAATAAGGATTTTTTTTTAAATGATGGAGATATATCAAATGACAGAGGAGCAAGATTAAAGTTCTCCCATTGGCCAAATACAGGATAATTTTGTATGAATAGTATAACTATAAATAATAATAGCAATGAATCACAGAATTCTATAATTACATAGAATTATACAGAGTAATAGCAATGAATTATACAATGCTGTAATTATATATAATTATAGAATTCTTATAATTATAGAATTACATAGAATTACAATAATTATAGAATTTTTTCAAATAGAATATGAAGCTAAAAGTCTATACTGAAATAAATAAAGTTCTTCCTTACCTTATAAAGTCAACCATTAAATGTTGAAGAAATGATAGAATTAAAAAATAATTGCTTTGCAACTATCATAATAATTAGAATTTGTTTAAACAAGAATCACCAAGGGATGCTAAAATTAGTAGATGAAATTTTAATGATGAACAGAGTATTTGCATGGTCTTAAAGTTTTTTGCTACAAATTACTTTTACGTACAAAGGAGGAAATAGTAATTTTAAAGCAGAGAAACCTGGCAAACACATTAACCAAGTGATTAAAGCTAGCATTACCAGCAATGAGACAAACCAATATCATGTACTTTCTCACACTGAATCACTGAGAAAAACACATCACTTTCATAGTGTTTTTCCAAAAAGAATGCATAACCTGAATCTAGTCATGCAGAAACCTCAGACAGACTCAAATCAAGAGACATTTTACAAAATAACTGGCATAGTCTTCAAAAATGTCAAGGTTATGAAAGACAAAGAAAGGCTGAGGAACTGATCCCAGATTAAAGAAAGCTATAGATGCATGACTCTGGATTGGATCCTGGAACAGGAAAAAATAATTCATCTATAAAGGACAATTAACGAAATTTACATGTGACTATAGATAATAATAATTTGAAGGGGGGCTTTCTATGGTAAATTTCTTGTTTTGTGTCATTGTATGTCGTAATGTAAGAGAATGTCTTTGTTTCAAAATATATACCTTGAAGTATTTGGCAGTAAAGGAGAATCATGTTGCAACTTACTCCCAAAAACTCCAGAAATTGTATGTGAATATGTGTGTGTGAGAGAAAACACAAATGAGAGAGCAAATGGGGCAAAATGTTAACAATTAGTGAACCTGAATAAAGGCTATGCAGCAGTTATTTCTACTATTTTTGCAACTTTTCTGCAAATCTGAAATTATATCAAAACTAAAAAATACCAAAAAGTTGTTTAACATGACTGACTAAATGTTTGCTATAATGCTTCCCTATTCTAAAATCTCTATGGCTAGGATTCTGATTCCTTTTCCTGGGAAGAGTCAATGCAAATACAACCAGGCAGTGCACACCTTAGAATGGACAGAAATCTTTCTCTTCCTATTTTCTATTGCATGAACTCAATGTGTTAAAGATTTTTTAATTGTGGCATTTATTTTTCTCACTATATAATCCTAAGTGACAATGGAGGGTATAATGTCTAAATATAGTTCCTGCCTCTGTTGTAATCAGTTATAGAAGAGGAGACACTGGCTCAAAGGACCATATTTTGGAAAACTGCCTTCAATTTCAGCAACCATAATTTTTAAGCCTTTGTGTGTTATGTTTTATCTTGCCCTGCCCTGACAATTCCAAGGGTGGTATTAAAGTATCTCCAAATTCCCTCCCTTGCCCCAACTCTATAGACCAAACAGTTTAGTACCAATAAAATACATAATATACAGGTAGAAATAAACTAGAAAAAAATTTATTGAAATAACTGATGCTCTGATTTATATCAGTTGCCTCACAGAGGACTCTCAGGGCCCAGGGTGAGAGTTTAAAATCTCAAGTCAAATCTTTCCACTTAGCACAATAATCCTTCTCCTCAACTCCCATGGCAGAATAACCACAACAACAATAATAAATAGCATGTGCCAGGCACTGTTCTAAGTGGCTTATAAGTACTAATTAATTTAAATTATTGTATTAATTATGTAATTTATTATTACAATACTTATTTTATAGAAGAGAAAAACCAAGGCACCAAACTGATTAGGTCAGCTGCCTAAGGTCACAAAGTTAGTAAGTTTGGGGCTGGGATTCAAACACAGACCCTCTGGCTCCAAAATCTGGGTTCTTAATACCTATAATGTGCCACTTTCTATGTGGTAGTTTATTTTTTGCTACATAAAACTTTCACATTTTTATAAAGTCCTATGTATCAATCTTCTGCTTTATAGTTTCTAATTCCATGCCATGCTTGACATTAAATTAATCTGTCATTTATACACTTTTAAGATTTACAATTTTAAACTTCAAATTATAAAAATTAAATATAGCTCTGACAATGAGGACAAGGTTAATTGTCTGTTTTTAGTTAGGCTTTTACTTCTACATCAGGTTAGTTAATTTTCTCCTTTTTTAAAATAATAGAACTATAAATGAGGTACTTGGGTTAAAAATATATAGAAAATGGGTAAATGTACTGTCAGTCCATCATTTTTTAGCTCCTCAAATTTTTACTAATATGCGGAAAATAGCCCAATATTTTTTATCAGAAGCTAATGTAGTGGCCCCTTGATATAATTTGTACAACTTAAGATTAAGTCAAATATATTTGCATTTAGTTTACACCAGATAAAACATTAACTACACATGAAATTTTTTTTTTTTTAATTTTTTAAGTAGCCATAGGTTGCCATTCTGATGGGCTGGGAAGCAGAGCCTCCGGCCAGAAGCCAGAAACACATGCTTCTAATTTTTTTAAATTACAGAAAGTTAACTGTATGGAATTTAGGAAAGATGTTGGCAATAGAGTTTTATTTTTTTTAATCTTTTCAAATTCTCACATAAAAATTGACTAAATAACTAGATAGCAAAACCAGAAACCCATGGGCAACATTTACCATGAACTTAAGTGGCAAGATTCTGCAATAACCCAAAATATAAGTGAATGAGGACAAAAAATCCACGAGCTCTCAAAAACTGCCTGTTCTTGGCCGTGTGTAGGAAGCGGAGGGAAGCAACAGAGAGCACCCGATCAGCCTGAGAGCAAGACATGTCCAAAGGGCCAACCAGGAATCATGAGAACAAGTAGAGGGTCAATGGAAGGAAAGCCCCTAAAACTGTGAGGGACTTTGCTGGCTGCAGTGACAGCTGGGAGCAACAGTCCTGAGTGAGGTATGAAAGGGTTGGAAGAGTCTGGCCACATGAGCACTTGAAATTGAACCCCAAGGGTTCCCACAGTGAGGAGAAATTGCTAGAGTACTCCAATTTGAGCAGGACAGCGACAAAAGGGACAAAGAAAGTGAAGTTCCAGATAAAAATGGAGGACAGAAACATAGGCAAGAAATTTCATAAAGTATGCCATTACATTTCTTCAGACTATAAGAAAACAACAGAAGAGGAAGCTTTATGAAGTTAGAAAAGCTATCTTGATGTATGTCTCCTTACAAAAATTTAGGTGTATATAAAAGTGATATCATATAAAAATTTAAAATTATTAAAGAATCTTGATCAAATCTTTCATAAAATTATCATGGAAAAAAAGGAGAGTAAGAAGCAAAAAAGCAATGCTATAGTCGATGAAAGCACTTTAAAAAGATGCCTGCAGAAAGGATATGAAACATAACCTTCTAATAGAAATAAGACAACAGAACTCAGAAAAAAATTAGAAATAAAAGAAAAAAATAATTTCACAAAATCTGAACCAGAAAGAACACAAAAATAAATACACACAATGAATAGTGTCTTAAGAGATATGGAAGTTGTAAAAAGGAAGACATTTTTTAACATCATAAATGAAGAAGATTAAAAGGATTAAAGAGAAAGTAATATATATATATATATTAAAAAATGGCTGAAGAAGAGCCACCATACAGTTACTAGGAATCCCTAAAGAAGAAAACCAAAGCAAGGTAATGGAACAAATTCTAAAAGCACTAACTCAAGAAAATTTTCCTGAAATTTCCTTTTAAGAAGATTTGAAACTAGAAATTGAAAAAACAAACTACTTATCAGAGAATATTGACTCAGAACAACCAACATGAAGCTGTATCTTAATATGGTAACTGAACTTAAAAGAAAAGGAAAAAATTCTTTGGGCATCTATGAAAACTTATAAGTCACTTACAATAGGAATAAAACTAGATTATGCTAAGAGTTTCAACATTAACACTCTTTCCAAAAGAAAATGGTAAAACATTGAATATGCAGAAAGAAAAAAAATTTGATTTTCTATCTGCAAAACTGACTTACAAGTAAAAGGGCATAAACAAACTGTTGTTAACTAAGGAAATGCTGTTCTCAAAAGCTCTTCCTGAAGAATTTACTATAGAATGAGTTTCAGATAACCAAAATACCTAGAAAGACATCAATACAAATATTGGTGGAACATTAAATATACAGTTACTTGCAGAACGAAGACTGAGTGAAGATTAAGAGAAAAAAGATAGCATGTCATAGTTCTATAATCTTACAATGTAGATATGGGAAAACCATTTAAAAAATAGGACAGAATGGAGAGAGCATATGCAAAAAAATAAAATTTAACTGCTCTCAGAAGTTATATTGTTGATGGTATTATTAATATTGTTATTCTGAGACTGTTGTTTACATAATGCAAGGATATTCTGTCATCCTGTATGTCCCTTTAATTTGTCAAATCAAGAGTTCATATATTCTCAGACATTAAGGAAAAACTCACATGCAAAGCACTGAAACTAATATGGCAACATCTAATGTTGTGTAATATTTCTTTGAGTAGAGAACAAAGGGGTAACAGAAGAACTCTTTGAATAACCTGTAGGTCCTCTGATGTTCTGAAATTTCCACCTCACTGCTTCTTTTAAAAGAATGATTTTTACTCCCCAGTTTTCACCAGGCCCCAAAACACTACAGTTGTTGTTACGTGGTTTAAGGTGAGGACCTTAATATGTAGGACGTGTCATCCGGTATCTACTTCTCTTGGCCTGGCATACCTGCAGTTCTGCCTCTCAACCAAATGCCTAAGCCTAGGATCTAATGTCATCTTTCCCAACAAGGAAATTTCACGCCTTGGAAACACCTTTGTTTTTATGGTTGACTGTAACCATTATTGGCAGAATGACTTTCCTTTGTTGCTTCAACATTTAAACCTCACCTCAGCTGACACCTCCAAGCTTTAGGTATAAAGTATATTTCTGTTCTCAATTCTACAGCAAAAATATTGGGTACTGTGTGCACTATTTTATATAAGATCCATATTTTAAAGACATTTAGAATCTGAGATAGAAGTCTTTAAAAAAATTATTTTCCATACCCTTCTCTTCATTGGTGCTTTCCTATAAATTATAAGGAAACGAATCCCATCAGTAAACTCTGTCAAAGCTTCAATTCCCTTCCTGAATCTTCTGACATCACTTACTATCTTCTTAGGAATATTAAAAATTTTGGTTAGGAGTTGTTTCCTGTTGTCTTGCACCATCCACTTAACAGTCACTAAAGTAGCAATGACCACTGAGTTTCCATATATATCAATTATGTATTAGTTCCAAAAATTTTTTCAAGACTTCTGATTATGTCTGCAAAACACTTGCCTTCATCTCTAGATAATTTTAGGTATCTAGCCATAGGCACTGCTACTAGGAATTAGAATAGAAAACTCACACTTACCATTTTAATGTGGTTGGGGAGGCAGAGCGTTGAAGACCTAAATTCTCAAACATGTAGTTTACCTCATTATTCATCATGTCACTTTCTACAAGGCTACCTCCCGCTCCTGATGTGGACTGAACTCTGAGCTTGAAAAGACCCATTCACCCTTCCATAGCTGTCTTCTCCTGTGTGTGCTTTCAGTTATGTTTCCTTCCATTGTGTTTCTTTGTTAACCTATATGTTATGCTTTTTGCTTTTAGGAATTCCTCATAAATTGCTAATCTACAGTTAATGCTTTCTGTTATTTTCCAGAAATATTGAGAATTCATTCTTTTGAAAGTACTTTCTATCATTTCAGAGAATTTGGGTCAAAAGGCAGTGTAAACACATGGGTTCGATTTCTTTTCTTGATCAAATCTCATGCACAATGATTTTTTAATGGTTATATTATATGACTGAAGAAAATTTAGATTGTTTTCAGTATTTCATTATTTAAAAAAACTCTTAAAGGAAATTATAAGCATATATATTTTGTTATGGTGTCTCTACATTAAATACTTTTCGTACAGAATGTTTTCTTATCAGAAAAATGATAGCTTTGTAAAAATAGGTGTGATTTCTTTTTATGTTGCAGAACAGCTTAAATAGTATAATAATTGCCTATTTCTTCAAGATTTAAAAAGCTAACATTTAAAACGATGTGAACCTGTCCTTTCTAATAGAGGTGATTTTTTTAACAATTTTCTCAATTGCATCCATGGATATTGATCTATTCACATAAGATATTTTCTTGACCCAATTATGTGAATTTATACTAATGTTTTATTAGTAGTTTACTTTATTCAGAATTTGAAAGTAATTGGCATAGAGTTGTGTTATATATTTTTTAAATCCATTTCATTGCATCTATCATGAACTTCTTTCTTAATTAGGCTAGCTTATTGTTTTATTTACAGTTGATCCTTGAACAAAACAGGTTCTAACTGCATAGGTCCTCTTATATGTGGATTTTCTTCTACCTCTCCTACCCCTGAGACTGCAAGACCAACCCCTCTTCCTTTTCCTCCTCAGCCTACTCAGTGTGAAGACCACGAGGATGAAGACCTTTATGATAGCCACTTCCTTTAATGAATGGTACATATATTTTCTCTCCCTTAAGATTTTCTTAATATTAAATAACATTTTCTTTTCTCTAGCTTACTTTATGTCAAGAATATAGTATATAGTACATATACAAAATATGTGTTAATCGACTGTTTATATTCTCGGTAAGGCTTCTGATCAACAGTAGGCCATTATTATAGTAAAGTTTTAGGGGAGTCAAAAGTTACAGGTGAATTTCTGACCATGCATGGGGGTTGGAACCCCTAAATTCTTCATTGTTCAAGGTTCAACTGTATTTATTTATTATGAAAAATAGCCTTGGATTTGTTTAAAATTCTGTTTTTATTCTTATTCTGATTTTTGTCTATTTTATTGGGTTTACTTTGTTGTTCTTTTGCTAGTTTCTTGAATTTAATATCAATTTAACTTATTTTCCTAGTATCTTGTTTATAATAAAAGTATTTAATTCCATAAATTTTTATGAGTAAAATGTTGGCTGAATCCGGAATCCATGGGTTTTAACACAGAGGATTTCCACTTTTATAAATTTCTGAGTAGTCTGTATTTTCACATTTGACTTTTTTTAACACAAGTTTTTCTTTGAAATGTTTTACATTTCATTTTCTAGTTCCTAGAAGAGTTTGTTGATAGTTATTACTAAGTTTTATGTTGTGTTTTATGTTGAACACTAGAGCAACTTACTAATTTTCTTTGTTAGAATTTGTTGAGTTTTTCTTAGTAGTCTAATTGTGTAGTTCTATAATTTTAAAGTATATCAAAATCACCTGGGTGTTTGTTTAAAATGAAGTTTTCAGAGCTCTAATTCCATAGATATAGAGATAGTTTGTCTCTATGGAACCTGGAAATTTGCATTTTTAACAAATATGCCAAGTGATTCTGATACAGATGATCCACAAACAACAGTTTTAAGGAATATTGTAATAAATGGTCAATATTGGTAATTATTTCATAGATGCTGGAGAAAATGGTTCAATTTCTTTAGGGAATATTATTAGATACATTAACTAACATAAGTGGAGCAGTCTTGTTTGTTATTTAGGTCATCTATAGCCCATCATGTCTATAGTATCTGTTAAGAAAAAAACTGACAATGTATATAAAGCTATTGTGATATTATTAATATAATGTTTCTGTCCATTTCTTCCAATAATTTTTGCTTAAATATAATATTTCATTGCTTCCAGTATATATATTTTTCCTTATGGTATATCTGAAATCAGTCTACATCATAAAATTAATAACATCTCACAATCTCTTTTGGCCAAATGGGTCATTGTTTGTGCATGCCCCAAAATTAGAAATGCCATGTTCAAAATCTGTACAGTGAATATTAGTGGTTTTGAAAGGAGTTTTCAAGGACAACTGTGGAGTCCTTGAGACCCTGAGAATCAAACAGTTGTGGGAGAGGTTGGGAGTAGTGAGTCAGGTATGTTTGTCAATAGCCCTAAGACAGGAGTCAAAAAAAAGCTAAGTCTACACAACGGCAGCACGAGCTTAAGACACCAGTAGTAATAGCTTTTCTTTAATGGAATGTTTTTTTTTAATATTGCATTACAAACACATTTAAATGAAATCTTACTATTAGTAACTGCATTCACTGACAGGCAAGCAGGATTTCTCTTCTTGACTGAGAATACATCCTCCAGCTATCAATACGGTTCAGTCTAGATCGCTCCTCATCAGCACAGATGATTCTCTAACTTTTTATCAAGCATATGAGGAAACATACATCATTTACAGGACTTGCTAACCTCAAAAACAAACCCAACTCATACCACTTTCGACCCCAGAAAACAGATACAAAAAGAAGCAAAAAAAATTTTTTTTCTTTGTCTTTAAACCTTGAATGAGAGACCTAAAAATATTTTTAAATAAAATGGTATTCTCGGGAATACCAAATTTAGAAAAGCAGGCTGCCATAATAGAAGGAAAATAATTGTGATAAATTCAAAACATTGCTTTAAAGTAGATGATCTAAACAGCAGAATGAACAGATAAGGATTGCATTAGTGAGGTAAAGATAAAGTTCAAGTATTTTCTCAGAATACATTAGAAAAGAGCAAAGAGAAAATAAGCATAAAAGAAAATTTCAGAGAGAAAGAACAACTTCAAAAGTTTCAATAATTGTCTAATAGGAGTTCCAAAATAAGAAAATATAAAGATCCTAGGGAATAAATTATCAATGAAACAATAGAAGAAAAAAATTTTAAAGTGAAAATGACTATAGACTCACCAACTGATAAGAAAAAAATGTTATAAACACTTTCAGAAATTTTCCTGGAGATATTTCTGAATTAAAATATAAAGAGAAAATTCTAAAAGCCTCTAACTTGTAAAACAGAAAACCAAAAAGTAGATAACGCCAACAAAAACCTGAGCATCATAGTGACCTTTGACTTCTCATCTGAAATTTTGGGAACTAAAAAGTAATACTAAGGTAAGTTTTTTCAAATTCCTGAGGGATAATTTCCTAAACTAAAATTCTAAAACTTAAATGTGAAAGCAAATAAAGACATTTCAGACTTGTAATGTTTTTCGAAAGAATTTGTCCACTAAAACAACCACAGCAAGGACCAAGAAAATAGTAACAAGGGAAAAAAGCAACATAAAAAATACGTAAGTCTCAAGAATTACTAATAAAATAGCTATGAAACGTATAGAAATGAGAAATAATTACCAAGACTGTGAGACATTTTTTAAAATCTGGAAATAAAGTTCTACCTGATTTTAATAAAACATGAGTGGAAAGTGATATAGTGGAGGAAGAGGGAAAAAACGACATACAAAGAGGATTTGTAGTGTAACTAGAGGAGAACTTGGTAGATATTGATTAGTTATCAATATTAATATAAAACATATTAATCTAGATAAGCTATTCATAAAGAATAGTTAAATTCCTATCTCTTGCCATAAGAAAATAAATTTCAGATGGCTAAAAATGAGTCTTTTAAATAGTCATCTCAACAAAAATGGAATAGCAATAATAGAAGAAACCTAAAGAAAAGCAGGCTGGAAATCTATTAGTCAGGAATAGAAAAGTTTATTTAATTATATAATTAATAAGTATTTAAAATGCATTTGGTTAGATGGTGCTCAAAGACACAATAATATGGTTATATATGCTCAGATATATTTTATGTGTTATGTTAGGAAAAACAAAATATTCAGAATTAATGGGCATATAAGTCTTCATCCACGGGACTGCCCTCTGCTGAAGTTATTAAACACTGTGATCAGTATGTTGCCTCTCACTAGCTACAGAAAAGGTTTTAGCTTAAAATTCTGCACCTATTCCTGATACAAACCCCTAAAAATCAATTATTGAAGAGTAAATCCTCAACGTAATATAAAATGTATGTCAACAAATTTCTAAAAAGCAAAAAGACTGGATTCTCACAAATGAGTAGAATAAGGGCTTGAAGCTAGACAGCTGGGGAGTCTTAATGAGCCTATGTTGTGCCCCGCTACAAATTATAGTTCTCTACTTTCCCTGGACCTTGACCTTCATCCTTGGCAGGAAGCTCATATGATTCTTCCTTGGGTGATACTGTTTCTGATATTTATTCTATTATGGTCCATTGATAACTTCTGCTAATTCCCATTGTTGAAAAGTGCCTGGGCTAAATGACAGCTTTACAATAGGCCAATAAAATCATATTTAAAAAGAAACCTGCACATTGAGGTTTCTGACCTCATGTAGGAAAAGAAAATATGGATTTCATCTAGATCTTCTTCTAACTTGAAATAGCACAGAATGATGAGAATCTACCCAGGTGGCCCTCTACGGTGGCACAGAGCCCCTTCAGGTACATCTCTGGGAGACTGACAGATCTCGTGGAGTGGGAAGAAGGGAGCTGAGGAACATTCCTTCAGAGTCAGATTCACGCTCAACTCCAGTGATCTAGCCGCTATACTTTGGTGAATGAACGCCAACGTTGATTTTATTTTCTAACATAATGGCTCACTCTATTACTGTAACTTGTATTGGGCTAGCAATGAACTGAAATAAGTAGATTTTGTTTAAACTGCTATTTGGGTAGTTAATTTTTAATCTAATAGAAAACTTCATATATGGTTGATTATAGCTTTGAACTGAGAGCATTTCAAATCCCAATTTTGGTATCTATCAAATTTAATAGAATTTTCAGCTTTATGTTCTCAAATGGATAAATACATTCTGTATTCTCAAAATTAGTTATCAGCTGGGCACAGTGGCTCACAACTGTAATCCTAGCACTCTGGAAGGCAGAGGTGGGAGGATCACTTGAGGCTGGGAGTTCAAGACCAGCCTGAGCAAAAGTGAGACCCAGTCTCTATTAAAAATAGAAAAAATTAGCCAGGCATGCTGATGTAGCCTGTAGTCCCAGATACTCAGGAGGCTGAGGAAGGAGGATCACTTGACCCCAGGAGTTTGAGGTTGCCATGAGCTAGGCTGATGCCACAGCGCTCTAGCCTGGGCAACAGAGCGAGACACTGTCCCCCCCCAAAAAAAAATTTGTCATATACATAATTTAATTTTGACAAGTCTTGAAATTATCATGAACCCTAGTGATTACAGTTTTCTTTGCTAAGGTACTAAATCATTTATTTAATAAACACTTCTAAAATATATGACTCACAGCTATTTCTTTATTCAAACGTTTGTGCTTTGTTTTCATCTATCACTTCGTGTATATCAGGAGTTGTGTATATTGCTAAGAATACAGAGATAAAATTGACACAGATCCCCAATAATTCAGTCTAGTGGAAGAAAAAAAATGACCCACACACACAGTGTGATATATTCTACAGTAGATACTTATATTTGATGTTATTAAATAGTCATCAAGAATTTATCTATGTTAACTTTATACTTTTTAAAAATCTGAAGTGTCAACGGTGTGTATGATTTCTTCCTCTTATAATAGACTTCATATTAAATAAAATGTAATCTATCAGTGTTAAATCTCCTGAGTTTGATAACTATGCTATACCTATACAAGAGAATATTCTTGTTCTTAGGCAATACTCGCTGAAATAGTAAAAGGTAAAAGGGCCATGATAATGCAGCTTACAGTCAAATTGATTATAAAAAATGTATATATATATATGTGTGTGTGTGTGTGTGAGAAAGAAATTTAAAAAGTAAATGTGGCAAATTATTAAAAATTTATGAATCTAAGTAAAGTGTAAAAAAATGAGAGTTCCTTGTACTTTTCTTGCAACTTTTCTGTAGGTTTGAAATTATTTCAAACTTTAAGGTTTAAAATTTAAAATTCCTAATGCCCAAACCACACTTCATTCCAATTAAATCAGAACCTCTGGGGATGCAATCCAGGCATAAGGGTTTTAATATATTTCCAAGGTGATACTAAAGTGAAGCTCAGTTTAAACAATGGAGTACTAAAAATACCCATAAGCATAAGGAATAGTTAACTCAATCCCAGCATACCACATCTCTACTATTCTACCTCTAAATAAATATTCCTTGTCTGTGAAAGAAAAAGAGGCTCTCAAACTCTTGTTGCAACTAATCTCCTAGCTTTAGGAAGTTCAAATTTACGGAATTTGACAGCATAACCCCTACTTGTTTCATAAAATGCGTGCTGCTCTCTTACTGAGGAAAGTCCAACACTTGTTTCTGGCAGAAATATGTCAAAATTTGTGTGTTGCAATCAGCACTTTTTTCCCACCAGCACCATTTTGGTTCCAAGTGAAAGAGATCCAACTAAAATTAGCTTAAGCAAAAAATAAAAATTGATGACACAAATAACTGGGACTTCAAATATGACTGGATCCAGTGTCTCAAACATGTTATCAGAAAGCTTTAATCAGTCTCACAACTCTCTGCATCCGGCCGCCAGAGTGACCGGCTACATTCCCCCATTTCCATCTTCTCTTCTTAGCAACTCATCCATACCGAAAACATCTGGATGGCACTGACCGGATCCACTTTAATCACATGGCAATTCCTCAAACAATCTCTATGGTAAGGGCTGGCTGCAATGATTGGCCCAGACTGGATCACACGCCAACTCCAGAGGCTGAAAGTTTGGGCAACTGTGATCAGAAGTTCTGCTGGACCACAAGGAGTGAAGTAGTTTCTCTCCAAGAAAAGGATGCTGGCAGGCTGGCTGACAAACCAATGCCTTTTCTATGGCTTCAGCATAGAGCTCATCATTAGAGCATGGGATCATCATGGCTTTACACTCTTTTCCTTTCTTTGATGTTATTTTGTTCAATTTTGGTTGGGGCAGGGGTTCTATAAGCTTGTCCTTATCCTCCCATTGCTCCTGGAACTTCGTTGTCTCAAATACTTCTGACTTTAAGATAGCATCTGCAAATTCCCTAGACGCCATTGGGCTGACTCTGGGAACGTGAATATATTTGAAGTTTTATGGGGTTTTCCTACTACCTTATTATACATTTTGGATTTTGAGGATTTTTTTTTAATGTTTTTCTACACACTACAAATGATGTCCACTTGATGGAGAATATTTGCAGTGGAAGGAAATTGTAAGCTCCATATCCTCTTCCTGGATTGGCAACACCTACCATAGGTAAAAACAACAATGGAAAATTACCTCCTGCGTAGGGACTGTAATAATATAAGCCAGGCTCAGGAAACAGGAATGTTTTCCTTGATATAAGAGTTGTTTCTTTGAGTTTCTTGCAAGAGCTATTGTTTTGAAAAGGGCAAGATATTAACAGGAGGTGATTAGCAGCTTAAAATAACAAACATCAAACACTTCACAGTTTCTGTGGGTCAGGCATCCAGGAGTGAATTACCTGAGTGGTTCTGGCTCACAGTCTCTCTTAAAGTTGTAGTCGAGCTGTCAGCCAGGGGTGCAGTCATCTCAATGCTCAACAGATTTATTTCCAAGCTCATTCTTGTGGTTGGTGGTTGGCCTCAGTTCCTCACCATCTGGACGTCTTCATAGCTGAGTGTCCTCCCAACATGTCAACGAGGTTCACTGTCCCCAAGATGTCCTCTGACGTGGCAGCTGGCTTCCCCCAGAGGAACTTGTGATTCAAGAGAGGGCAAAAGAGCACACCCATGATGGAAATCACAGTCTTTTCGTAACCTAATATCAGAAATGACATCTCATCACATCTGCCATATTCTATTCACTTGAAGCAAGTCAAGTCCACCTTCAAGGACAGGGTAATTAAGCTCCACCACTTGAGAGAAGGAATATAAAAAAATTTATGGACCTATCTTTAAAAGCATTACAGAAGCACTGACTTTCCTCATGTGAAGTTACACTGTGTGTCTCTGATAAAAATTAATACTTGCCTTACTCTCATCATCTGCTTTCTAGATTCTTCATAAGTGACAATTTAGCCATGACTTCTATGAGGAGAGTTGGATTCTCTAAAGAGGAAAGAGTGAAGACCACATGATAAAGGGAAGTGAGGATAAAGTAGATGACATTGAGGAGAAACATAGAAAGTGTTCTTCTTGTCGGACACTTTCTTTACAAAGACCTAAGACTTCCCACTAAGTTAAAGTTATAATCTCTACACCTCCCATGTATGCCATTGTCCTTTAGAAGGCTTTCTGATTTAAAGAACTATATGTTCCTCCCTAAAAATCTATTTATATGGTCTTTAATATAATGGGGTCACAGAAGATATTCAGGGAAGAAACAGCAAATATACCAAGCTATCCTGCTTGGACTCTGGTGTGAACAGGGCTAGAAACAGAAATATTAGAGATTGTGGGAAGTTGGAAATAGACATTAAGATGAGTGGAGAAGAAACATGAAGGCTGCATAGAGAATAATACTAAAATTTCTGAATGCTTCTCAGGGAGCAGCAAATGACATCTTTCAAGAAAGAAAAAAAAAGGCCTAGCAAACCAGGTCATATTATTCAGTTGTAGAAGGTAGAATTGGTGATCCCCCAATCCCTATCTATCAAAGATAGACTTGATCAAAAGAATCAAAGACTTTCATCAGAGCTAGCATAATTTTCAACAAAGTCACAGTAGAAATCTCATGTGGCTCTATTAATATGCTGTCAGTTCTCCAGAAGAGTAAGAAAGAGGCCAGTGGTCCTTAGCACTATAGGGAAGAATCATGGTTTCCAAATAATAGGGCCAGACACCTGTTTATAGGGGAAATGTTCCTTTTTTTTTTTTTAAATACAAGGTCTCACTCTGTCACCCAAGCTGGAATGCAGTGGTGCCATCATAGCTCACTGCAACTTTGCACTGCTGGGCTCAAATTATCCTCCCGCCTCAGCCTCCTGAGTAGTTGGGACTACAGGTGTCTGTCACCACACCCAGCTAATTTTATTTTTTATAGAGATAGAGAGTGGGAAGTAGGTGTCACTCTGTTGCCCAGACTGGTCTTGAACTCCTGGCCTCAAGCAATCCTCCTGCCTTGGCCTCCCAAAGTGTTGAGATTAATGCTGTGAGTCACCACTCCCAGCCAAAAATTCTCCAATTTTAACACAGTTATCTCTAAGAAAAGGTAATGAGAGATGTGCCTATTCTTTACCTTATCAGTTAGGAATCTTGTGACTGAAATTGCAAGAAAATCCAATTCCAACTTGCTTCAGGCAAGTTTGAGAAACACTGAAGGTTTCTATGAGGCTATAAGTCAGATTCTGGCTCAAATTCTCTGTGCCCAATTAGAGACACACAAGGTAGACAAGTTTGGTAACGGAACATTCTCTTTAGAGAAAATCTTTTCTGCCTCAATTTTTTTGCCAGGCTGTCTTTTTGCTGTGCTTTTCCTCAGTGCTCCAATAACATCTTTGCTTCTGAGTCTTCCCTCCTACAGTCCCTCAGACTGTGAACCTTCCTTGGATTATCTCTCTCTTCATGAAGCAACCCAGGCACCCTGAGCTTCATATACCTTCTCATTACTTGATCACCTACTTCTTAGTTCCCTGATCTTTTTTTAGACTTATTTATTTATATTTTTAATTGACAAATAATGATTATACATATTTATGGTGTACATATGGTGTACATAGTGATGTTTTAATACATATACTGTATAGTGGCCAGCTCAGGGTAATTAGCATATCCATCATCTCACACTTGGGGCCTGTGGGTGTGGTATGCATGCAAGGGCTAGTTTGGGCTTCCTCACAGGATGTGGCAGGTTTCTAAGAGAATTGCATGGCATGTTTTTATGATCTAGACTCAAAAGTCACAAAGCGTCTACTTTATTGGTCAAGGAAGTTCTACCTAGGTTCAAGGGAGGAAAAACAGACTTAATCCCTTGAAGAAAGGATGTAAAGGTCCCATTGTAAGAAGAAAACATTAGGTGAGGGATACTGTTGTGGCCATATTTGGAAACTAAAATTTGCCATATATCCCAATTTCCAAGATGTTGGATATGTAAAAATATGCACCTTGAAATCAGCAAAATATGGTAGTAGTTTATGTTATTACCAATGTTCCTAGGAAGGAGGGACAAAGCCTCTGTTCTCAGAGAAAAGCTACATGTTCACCTTGAAAAAAAGTGAGTCATCCATTAGTCATGTGAACAAAATCCCGCTTCTGAGAATATCTGCTTACTTGCTTTTTGTAAATCTTCATAAAAGTGTAACGGAGATATGTGTCCCTTTGTGTCCTATATGAAAAAAGTTGTGATTGTATTTCTTTATGAACTAAGAGAAAGAGTAACTGAAAGTGTTGGAACACCCATTGACATTGCTAAAACAGAGATGAGCTGAGCCTACAGACACTTGACTATATCAATGCCTCCTCCTACAGCCCCCAACCACTGAGGAAGTAACACAGCTCTGGGGCCAGGACAGGGGAGACATTCTCAGGCAGGAGACAAAAGCCCTGCAAGTGATATACAAATTTAATCTTTCATTGACAACTCTATGACCAGTCTTCCTCTTAGCTTTGGAAACTTTTAGATTTATTATGATGAGAAGAATGAAAGTTTGAACTATTTAAAAGGGTACCCACAAATTTTGCCAATGATAATGTGCCTCCCCCCAAAAAATGCATGTAAGAGTGCATAAAGAAGCACATGCATGACCTTCATTTCCAGGGTTTTTATAATTGTAGCCCCCAAAAAAGGAATTAATCTATATGAGTTCCTTTATATGAAGAGGAGGGTAAAACAAGACACTAGAAACCAGGTAACTGTGTTTAGATTCACCAACAAACTTATGTATTCAAGGAAAGAATTTTTTCTCACCTTATCTATTAAGATGTCAGGAAATGTTTTACCTTAACAATCTCCTAATGCAAGTACTTGAGTTTGTTCTCTGGACCCCATCCTGCTCATTTTTCTTTTCTCTTTTTTTTCTTTTGTTTCAAAAATTTAGGGGGTATAGTGTTTTTTGTTTTTTTTTTTTTACATGGATGAATTGTATCATGCTGAAGTCAGGGCTTTCAGTGTACCCATCACCAGACTAGTGCTCATCATACCCAACAGGTAGATGTTTATTCTTCATCCCCCTCCTAGCCTCCCGTTCTTAGTTTTTAATGGCCATTACACCCCTTTATGACCATATATATCCCTCATTTAGCTCCCATTTATTAGTGAGAACATGTGGTGTTTGTTTTTCCATTCCTGAGACACTTCACGTAGCATAATGGTCTCCAGTTTCATCCAAGTTGCTGCAAAAGACATTATTTCATTCTTTTTTATGGCTGAGTAGTAGTCCATGGTATATATACACCACATTTTCTTTAACCACTCATCAGTTGATGTGAATTTAGGTTGGTTTCATATCTTTGCAATTGTGAATTGTGCTGCAATAAATGTTCAGGTGCAGGTGTCTTTTTTATAAAATGACGTCTTTTCCTTTGGGTAGATACCCAGCAGTGGGATTGCTGGATCGAATGGTAGGTCTACTTTTAATTCTTTGAGGAATCTCTGTACTGTGTTCCACGGAAGTTGTACTAGTTTACATTCCCACCAACAGTGAATAAGCCTTCTCTTTTCACTGCAACTGTGCCAACATCTATTGTTTTACTGACTTTTTAATAATGGCCATTCTGACAGGAGTAAGGTGGTATCTTATTGTGTTTTTTGTTTTGTTTTTGTTTTGGTGAGGTTAAAAAAACATGCTTTAATTCACTAATATAGGACACCAACACCCTGTGTTGGGATGAAGTTTCTATATCAGATCTATATTTCTAATCTTTCCAAACAAGATGTGGGAATAGTGCTGGGACTAAAACCAATGTATTATGAAAATGCTGCACAGAAGCTCCCAGTCTCATCAATAAACATACTGCCAACATTTAAACAAAAAGATTTTGTTTTATATAACCTGTTGGAAGAAGATTTTCTCCATAATTGTTTTAAAGAAAATAACATTTTAAAATGACAAAGGTTTGAGCATTTCCTCTTTTCTCCAGGAATACTAATGCATATACATTGGAGGGTTTTTGCTGCAGTACTATTTTCTGGTTTTAGGCCAGAGAACTGCCTTATAAGAAATAAAGTTCTTTTTGGTATTTCAGTTCTTAACGCCCTCCATATAAAGGCCAAGATATTACTCATGCAGAATTACACTCTACAGAGTGCTGTAAACTGGATCCAACATGTCTACCTTCATTCAGGCCTGTAACAGTCACTGCTTAAAACCCTTAATGGCCCCATTCATGTAAATGTATCCTTTAAGAACTCAGTTATAGCAAATGTATCAGCACCTACAGCTACATCTATAAATTTAAAATATTAGTGACAATAACAAAGATTCTCTCCCAAAATTCTCAAAGCATTTGAAGTCAAGGAGAATTTTCTGCTTGTCTACTTTATTAAGCACATGCTTTTCACTGTGGAGCATAAAATAAAAAATTAAAATGGTGGTTGATAAAAAGAGGTTAAGATCTGCATCCCTATTAATATTTTTTTTTATGGAACACTTCATGAATTTGTGTGTCATCCTTGTGCATAAAATAAAAAAATAAAATGGTGGTTGATAAAAAGAGGTTAAGATCTGCATCCCTATTAATATTTTTTTTTATGGAACACTTCACGAATTTGTGTGTCATCCTTGTGTAGAGGCCATGCTAATATTCTCTGTATTGTTCCAATTTTAGCATATGTGCTGCCAAAGCGAACATTGCATCCCTATTACTGAATCTTGATTTTTGATTCTCAATGGGAAAGTCACGTGAGTCACAGTAATCAAGCAATAGGTCAAAAAAAGACTAAAAATAATTTGAAATATCAAATTACAAAGTATTGCTTCTCATAAACAAGGATGCACATAAAACTCAAACTATTATAAATTCAGAATTATGAAAAGCGATTTGAAAGCATGGAAATTTTTACTACAAAACTTCACGAACTACAAGACTCTGTGGCCTTCTAAAAATGTGTCATGTTAAATGCATCATGTTGTGGTGAGCACATTAATAGATGTATCTCCATCGTTGTGCAGCTTTTCAGATGTTGTTGATCATATTTATGAAAATTCCTTTGGAGACAAGTAATGTGGAGATTTTAAGTGCATTTCCATCTGAGTTTAATTCCTGACATATAGCTACCATGATAAACTTTTTCAGAGTGTCACACTACTTGTATAGCTAATATGGAAGAAGCTCTGTATTTTTAGATGACTTTCAGCACAGTGAAAGATGGCTCTCAAAGCAGTCCCAATACAACTCACAATAAATCTCTGTCAACCCAGTGTTCTTCCTAGCTTAACTGGCCACTATAAGATGTAACTAGTTAGACTGGAGGAGAAGGTGCATTAAAAAAAAAAAAAGAAAAACCCCAGAAATCTCCAGAAGGCCTTTTTTTCATTACAATCAGGAACACTGCACATCTAAAACTCATGTTAACCACCATCTAATGCAATGACTGGAAAGTAATAACTTGCCAATCGTGCCTCTTTTTTCCACACCAATGAGTCAATACAATTTGGAGCTAATGTAATCCAACAATGGAACCAGGTGGTTAAGCTGTTGTTTTCCGAAAGAACCAGAACCAATCTTCAACCATAGGTATTTTTCTTCTTTCCATTGCTTGTTAGTTCTCCCAGTCGGTGCAAGGCAAAGCCTTTTCATCCTCTGACTGGGGGGATGCTTCTTTAATTGTTCTAAGAGCTTCATGGATGCTGTGTATGAGAGGGTCTATGTCAGGCAGAAGTGTGAATGATTCTCTCAACATCTCTTTCTGTACCTTCTTCAGTTTTACCCCTTTTCTTATCTGTGCCAAGATATTACATTATTACTATCATCTTCATCAGGAAAAGGAGGCAGAGTTCGCTATTCAACCTTTTTCAGATGAAAACTACCACGTTTCAAGGAGGCTAGCACCTCATCCATGGGTGAGCTCACCCTCCTCCTTTGCAAACCTTCAGCTGTCTTTCTGAGCTTCTTCTGGGCACTGAAGCTGGTTGCTATCTAACAGGTGTGCTGAAGGGGCACTGGCAGACTTCGGGATCCTCTTCTCATTCCCCTCCTTTCTAGGCAGATCTCTCTCCAGTGTTTCTGGAGCATTGCCCTTAGCAACAGGAAGAGGTGGGGGCTGGTGGGGGAGGAGGAGGGTGGTGGGGGAGGTGGTGATGTTGGAGGAAGAGGTGGTGGGAGTGGATCTGCGATAACCGAACATGGTTCAAGGTTGTTATTCACAAGTGGAAGAGATACAGTGGAAGGCAGTTCAGAGGTAACACCACTGAGAGGTAATGAAGTGGCTTCAGGTTGTGCTAATGAAATGTCTTCAAGTTGTGCAAGGCTCTGGGGTTTTGTTGTCCGTGGCGGCCCAAGCTTGCTTCTTCCTTCTCCCACCTTGTCAGTTTTCTCTTCTACTTGTAACACTCCTGGTAGAGGGTCACACTGATCCTCTTGGGGAACAGGACTTACTACACTTTTTCTTCTTGCATGAGGCAGTCATAATCTAGTTGATTTAAATATATCTTGCCCGGGATACCTCTGTTTAAACATTCAAAGTCTATCCAGCATTCTCTCTCTTGGCTAACCCAGGTGCTTCTTCTTTCTTCTTCATGATGTAATTTTTCTCTCTTTAGTGGTACTGGGTGATGGGTTCATATTCATATTCACTCCAAGTGCACCGTTGGAATTTTTCATTGTGTTTTGCAATATAAATTTCCTTTTTATTTCTGAGGTATGGTTTTTTAGCTGAAACCCGTCCACGTCTTGGTTCCAGCTGGCATGCTTTCTGCTGAAGTTTGTGCAGCTCTTCTCTCTGGAAGTATACAGACGCTGCCATCTCTTCCTTCTCCAGCATTGCCTCCATACTTCTGTGTCATAGTACATCACTTCATCTCTCTTTTCCGATATAAGTCTTTTGATGGTTTCTAGTTGTGCTGTCAACAGTAGCTCTTCATACTTCAAGATTTCAAACTGTAGTTCATACAGCTGAAGTTGCAGATCATAATAATCCGCTTCTAACTGATCCAATTGGTCTATAGCTTCTGTACCATCCTGCAAACACTGAATCTCTTCCTTCAGTGCATGTTTCCTCTGTTCCAAGCATATCTCTTTAGCTCTCACCATCTGCAAATTGTCCTTAGAAACTGCATACTGGAGGTTTTCCATAGGTTCAGCAGCAGCTGCCCATCATGCTTTACAAATTTCTTCTGGTCTGCTTGCATTCAATCACGCACAGCTTTTTGAGCTTCAGCTGTTATTTCAAAATATTAATATTTGATAATAAAATCTTGAATGGACAGTACAGCCATGTGAGCTTTCTGCTGCCAATCAGCATCTTCTTTTTGTACTCTCTCAATTCTTTGGGGTCCCAGATAATCTTCTCCTTGGAAATCTTGATCTGCTGTCTTCGTAGCACGGCAAGTTCTCTCATGTCTTGGAATGGCTGTAGTAAATACTGTTGGAGTTCAGTTGTGGCTTCTGCAAGGCTGCTGTAGGCTTCATCCTCCACCTAATGCAAATCCAAAAGCTCCACCCTGCTCTATATTCTTGCGCTTATCCAAGAGTTCCTGGATGCTCTTCCTAACTGGCTGATGCACTTCGTAGCCCTTCTGCCTCAGCTCGCTGAGGCTTTCATAATACTTCTCGGGAACGGTGGTCTCTGTGAACAGAAAGGATCTTCCACCTGCAGATGTCCAGGCCGTGGCCCAGGTAGACTTGGAACTGGTAACACAAGGTGTCGATCTCCTGCTCGGTCATCTCGGGGCGCCCCCGAACAGCACAGTCCACATGCCTGAGGGTTTCTCGGGGAACCGGCAGGCCCTGCTCCAGCCACAAGTTCACGGAGCACAGCTGCTGGTGCACGTGCACAGGTTCTGGAAGGAGGAGTTGGGCCTAGCTGCACTCTGTGGCAGAAGACTCCTGCTCGGCGGCTGCTCTGTGTCCGCCAGGGTGGTGGCCCGTCCTTCCTTGCTATTTCCAGCACCTCGGTCTCCTGGGACACAGCCCCAGAGATGCTCACTGCCCGCGCAGAGGACACGGGAGCCTCTCTGGGTGCCAGCCAGGCTGCATCCCTGGCTTCAGGTGCCCTCCGGACTGGGCTGGGCTTGGCCCGCACTGGGCTTCTGAAAAATCTCTCTGCCCCTTTGCAGCAGCGGGTGTCCTGGAAGGCTTCGCGTTGTCCGCGGAGCGCCGCCCTCTGCCCAGGCCCGGCTCCGCTGGGCCCAGCGCTCCTGACTGGAGTCGCAGGAGCGGTGGCCTCAGCCGGCCCTTGGCCCTTGCCCGCCGGGCTGCCCCCTTGCGCCCCCGCCTGCTCCCGGGAGTCGCTCCCCTGCCTCTGGGCCGTGAGCGGCGACAGGTACTTGCCCTCAATCTCGTGCGAGGCCACAATAAAGACAAACTTGTGCTTCTCGCGCGCACACATGGAGCCGCACAGCTACCCCGTCTGACTCCAGCGTCTCCTCCAGCGCGAACAACACCGTGGGTCCGGCTTGGGGGCCCGGGGCAGGGCCGGCCCTGCCCGCCCGAGGATTGCCCTGCTGGCTGCGCTGCAACCCCGCACGCCTTCCCCGGGCACCTTCAGCATCATATCGCGCCAGCCGGTGCTCCCTGCTCCTTCCCTGCTGCCTCTGCACTCGGACCGCTGGGCCCTGGGCCCTGCCCTCGTGTGTGCATCTCCGCAGCTAGCTCTGGCGATCTCCCCGCCCCCGCCCCCGCCCCTCCTGCTACTAAAGGCCCAGACTGACCTGAGGTATCTCATTGTGTTTTTAATTTGCATTTGCATAATTAGTGATGTTGAGCATTTTTCCTGTGTGTGGACCATTTATCTATCTTCTTTTGAGAAAAATCTGTTCATGTCTTTTGCCCACTTTTTGATGGGGTTGTTTTCTTGCTGATTTGTTTGAGTTCTTTGCAGATTCTGGACAGTAGCCCTTTGTTGGATGTATAGTTCACGAATATTTTCTCCCATTCTGTAGGCTGTTTGTTTACTCTGTTAAATACAAGGCCTAAAACCATAAAAGTGCTAGAAGAAAATGTAGGAAAAATTCTTCTAGACGTTGGCCTAGGCAAAGAATTTATCTCTAAGACCCCAAAAGCAAATACAGCAACAACAAGAATAAATAAATGGGACATAATTAAACTAAAAAGCCTCTCACTTTCTTGTAAATAAACAAATATATATAAGTAAATAGCAGGAAAGTGTTAGGGAGGCCTTGAATCTCTCAATTTTCTAAAAACAGCTAAAGAGCAATCTTGAGCTCTCCCTACCCTTTGCTGCTAGTTTCTCTCCCAAGCTAGCAGGCAACCTGCTGGGAGTCAGTTTTCACAAACACCTGAAAAGAAGCCCAGAAAGGAAATGCAAATCTTTCTTTTTACATTTCCCCTGTTAACAGTTTTTACAATTTGTTTCTATAGCCTAAAGGTGTTCCTGAGAAGCCCCCAGACCAGAGAGCTGAGGGATAAACTCCAGGCCTTCCTTTCCTCCCCAAAACCATATCTCAGGGGCAAAAATCACATCCCTTGTGATAGGCCTGACTACATCTCAGAGATAACTAAGTCTGCAGGAACAAAAGAAACAAGAAAGACGGACAACTTGATGTCTCACGACTGCCTGCTAATTACTCCACAATTACTATTTTTCTTTTTGTCCCCTTAAAAGCAGCAAGCCATTTGGCCTCACTGCTGGCATCGCCCTTCTCTTTCTTTGGGATGCCACACCGTCTCCCTCCTCGCTTCCCCCCACCCTGTTTCTCTCTCTCTCTCTCTCATTCTCTCTATCCTTCTAAAGGATAAAATAAACTTTTTAACTTTTTATATCTTAATCTCTGTGTGAGAAATCTTTCTCCACCCAGGCTGTGAGCACCTACTAAGTTTTCCATCCTAACAGAGAGCATTGCAACACAGAAAGCAAGAACGTTGGCTCTGGAGACTGCCTGCCATCTATACCACTTACTATGTTGATAACAACTGTGGCATGTGCCTTACACATCTCATCTATAAAACTGAGATAATAATAATAATCATACCTATTCAATAAGATGGTTCTAAAGATTAAATGGCATGTAGTAAATGCTTAATTAATGTTTCCTATTATAAACAGTCTAGGCTGGGAAAGGTTAATAGAATGTATAAAAGGTAAAATAATTGTGGAATGTGTATTTATGGAGCCAACATCAAATTAAATTACCTGGATCAGCATCATAATAGTGTAGCCAGAATTTTTACGAAAATCTAAGCAAAGTTTAATTCTCAGAGACAACTGATTTTCTTTTACATTTTTTTACTTTTTAGTTGATATATAATAATTGTACAATTTATGGGACACAGTGATATTTCAATACCTGCATACAATGTGTAATAACCAAATCAGTAATTAGCATATCCATCAGCTCATATATGTATCATTTCTTTGTGTTGTGAACGTTCAAAATCCTCTTTTCTAGCAACAATTGTGTTTATTTGCTAACTATATCTTTGTAATGCTTAGTTGATTCAGTGGGCACAATTCTTCCACTGCACATGCAGGCCCCCCAGACCACAGGGATCCAGTGCAATTCACTCACTCTCACCACAAGTTTAACTCTCTGTCAAAGTTGTGAACTAAAATACAATCTTAAGGCTCCCCTTCACCAGCTGACTGAATGGACCCCGTCTTGGCCAAGGGGATACGTTAAAACTGAGTTGGTGGCGATGAACAGGAAGGTCAGACAAGCCTCATCATGCCCCCTCCCTTCTTGCAGATATTCTTGGTAACTCATTAACAGGCCTAAGGCTATGCAAGGCAAACCTGCAGCTGCTTCATGTACATAACAAATCACTGAGTCTAGGTATATGGTCTGTGGATTGTCTCTGATTAACAGACTTCCTTATCATAACTTAAAACATATCAAGCCTTTAGACAAAGCTTTATTTCTTTAAGCAATTACAAATCAAGGAGTCTTTAAACCCACCTATAACCTGTAAGCATCTGCCCCATGCCACTCCCCCCCACCCCCACCTTTGAGATGGCCCACATTTTCTGGCTAAACCAATGTATGCCTTCCATGTATTGATTTATGAATTTACTTGTAATTCCTGTCTCCCTGAAATGTATAAAACCAAACTGTAACCCAACCACAGGAGTCCACTTGCTCAAGGCTTCTGGGGCATGGCTATGGATCATGGTCCTCAAATTTGGCTTAGAACAAACCTCTTTAAATTATTTTACAGAGTTTGGCTAATTTTCCATTGACAAAGTTCATCTTTCCTGATAAACGCACCTTTAGTGTTCCAGGCAAACTAGTGCTTGGAAGGTTGAAGAATGTTGTGTTTTCTCTCCCACTCAGAGAGGCTCTCAATCTTCGAGAAAGAGAGAGACATGTGTTGGTGGAAAGAGCAAAGGTATGAAATTTACATCTTACTACAAATGCGGTGGGAAAACCTCCAAGGATTTCAGGCAAAAAAGTGATATGATCTTATTTCTGTTTTTAAAAGATCACTCTGGCTGTTGTGACGAGAATTGATATGGGTTGTGATGGGGGCAAGAATATTACCAAGAACAGTCAGAGGCTGTGAGGGTCCTCTGGGGAGAGAATTACGGCCTGAGCCAGGGCCTTGTAGTAGACATTATGTAGTGGTCATACTTAGGAAATATTTTGAAAGTAGAGCCAACTGGATTTGCTAACGGCAGTGCCTGGGGGGAGTGAAAGGTAAAAGTGACTGCTATATTTTTAAACAACTGGGTGAAACAACAGTCATTAACCGAGAAAAGATTGGCAGGTATTATGGGCTGAATCGTGTCCCCCCAATTGATATGTTCAAGCACTAACTGCCCTCTAGTGTTTGGAGACAGGGCCTTAAAGAGTTTTTGAAGTTAAAATGAGGTGGTTGTGTTGGGCCCTAATTCAATCTAATGGGTGTCTATGCAGAGAGAACATTTGGACACAAAGAGAGACACCAGGGGGCATGTGCACAAGGCAAAGTCCACGTGAGGACACAGCCAGCAATTGGCCATCTCCAAGACAAAGAGAGAGGCCTCAGAAGACACTGAACCTGCTGACACCTTGATCTTGGTCTTCAAGGTTCCAGAACTCTAAGAAAATGAATTTCTATTGTTTGAGCCACCCAGTCTGTGGCTTTTGTAAGGGCACCTAGAGCAAACTAATATCTGAGAGAGCAGGCTTTAGGATGTGGAAATCAAGAATCCTGTTGGGGACTTGTTAAGTTTAACATCCTTATTGGAAGGCAGTGGATGGCTGGAGGGATCCAATTCACCCAGAAGATCCTCGGCTCCTGCTACAATCCTGCAACTCACTCTCACCCCAACTACATCCAGACAGAATAACTTTCAGTGTTCCATAACTTATTTTTCGCCTTTCTCTGATTAGTTCACACCTGATATTTATTGTTTCCGGATTCACTAATCTCTAGCACTTATTGCTGACATTGGAGAAGTTCAGGGAAATGGCCTGCACTGAGTGATATTTCAAGTATCACCTCTTCTCTTCCTGTACTCAGCAAGCCAAGGTAAGCCTGCCTTTCACCAGGACTGATGCCTCTGCAGCCACTCACACAATGAGGCAAGTCTGCCTGGCACTGCCCTCTGCTCCTCCTCTCTGACCCTCCTTTCCCACCTGAAAATCTACCATGAGCCACCTGGGCAGGACCACTCACGTTCAGTTCTCACCTAATATAGTGTCCAGTGAAAGTAGGGACAGTCATCCCAATTGCATGCTGGGACTTGCTAGGCACAAGCAGCTACTGCCTGCCTCCCATAAAACACAGAAAGCCCACCTAGAACTGTTCTGCTTTCTCCCGTAACAGGAGAAGTCTTGACAACTACCAATATATCCCCCCTTCAGGATATATCCACCATTATGCCAGGAGAAAAAAAAAATCTGCCTAGTACAAGGGCAAAGTTATCTGGAGCAAACCCGGTTGTACTAGCAAGCCTTGCTGTCATATTACCTGCAACCCTTGGGAAGGGCCAAAGGAGCCCCTCACGTGCACAGCGTAGGTTCCACTGCTACACACTGGTCAAGAGACCTGTCTTTGGGATTTCCCATCACATGACATTTCCTGCCATATCTCTAACCAAGCTATCCTCAAATTACCACCAACCCTGCACAAAAAATGAATATATACACAACTCATAAAAAGGTCAGAAATGCTAAGTGGAAACTGGTGGTACTGACTCATCTAGATCTTTCATGAATCGATGAGCAGTCAACTACCAGATATAACAGAAGAAACATCAGCTGAAAAGAGAGTTACCAGTTCAGGGGTCCTAAAAATGTACTTTTGGAAGCATACTACTTTGTTGTCAAAGTTAAAAAATAAAAATAAAGCTGGTGAAGAATATAATAGGCTCTGATTTAACAGAGTAAGTAAGAAATTCTTCCAAAATGTGTAACCGAAAAAAAGCTAGACATAAGCGGAAAAATAAACACAAGATTGATGGATTCAGAAGATAAAATATTAACATATGAGTTTCAGAAAGAGAGTTGGGAGGAATGAGTAACAGAATATTCCAGAGAAAATCCCCCATTGAAGAACAATTTGAGAAAACAGATAACATGGAAAATGACTGGAAAAGAGAAAGTCACCACAATGCATTTGAGGCTTTGAAGAAAGAATCAGACTACCTAATTGGAGAATATAATTATTGGTGGTGGTGATGAAAAACATTTCCTGGAAGAAATAAGGCCTTAACTGTATCCTATAGAACATTCTAGAAAAGGGGAAAAAGTTTTAAAGACATGAAATAGCATGGCTCATTCAAGAATCTGCTTCCTCATTTTGTTCACCTGTGGAAATCCCATGGTGGTTTTCATGGCCACTTTTGCTTGAACAAGTTGTGAAGAGACTAATAAACCTAGAATATTTTAGGCTGCCTATGTCCTACAACACCAAGTCTTCCCGAATTGGACTGAGATCAAGAGACTGTTGGACAATTCTTGAGGGCCTTAGCAGAGTTATATGGTCTGGATATTTGTCACCTCCAAATCTCATGTTAATATTTGATCCCAGTGTGGAATGTGGAGCCTGCTGGGAGGTGTTTGGGTCATGGCGGTGAATCCCTCCTGAATGTCTCAGTGCCCTTCCGGGGACAATAAGTTAGTTCTCATTTTACAGGTCCACACAAAAACTGGTTTAAAAAGGGGCCTGGAATCACCTCCTCATTCTCTTGTTTGGCTCTTGCTGTGTGACATGCCTGGTCCCCCTTCCCTTCTGCCTTGATTGGAAGCTCCCTGAAGCCCTCAAGACACAGATGCTGGCGCCATGTTCCTTACACACATTCCACTGAACCATGCGCCAAATAAACCTCTTTTCCTTATAAATTACCCAGCCTCACGTATTCCTTTATAGCAACACAAAACAGACTAACTCACAGGGTGAGGGTCAAACTTCTGTCATCCATCCATACCCAAATATATGTTCTCCTCACCCATCTCACATTTAAACAGAAATGATCCCTATATCCTCAAAAAATTTAGCTAAATATCATAAACATATGTACATACACACCATGAGTGATGGAGTCTTGGCTATAATAATAGCCAGAGATATTGACCATGTTCATCTCTGCCTATAGGATCCCTGCTGACACACATGTACACATAAACACACACACACACACACACACACCAACACAGCACAACACGGTGGGTAGATTGAGTAATAGTCCCACCAAACAGACTGGAAATCAAACAATGACCACTTCAATTCTAATATCTGTGCTGATTGCTGGGATTCTATTCCTTCAAAAACTCTGCCAAAGTCACAAGTTGTACCTTTTAGAAATGAACATCCTACCCACCCCATCCTGCTTGGCTAAAGTCCCAGAGAGAAATAAAGGATGCAGTTGACTTAATGTGAGCAGAGCAAACCCAGGCTGTTAGATGATAAGGCCCACCCAGGAGGGAGCTCAAAGGTGCCATTGTTCTGGTTGTCTTCATAAAGGGAGCTGCCCCATTTCTCCCAGCACAGAGTTGGGAGACCAAACCCTGAGCCTCCTCCAAGATGCTGCTGGTCCTGCTCTCAGTGGCCTTGCTGGCCCTGACTGCGGCTCAGAGCGTGGTTGAAGGTAAAGCAAAGTGGAAAGAAGGTGCTGTTTCTGTGCTTGGGGCTTAGGAGATCTCAATGGCCTTGCTGGCCCTGACCTCAGCTCAGAGAACAGATAATGGAAAAAAAGAGAAAACAAGTGGGAGGTAGGGAGTAGGGAGGGCACTGTGACTCAGCTTGGGGCTTAGGAGACCACTCACACAGCAGAGGGGCAGGAAGGCACCAGGGCAGGGGGATGGGAAGGGGCTACAGTGTTGTCATGGCAAAGATAAAACCAGTTATGTCCTCAATCCTTGCCAAGGATTTATATACTTTATTTAAAGTACATTGGGGTCCAATGGAGAACATTGACCAAAGGAATGACAAGGTTAGATGTGCATTTCTAGAAAGGTCTCTGTGACTGTGCTGTGAAAGGATGGAGGGGAGGATGGAAACACTGATCCAGGGAAGCCCCGTTGTGATTACTATAGTGATCAGAGTCGACAGTGGGGATGGTGGCCTTGCTGTACACTGGCTGCAGGATCAATGAAACACATGGACACACATCCAAGCTAGTTCAGAGATGGACATTCAGATATTAAATTTGTTTCTCTCTACATAGAGATACACAAATATCAGAGCCTAAGATTGTCAGTGTTCTCCCACTCACATTTAATATTTCCATGTGGTGTGAGCCGTGTGTGTAATATCATATCCAAAATAACTATTCCCAGGTTGCCTTCTTGAGAAAGAATGTTGATATAAGCAAAGTAATTAGAGAAGAAAGAGAGCAGAAGAATACTGAAATATCACATTGCAATGCCCAGAGCACCCACCCTAAATTAGCACTAGGTTTGAGAGATCCCAGGGAGGACAAAAAGGGCTTTTCTTTTTTGAGTTCATGGTTGACACTCTGCACAGTGCCAACCCTGCTGCCTCCTCACCACTTCTTCCCTTTCCAGCAGCACCACAGGAAGGGGAAGGGAGTTAACTTCTGGGATACACGGAGTATGGACAGAAGTCCCCCAGCCTTGACAGCCCTGATAGATTTGTGATGTCACGTTAATTGCATCCTGTGCTTCTTTTCCTAGATGTCCTGTCTGAAGAGTCTCCTCTCCTGTTACCAGGTAAATTCCAGTAATCCTCAATCAACTTTCTATTCCTAGTTTCCCTTAGGATTTTTCAGCTCTCCAGGGTTGTCTCACCATCATTTCCTCATCAGGAATTCATTACTGTGAGAGCTTCTATAGACTCAGGCAAGCCTCACCCAACCGAGATTCTGGAGACCATGAGCAGGGCCACCAACTTGAGTGACAGAGCCCCTGGCTGAGATGACAGTAGGCGTTGCCTAATACCCCAGGCCAGGTCTGACTGCTGAGAGAGGCTAGAGGAAGGAGAAGTGTCCTCACTCTGACTCCTCCATCCCCCTGACAGCCTCAGCTGCTTCTTTCTTCCCCAGCATTCCTCTCATGCTTCTATGGCTTCAGGGAGAAATGCAAATAAATCAGTGTCTACTTCCCTTTTCTCTGCGTTGACATACCTGTGTCCTGTTCCTGATGAAAATGTGCCAAGCTATGGAGTGAATCAGTGTGGGCCACCACCTTTTCTTTCTCTTCTCTGTTTCTTTACTTGGATCTTGGAAACTGGGGAAGCAGCTCTAGTTTTCCCCATCGGGCTCAGGTGCCCAGAGTTGGAGTCACAGTTCGCAAGTCATTACAGCAGCCTGAAACATAACTGGCAACTGATATTCATGGTCGCTTTGCTTCTCTTCTGACCTTGGCGATATCCTCTGGGGATTCTAAGTTGTTCAAGACCTACATTTGTTCCAAGTTTAGGTACACATGGTTGTCCCACAAGCAAAAAAGGAGAGAGAGAGAGAGATTCAATATCAAGTGTACAAATTAAGAGATCTGCATAAGGAAGCAGTGGGCAGAAGGGAGGGTGGTCGTTGAGAGGCAGGTTGTGGGGTAAAGGGGCTATGTGATAAGGTCAGAGAAGTGAAAACAAAAGAGAGTCTTTCCTCACTGAGCTCAGCTATTCTTGTGCATTATTTTCACAGATGTAAAGAAACCAAGCCACAAGCCAGACAAACCCGAGGGACCACCTCCTTCTGGAGCACCCCCCGGAAAACCACCACATCCTTCTGGAGCGCCCCCGGGACCACCACCACCACCTCCTTCCGGAGAGCCCTTGGAACCACCACCACCACCTCCTTCTGGAGCGCCCGCAGGAGAAGCACCAGCAGCTCCAGAAAACCCTGCCAAAGAAGAGCAACCCCAGTAACCTAAAATGCAGTGACAGGTATGCTTCTACTTCATTTTTCATCAAAGACCCTAACTGCTACATTGCTCAAACTTTATTGTGTCAGTGAATCCACTGTAAACATGTTCATATTGTATCGTCCTAGATCCCATTTCTAAAGATTTCCGTTTGATATTCTGAGATAGGGTAGCAAGACCCTGTATTCATAAAAAGCTTACCAAGATAATTCTGATCTGGGGAAATACTGCCCCAAAACGTCTTTTCATTCAATGATTACCTGTCTAAAACTGGCTTGGTAGTGAGGAAGTAGAGCCATGCTTGTGGTCCTCTGTCTCCTGTGCTCAGAGTCAGTGACTTGTCCTCTCAGGTTTCCACCTGAGCACTCTTTGCTCAGTCTTGCTGCACACCAAGCCTCTCAGGTGCAGTATTTCAGCTAAATTAGTCTTGAAGTTGATGCTGCTAAATGTTATCTAGTTTTTCATACACTTAAGTTTCAATTAATACATGATCAACGGAAAGGCATGAAGCTAAATATGAAAGACATATATCATCCTAGCTCCCTACCCTCTCCCTAAAAGCCAACACCATTAACCATTTGTGTTGGGAAATTCTCTTGGAAATATGTATATAAACGTGTATAACTCTTTTTTTCCCACAAATACTATGATACTTTCTATGGAGATCTGTATGTTGCTCACTTCAAATCATATTTCTTAGAAAAGTTATGTATCAGTTCATAGAGATATATAGATCTCTGCCGTGTTTTGACATTTTTGTTGTTGTTTGATTTGGTTTGGATTTTTTTTTAGGATTACATACTAGTCCATTGTATATTTGTTCCATGATTTCTTTAATCAACACCTGTCAATGGACACTGAGGCTGGTGTCAATTTCTCCCTATCACATGCTACATTGCAGTGACCATCTGTATATCACTGAACACATTCACCAGAATCAAAAACATAAACACCCTAAGAATAATGTTTTCTCTTCATCTTGTAAGCAACAGTTTAGTGCACATTATCCACTAGGTGAATGAACAGAGTGAATGAAGAGAAATTAGGAAGGAAAGGGGGGAGGAAGAAGGGAAAGAGAGAGAGAAGGCAGGTTCTCACCTACCACACTGAGATGATACCAGCAAGGGATTGGACACTCTGTCATGATATGTTTTCTTTATAAACTTTCTTGTTTGTTTGTTTCATAGAGTGAATAAGAAGACAACAATCTATGAAGAAGCTCTGACACTCGAACAATCTTATCATAACTTTAACTTGGATAATCCAATAAAATAATCAGCATGCAATTTCTGACTGTCGTCTTTATTTCTGGGTGTTTGTGAGGCTGCAATTTGAGGGCCGTGAATACAATTTAAAAACGTCCAGGAACTCTTCCAACTGATGCTGCCAGCAAGCTCCCCTCCTCCTTGATCCTGATGCAGCCACTGTCAGGGGGAAAAGTTACATTATTCCTCCCCTTCCCTGGCTTCTGTAGCACTCATGCTAATTTTTTATCATGTTGAGATCTTTAACTGATATTCTAGTAGTTTCCAGGAAATAAAGAAAATATAACAAATATGAGGAAGCTTCAGAGACTGAAGAAATTCTTAAAATTTTCAAAATAATTGATCCTGGTTTCTAGGGAAATCAATGTGGTTCTAGGCCTCTTCTCCCTAGAATCCACTGTACCCTCTCTCCCCTTTCTTATCATTGCTAACTTTTCTCCCTTCCTGTCTTCCCCCATCATTACTTAACAAAACCTGAGTGGATACCATAAAGGAGGCATCATGATGTATTTTAAGGGACAAGAAATTTGGGGTCCTTCAGACTTGAGTTTAAGTCCTCTTTTGCTTGCTAGCTTTGGATTCTCAGTAAGCTAACTTAAAATTCTAAGACCCTCCATTTCCTTATCTAAAATGAGAATAATACTAACGACTACCTTAAAGGACAAAGATTAATGGGATAACATACATAACTTTCTAATAATTGTTTTAGGGAAGCACAGTAGACTAAAATTGTAAGGAATTAAATGCTTCCAAATTAAGATTTTTAAGATAGCTTTATCAAAAGTTCTAATTACAATATTCCCTGACAATATTTCTTCCAGATGTTAAAAGAAAAAAAAAGCGTGACTTTGTCTATAGTTTTGTCATTTTCTACCTTACCAGTCTTCTTAGACTTTTTTTACATTTCTTATTAGCATTTTTTAAAAAGTGGATACCTGCTAGTTAGTTGTGTATGCTGATCAACATAATATGGAAGTTTATATTCATGACATTTTGAATTTGAAATAGAAAGTCATCTTAACCTTCTACTAATTTGTATGTTAGTTCATAGAGTGACGTAGTACCTACATAATGTCAAAGTTTATCAGTCCACCACTCAAATTAGAATAAACTATCTTGGATGAGAAAATGGAAAAACAACCAAATTTCCAAAAGATTCAATAGCTGATTCTTGGACTATCATAAAAGAAGCAAGCTTCTTATAATTCGAATCAAGAGAAAAAGAGGCTCACAGCTGTAATTCCAGCTCTTTGAAATGCCAAGGCGGGAGAATTGCTTGAGGCCAGCTGTTCGAGACCATTCTGGGCAACATAGTGAGACCCCATCTCTACAAAAAATAAGAATAATTATCTGGGTGTGGTGGCACCTGCCTGTAGGCCTGTGGTCCCAGCTACTTGGGAGGCTGAGATAGGAGGAATGCTTGAGCTCAGGAGTTCAAGGCTACAGTGAGCTATGATTATACTACTGCACTCCAGCCTGGGCAACAGAGCAAGACCTTGTCTCTTAAAAGAAAGCAAGAAAGCAAGAAAGAAAGGGAAGGGGAAGGGAAGGGAAGGGAAGGGAGAAAGGAAGAAAGGAAACAAAAGCAGAAAACAAAGCAAACTTCAGAAAGGAGAAGGGGAAATTCACCATAGATACATGGATTTTTCAAAGAGTAGTGTAATATAATGTAAAATTCTATTCTGATGTAAAATATTCAATGAAATTGACATTATTGTAAGATAATATGAATCACTAAATTTGACTCAGGAAGCTTAGGGTGAGTTGAATAGAAAATAATGTTGAAATAAATGGAAGAATTTTACAGGAAACTGTCTCCAACCTCATCTCATTGTCACCAACATCAATGGACACAGCAAATTTTAATATCTAATTTTACATATGATTAAAGAGAACATAATTCTTATACTATTCAAATAATTCTCAAATATAGGAAAGATTAACAAGTTTCTTAGTTTATTCTGTGAGGTTCATTAAAAAAAATATAGGCCTGTCAAGATATTTCATTAGGAAAAATACTCATTAGTACATAAACAAGTCAACACTGTGATAAAAAATAACATTTATATACCACATTGAATGAAGATGGCAAGGATGGCTCAATATTAGTAAATTTCCACCCTGACAAACACCAATGTCCTCAGAAATTTCACTGAGAATTTCAAAGAAATCAGAAAAGAGCAATCTCACTATATCCACCACGAAGAGGGCCAACCCACATATATCCCTGGCTTTTCTTCTGCCACCAGAGGTGAAGCTTCCTTGCTCCTATCTTTTTCCTTCACACTGAATTCCACACCACATCGCCTAATCAAGGATTTTGCTTCTTGAACTATGTCCCTTTTCTCCTCTACATCTTCAATTTGTGCTTCTTTTAAGATTGAACGAATCAGCACAAATCTTCTGGAGTTTCTCCTATTTTTACAAAGCTCTCTCTACACTCTTAATGCCTCTCTGCCTAAGATACTATTTGTCTGCCATCTTCATTGCACAAGTCCTTGAAAAGAATCTCTATAGTTATTGCTCCCACCTCCTCACCTCCCATTTTCTCTTCCACAAACTCTGTAGAGGCTTTTGTGCTCACCCTTTCATTGCTTTGATTCCATAAGAACAAAATCCAAATTTGTGACTATTCCCAAAACTCTACATAATTGGGCTATACCTGTCTCTGAACTTATTGGCCTTTCTATACCTAATTGACTCCACTCTAGCCACATTGGCTGTCTTCATACTCCTCCAATACACCAAGGTTGTTCCTACCTTTATCAAGAATGCTTTGCCACTTGATTCAACTCTGCTCAAACGTCACCACCTTTAAGCTTTCTTTAAATACACAAAACCCCTCAATCTCTTTAACCTGCTTTATTTTTGTATCACTATAATTGGCATTGTGAGTTAGCCATCACCCAAGATTCCCACCTCCTGGTATGCCCACCCTCATGTAGGCCCTACCACATTCTATTAGGATGGTTCTGTGTGACCAATGGAATATGGCACAAATGGTGATATGTCACCTCTGAGTTTAAGTTAGAAAAGAAACTGTGGCTTCATCTTTTATTCTTCAATTTCTCCCTCTCTCTCTCTCTCTCTGTCTCTCATCACTTCCTTTGGGGAAAGCCAACTGCCACAAGAAGTGGCCATATAGAGATGCCGTCCTTTCCAAGTGAGTCTCTAAGAGTTTCCCTCATTTGTTGTCATAGAGGAAAAACAACCAGAGAGGCAGAGAAAGAAAAGTCTTACAACTCCAGTTCTTCACTGTCCACATGACCTCTTTAACAAGCTCACTCTTCCCAGATTGTTTCTAGCATTTACACAGGTGTGGGCTGAATGATAGGCATGGGTCGGTTCCCTCCCAGTAAGTCATGCTAGGAAGTGAGGTGGCCAGCTCCACGTACTGAAGACACTTGGGTGGTGATTGTCTCATTAGAATGGGGAACTGTTTTTTGCCTTTTGTCTATAGTTGTATCCTGCAATCACCAGCATTAATGCTGGGAGTTATACTCTCCCAGGAAAACAGGTCCCAGTCAGGATCATCACAAGAGATTTGGAAATAATAGAGACAGAGAAATAACAAAGACAGAGACAAAGTGCAGTTTAAAGTGATGGGGGAGTCAGAGGTCCTCCTGTGAGCTGTGAGACCCTGAGTGAAATCCCACATTAGTATTTATTGTTACAGCAAGCAGTTGTCCTTGGTTAAAGAATATGTGTACAGCTCATTCGTTGAGGTTTCAAGGCTCCCCAAAGGTTTCAAGGGACCCTTATCTAATTCTGTCTACAAGAATAAACTCTTGCAAGATTTTTGTAAGATAAACATGTTAAGCCCTAAGTTAAAAATAAACCTAGCTGAGCAGACAAATTAAAGATAAAAATATAAAAAGCAGGAACACTGAGTCTGTATACTAATCTAATCTATTTCTCTAAATACAGAGACATGTGCTCAGGAGTGAACCAGGAATAGCCTTGAAGTTTAAGATAGTTCCAGCTACATGTTTTCTGCTGGGCAGGCATGTAATCAGCTTCTCAGACTTGGGCCCAAACCAAGCTCTGCCTTGCAATAAGCTCTAGGTGACAGCTTGCAGGTTTGAAGAAACGTTGCTTTGTAGATGTCCTCTCACAGTTCCTCCCCTTCTTACTAAACAGCTTCTAGTCTGTGAACTAATGCACCCACAGATTCCTTTGCAAAGCAAAGCCCTGCAAAACTCCTGAAACCTCTCCAGTCTCTTAGCTCTATTTCCCATCATCTCCTCCTTTCATTTTAGAAGTAATTTGAAGAAGTCAGATAGCCACCACTGTGAGGCATTGGTCTCCAGAGTCTTGTCTTCTTCGGAGCTTTTGCCAGACTATAAGTAAGCACAAGCAAATGATTAAAATAATTCCAAAAATTACTATAGCAGAACTCCCATAGATCTTAAAATGAAAAAGTGGATTACTTGACTCCAATCCAGATGGAATGCCATTAATAATCTCAGCCTCAGAGAATAAATTAATTTTGTGACTGACTATATTTAATATCTCTTGTTGCAAACTTCCAATCTCTTCAGTCAGATTTCCTTAAGTAGATGTTTCTTAATATTTTCCCAAGGAAACTGAGTCTGATTGTATATATGAGGTATAACACAGAATTGAGTGATATTCCAATCACAAAGGAGTCTAATTTGCTTTTGTAGGCTTACAACCTGGTATCCCAGTAAGGTGACCTCTTGTTGTAAGTCAGGCACTTGAGTAGCCAATTTGTTGGCAATTCGATTTTGGGTAGACCATAATTAATTTGATTCATGATGCCAATTTTGAGCAAATTCAGTAGTTTGCATGGCTTGATGTAAAGCCACTCCTGCTGTAGCTGCAGAGGTAGTCACAGCAATGATTCCTAAAATAGCTGCTATCAGAAGTTCAGTAAGTCTGTGGTATTCTTAAAAATGTGGTTAAGTAGTTTGTCTAAAAGGAACATTGCTGGGGTTTCTTTCCAGATTCTATTCATTTTAACAGGTAACCATAGTTCAGTTCTGGCTTTGAGAATATAAAGTGTTTCTGTATAAGGATTAAACTTTATGGAATTGTCAATACAGGTATAATAAGAACACTTGTTACAAGTCACAAGAAAGGAAGGTGCATTATACTTGGCAGGGCCAATCATGAATAAGCAAGGCAGTTTAACACAAGCTTGGATATAATGAGTAGAGTTCAAATTAAAAGTCCACTCTCAACTATTATTTGTATTGAATGTGTGTGTGCTAATCCAAGCCTGTAGAGGGTGCAAAGCAACTGACAGTTTCCACAATTGATCATGAATAGGGCCACTTAGGTGGTGTGGATGCAGAGAGACAGGAACACTCATACACTGCTGGTGGGACTGCAAACTAGTGCAACCTCTGTGGAAAGCAGTATGGAGATACCTTAAACAGATACAAATAGACCTACCATTTGATCCAGCAATCCCATTATTGGGCATCTACCCAAAGGAACAAAAGACACTCTATAATAAAGATATCTGCACTCAACTATTTATAGCAGCACAATTCACAATTGCAAAGATGTGGAAACAACCCAAGTGCCCATCAATCCATGAGTGGATTAATAAAATGTGGTATATGTATACAATGGAGTACTACTCAGCTATAAGAAACAATGGTGACATAGCACCTCTTATATTTTCCTGGATAGAGCTGGAACCCATTCTACTAAGTGAAGTATTCCAAGAATGGAAAAATAAGCACCACATGTACTCACCGTCAAATTGGTTTCACTGATCATCATCTAAGAGCACATTTAGAAATAACATTAATTGGGTGTTGGGCAGATGTGGGGGTGGAGATGTGGGTGTATACATACATAATGAGTGCGATGCCCACTGTCTAGGGGATGGACATGCTTGAGGCTCTGATTCTGGAGGGAGAGAGTAAGGGCAATATACGTAGTATAAACTTTTGTACCCCATAATATGCTGAAATAAAAAAAAATGAATACAGCCATTTAAAATATGAGGGGCTGGAGGGCTCATACCATTATTGACTCATCTAATAATATGACTTTGAATGCCAGTCTCTTTTACAGACATTGAGGTGGAAGTTTTATTTCAGTGAAATTTTTTTAAGATTACGACAGGAAACATGCATCCTCTGTTTCTCCACTTGGGGTTCCATTCTGGGCTTGAGTCTTCTGCTGGGAATCCATGTGGTTTGTCCATCATCTGTCAAAACACAAGCATAACCTCAACCCCACACCTTTGCCCATCCTTCTCTCCATTTATTTTCTATATCATCTTTCCACCAGATAGGCTGGTGAGAGAAAGTCTGGTTGTCAACTCCCATTCCAATGTTTCTCTATTGCTGTTAAATTGTCTTCTTTATGAATATTCAAAAAATTTACAATAAATAAGGCTGGATTTATTCTATCTCTGGGGGACCGTATACCTCCCCCTTTTAGTTTAAATAACATGTTTTTTAAGATTTTATGAGTATGTTCTATAATACCCTGTCCTTGAGGATTATAAGGAATGCCAGTAATGTGTTTGATATTCCACTTACTGCAAAAGCTTACAAAAGAGTAACTAGCATAAGCAGTGCTGTTGTCAGTTTTGATGGTGGCTGCGACTCCCTTATTTGTAAAACAGAAGTGTAAGTGTGAAAGTACATGTCAAACAGTTTCTCCAAGAAATGTAGTAGCCATAAAAAGACCAGAATAAGTGTCTATTGAAACATGTATAATGCCTAATTTGCTGAATTCAGGAATGTGTGTAACATTCATTTGCCATTCATTTGGTGAGAGGCCTCGGGCATTAACCCTGCAGGAAGACTAGGCTGTTTAATTGTTTGCCACGTGAGACAGTGAGAAACAATAGGCTTGGCTTGATTATTTGCTGTGTGAAATTTTTTAATTAAGCCTTTAGTATTAATATTAGTTAATTGATGAAATTCAGTTGTCTCTTGAACAGAACCAATAAGTAATTGATCTATTTTTTCATTGCCAGCCACCAATGGGCCCGGAATATTAGTATGAGATCTGATATGAGTAATAAAATGTGGAAACTGGCAAATCCGTATAATCCACTGAAGTTGTTGAAACAGCTTGGAAACCTCATCAGTTTTTGTAACAGTAATTGTTTCCAAGGCTAGAACTGCTTGTACAACATATTATGCATCAGAAACAATATTTAAAGGTGAAGTAACATCTTGTAAAAGCTGAGTAACAGCCTGCAGTTCCATTTTTTTGTGCTGAATTGTAAGGTGTGGTCCACACTTTACTTAAAGGACCAGAATAACCTGCCTGACCATTGCTGCTGCTGTCAGTAAAAAAGGTAGGGGCATGAGGTATAGGCATGGATTTAATATTTTAGGTAATATCCATTGAGTTAATTTTAGAAATTGGAACAATTTGTTTTTTGGATAGTGACTGTCAATTGTTCCTACAAAATCAGATATACCTGATTGCCAATCTAGATTTTGCTGATAAGCCATTTGAATTTGTGAATTAGTAAGAGGAACAACAATTTTCTCAGGATCTTGGCCACTTAGTTGTTTTAGTCTTTGATGGCCTTTAAATATAATCTGACCAATTTTGTCCAAATATGTCATAAGATGTTTCTGTTGTTGTTATGGGAGAAAAATTCATTCAATTATACCCTCTTCTGGAATTAAGGTAGCACAGGGAGAATGTTCTGATGGGTAAACAATGAAATCTACTCTTTTTTCAGAATCCACTCTAAAAAGTTGAGCTTTGCAAATATGAGATTGAATCCACGCCACTTCCTCCTGAGCTGCCTGAGTTAGCTTATGAGGACTATGAAGATCAGAGTCACCCTTCAGTATATCAGACAAGTTGCTTAAAGCATAAGTAGGAATTCCTAATATAGGTCAAAGCCAATTTATGTCTCCTAGTAACTTTTGAAAATCATTCCGAGTTTGTAGTTTGTGCATAGGTATTTGAACTTTTTGAGGAACTATTTTATGTCTATCAATGAGAGACCCTAGATAAGTAAATGGATAATCCTCTTGGACCTTATCTTCAGCAATTATTAAACCAAATTGAGGCAATACTGGTCTGGCCTATTGGTATAGTTGTTCCAATTTTTGTTTACACATGAGCATGCAAATAAAATACCATCCATATAATGAATAATGTAACTATGAGGAAAACAGTGTTGTAGTATTTCCAAAGGCTGATTGACAAAATGTTGGCATAGGGTCGGGCTATTAAGCATGCCCTGAGTCAAGATTTTCCATTGGTACCATTTAGTTGGGTGTTGATTGTTTAAAGCAGAATGGCAAAGGCAAATTTTTCTCAATCAGATATTTGTAAAGGGATTGTAAAAAATCAGGCTTTTAAATCTACTATTATAATATGCCAATCTTTAGAGATTATAGTCGGAGATGGAAGTCCTGACTGAAGAGTCCCCACTGGCTGTATAATTGCATTGATCTTTCTTAAATCAGTTAACATTTGCCATTTACCAGATTTCTTTTTAATAACAAACACAGGGGAGTTCCATGGACTGGTGGACTCCTCCATATCTCCTGCTTGTAATTGTTTTTCTACTAATGTTTGAAGAGCACCCAACTTTTCCTGGTTTAGCGGCCACTGCTCTGTCCATATAGGCTTCTGTGATATCAATTTTAGAGCCAGTGCATAGTGGTGCCCTTCAGCAGCAGTGGCTGCTATCCAAAATTTGGATAGTGTACACCACATCAAGAAGAGTGCTCTTTTGATGCCACGAAAGTCTTAGCCCCTTGGCCTTTCTTACCCAAAACAAGGATTATAATTCATATTAAGCATCATTTGTTTAGTGGGAGCAGAAAGAGTAGGTACACTGATGGAAGCTGCCCATTGTTGTAACAAATCTCTTCCCCATAGATTAATAGCTATGTCAGCTATGTATGGTTTTAAGCTGGCTGTCTGTGTATCAGGGCCACAGCAATTAAATATTTGTTGACTTTGAAATATACTAGTCATAGTTCCAATTCCGGTAAGTACCATGGAGACCTGTTGTAAAGGCCAAACTGTTGGCCAAAAGCCTTTAGAAATAATTGTAACATCAGCTCCAGTATCTACAAGTCCAACAAAAGATTGGCCATTTAGTTTGATCTCTAGTTGAGGTCTCTGGTCATTAACAAAAGTTCGCCAATATACTTTAGTTCCAGTACTTCCAAGCCCTCCTTGTTTTGAACATTAGATTTTCCAATTTGCATACACAGTAATACCAGATGTTGTGTAACACGGTCTCCAGCCTGGATAGGATAATCAGAAGTAGAATTCACCATGACTGAAATTTCTCCTGAATAGTCTGAATCAATTACACCCAAATGCACTGAAATTCCTTTCATAGTAAGAAAACTCTGGCCAATAATTAACCCTACTGCAGCTGGAGGAATTGGACCAAATACACCTGTAGGTACTTTACATATGCCAGCAGATGGCGATAGAAGACAATTATCACGAGATGGCAGCTATACTGTAGCACTTCTACTCTTGGTGGGCATCAGGTCAGCAACCTTTCATTTTTTGGAATCCAAGTTTGAAATTCTTGTGGGGGCTGCTGGCTGGGGCTGTCTATTGCTACATTGTTCTCCTGAGTCTACAGCTGCCAAGTTGGGAACTGCTGGACAAGATTGCTTCCCGTATTGTTTTTCTTGGGGTCCCAGGCAGGGCTCCACCCCTGTCTCCCTGGTCCTTAAGGGGGTGGCCACCAGCATGAAATTTAGAATGGCAATTATTAGCCCAATGGTACCATTTACCACAGCGGGTGCAAAGTTCTGGAGCAGGACCAACTGGCTAGCTATTATTAGTTGCTCTTGGAGGTTGTTTGCAATCTTTTTTCAAATGACTTTTCAGCCACAATTAAAACATTTAGAGGCCATTTTTTGTCCGCTGGGGCTTTTTCCCCGGACAGCCTCAGCCAACAGTTGCATTTTATAAGTGCTTGACCCGACATCCCAACAGGCTTTTATATATTCCTCTAAAGGAATGCCGTTGGAATTTAAAGGGTGAAAAATCCCCTGACACTCAGCATTAGCGTTACCAAAAGCCAACATATGTAACAGCCTATTTCCTAAATCAGGAGGCCTATTGTTTGCGCAACATCTTGCAATCATAGGTTTCATTAGGAATTTGTTTAACATTCACACAAAAAGGCACAGTTTGTCCAGGTAGGGTTATCTTTCCCCATGCTCTAAGACAGTATTGCCAGACTTGAGCAATAGCCTGATCATTATATTTCAATTGAGCATCTATACCAAACCATTTTCCTTGTCCTGTCATTTGGGCTGCCCAAATATCCTTTAGCGAAACTTGGGATTGATTAAGCCACACTTGCTGATGAGCTTCATCCCCCGACCAGGTGGTAAACTGAAGAAACTCAGAAGGAGATAAGACTGTCCTAGTGAGCATTTCCCAATCCCAAGGAATTAGTCATTCTGCTTGAGCCAATCCTTCAGAAAGCCCTTGATGTAAGAAGAGTTTGTACCATATGAGACTCAGGCTTGCTTTAATTCTGTCAAAGTTTTAAATGGAATAGGCTCATGAACCTACCGTGGGCTTTGAGGTGCTTTTTCATTCCTGCCCTGATCATCAGAATCTGAGCTTGGCTGTACTACAGCAACCAGGAAAAGATAAGCCTCCAGGTCTCCTTTTAACTGTGCCTCTCTAATGCCTCCCTGTATGCCACCCTGAGCACTTGTTTGTTTTTTAGGACCCTTTGTTAAAGTCTTTTTCAAAGGAGGATAATGTTTCAGGGAAACATCCTCATTAGAAAGCAGTGGTGCTGCTGGAATGAGCTTGGAGCAGCCAAGGGGAAGGGATCGAGAGAAATCTCTACCTGCTGTTTTGTCCCTTTTTTCAGTCCCATAAAGAGGAAAGGGAGAGGAGGCAGAAATTTATCTTCAGGATCTTTCCACCCCTTCATTCTTTCTGTAGACCTGTATTGAGGGCTGGTAGCCAAACTTAATGACTTTCTCTCATCCTGCCTGATGCATAC
>CM052440.1:76534659-76552859 GCA_028533085.1 Varecia variegata | reverse complement strand
TCCAGATAATTTCTTTCTATTTTTAGTAGAGACGGGGTCTCGCTCTTGCTCAGGCTGGTCTCAAACTCCTGACCTCGAGCGATCTACCCGCCTCGGCCTCCCAGAGTGCTAGGATTACAGGCGTGAGCCACCGCGCCCAGCCCACTGTGGTTATTTTAGGACAAGAGTGAACCCTCTCACTTTCAGAGTCTGAGTCTGATTGAAATGGTTGCAGGGCCTGAGTAATTAGGGAGTAGAGTTGCCACACAGGGAGAGGGACCGTCTTCCCTCTCCTGTACACATGTCGTAAAGTTCTGAAAGCCAGCTGCCATTGTCATAGCCTGACCGTACCAGAGGGGAAAAGCATTCACAGTGTTTCAAATTAAATGAAAGAGTTCCTTAAAAGTTTTCTGTTTGGCAACCACCCTAGAACTCTGTAATAGAGTCTGCAACAATTCAATGCACTCAGTAAATTTAGATACATTCTTCCTCATTTTGTTTCCCTGACCTGGCTAATCCCCGAAGTACAACTCATGCTTCCTGGGCACTGTGGCATGCAGCCTTCTCCAGATCTCTTGAGATGCTGTATGGGAATCTCTTTGGCTCTGGTGAAGCCTTTGGCCTTTAGGACCCTACTCGCTGCACCAGTTCCTGAGAGTCAGCTACTCTCCCAGACAATCAGGTCCCAGGCAGGATTGTTGCAAGATATTTGGAAATAATAGAGACAGAGAAATAACAAAGACAGAGACAAAGTGCAGTTTAAAGTGATGGGGGAGTCAGGGGTCCTCCTGCATGCCCCTGAGCTGTGAGGCCCTGAGCAAAATCCCACATTAGTATTTATTGTTACAACAAGCAGTTGTCCTTGGTTAAAGAAGATGTGTGCAGCTCATTCGTTGAGGTTTCAAGGCTCCCCAAAGGTTTCAAGAGACTCTTACCTAATTCTGTCTACAAGAATACATGGTTGCAAAATTTTTCTAAGATAAACATGTTAAGCCCTAAGTTAAAAATAGATCTAGCTGAGCATACAAATTAAAAATAGAAATGTATAAGGCAGGAACACTGAGTCTGTATACTAATAATCTCTTTGTCTAAATACAGAGACATATGGTCAGCAGTGAAGCATGAATAGCCTTGAAGTTTAAGATATTCCCAGCTGCAGATGTCTGTTGGGCAGGCACTTCAATCAGCTTCTCAACCTTGGGCCCAAACTGAGCTATGCATTGCAATAAGCTCTAGGCGATAGCTTGCAGCTTCAAAGAAATGTTCCTTTGCAGACATTCTCTTACAGTGCCTCCCTTTGTTGCTAAACACCTTCTAGTCTGTAAACTAACACACCCACATATTCTTTCAAGGCAAATCCCTGCAAACCTCCTGAAAACTCTCCTGTCTCAGCCCTATTTCCCAGCACATTAACATTACTCCTAATTTCATTTCTAAGACCACTTACATTTCTTCCTTGCAAAACCTTTTTGTTTTTTAAGGAGCTAATAATTACCTCTTTAACTTCACTTGTTTGGTCTTCTTTAAACATCCAAGTCTTCCAGAAACCTCCAACAGACCTGTAAAATCCTTCTGAGTACAATTTTCATCACTCTCACACATGTCAGATAATCTACCTCTCTACTGGAAATTCCCTTTCTACCTGTTGAATAGGATGGTGCATGACCTCACTTAATGCCAAGGCATCAAGCTGAAAGGTGGCCATAGCTTATCAGACAAGACTTCTTTATGGACATTTGACTTACATAGCGCACCTCAGGGTAACCAATGCCTGCCAGCTTGCTATAAATCATCAGTGCACATTTTTCAGTGTTTACCTTAAATGTACTTCTCAGCGAAGAGGGACGCTGTTTCCAATGTCTTACTTAAAATACTCTCTCATTTTCGTTCTGTAACACTATAAGTACTTGCTTTACATTTTTACTCTCTGGTCACTCCACTCATTACTTACAGTGCCCTCCCTATGCAAGGAATTTTATTAGGAGTTTAGGATGCAATGATCAATACATAATAACAGTCCCTACCATTCGGAAGCTAACACCTTGTGGGTCCTTTGCAGATCCACCTGCTGCCATCTAGCCAAGAAGTTATGAGAGTGCTCTCATGTTATCTTGCTCTCTTACTCTCTAACTTCTTCTCTCTAAATAATATTTCCTTACAAAAACTCATCCTTGCCCATGGCTTCAATCATTGTTCATGTACCAAAGGCACAAAGTTATATCTCTTGCGAAGACTTATACTCCAAGCTTGAGATCTAGATCTATTTGACATCTCCATTTCAATATTTTAAAGATACCACTCAATATTTCCCAAACAAATATAATAATGATAACTTAACCATAGTGACCACCACCCAACCATACCTGCAATACAAAATCTATAGCTTTGGCTCTGTCTCATTCCACATACAAAGTCTACCACAGATTTCTGTTCCCTATCCTGTCAGATAATAAATTCATGTGCATTTAAGCCACTAAGTTTGTGGCAATGAGTCATTGCAGCAATAAGGAAACTAATACACTTTCCACTGGTTCATTTCATGCTTTCCTGAGGCTTCTATAAAGGGTTGGTGTCTCTTTATAAAGTATCAATGAGCAATAAAATTATGATGGATATCAACACAAGGCAACTAAGCCATCTCTTCACTCATGAATTAAAAAAACTCTCAAAATTCAATTCAAATGAACATTTATAGTGCCTGTATTAAATGGGGCACAGCTATGAAATTCCCCACTCCCATTTCTGTATGATTCACACCACCCAGCCAGGATCAATGCCTGTTGCCCCTCAGCTGGGCACATCCTATGTTTCTCTTGTTCTCTATGATTATGTAATCTTCTATAGTGTAGTGGTAGGCTTGTTCAAAAGCTCAGAATCTTCTTAGAAAGCAATGGATAGCACAGTGATAGTCACAGCTAGTGGAGAATTTGCTTCATTTTCTAAAATAAAAAAGTACCAGGAGTTACCAAGAGAAACAGGAGAACCTATGGTTCACAACATCAGGCCCATTTTTCTCACTTATCATGATGACCTTTGGCATTGTACTTCATTTCTTTAAGGTGTGATTCTTTATACTCCCTCCCTCTCCTTGTGCCTTACATGAGATCCACACATTGTCTAGGTGCACATTTTACTGCATGAAGAAACTACTGTAGGGACTTCCAAAAATGCCAAGAGTAAGGTGAAGTACTAAAATTGGGAACTCTTCATTTAGAGCTCTTAGGCATTAGACTATTTGACACGATTATATCATGTTCTACGCATCATGCTCTCCCTTTCTCATGCTCTCCTTTAGAGAATACTCCATGAGCTAGACTTGAACTATATCCTAGAGAGACAGAAGGAAAGAATCTTGCAAGACTCAAGGCAAGATGCTTTATTTATCCTGTCTTTTAGTTTACAAAAATCGAATCAATTGTGCTTGAAAGATACTCCTCAGAGAGGAAAGAGTTTGTTATTTAACCTCTTATTACATTTTATAGCTGATACCACCATTTGGAAAGGGTTAAGTTTGGAACTCTTTTCCAGTGGATTAGAAACAACTTTGAAAACGGTATCACATCTTTCCTAAGATACAAGGGCCAAGTGAGAAGAAACTTACAAGCACGGACCTAAAACATTTCAAGCCTTTAGACAAAGTTTCATTTCTCCAACCAATTACAAGTCAATGAGTCTTTAAACCCACTTATAACCTGTAAGCCACCCCACCACCCCAGCTTTCAGATGGCCCGCCTTTTTGGGTCAAACCCATGTATGCCTTCGATGTAGTGATTTATGATTTTACCTGTAATTCCTGTCTCCCTGAAATGAATAAAACCAAACTATAACCCAACCACAGGTGTCCACTTGCTCCAGGCTTCTTGGGTATTGCTCTCAGCCATGGTCCTCAAATTTGGCTCAGAACAAACCTCCTTAAATTATTTTGCAGAGTTTTTCTTCTTTTCCATTGACAAAGTTCATCTTTCCTGATAAACGCCCCTTTAGTGTTACAGGCAAACTAGTGCTTGGAAGGTTGAAAAATGTTCTGCTTTCTGTCCCAATCAGAGAGCTTCCCATTCTTCCAGAAAGAGAGAGACATGTGGTGGTGGAAAGAACAAAGGTATGAAATTTATATCTTACTACAAGTGCGGTGGGAAAACCCCCAAGGATTTCAACCAAAAAAGTGACATGATCTCATTTCTGTTTTTAAAAGATCATTCTGTCTGTTGTGAGGAGAACTGAGATGGGATGTGATGGGAGCAAGAATATTACCAAGAACAGTCAGAGGCTGTGAAGGTCCTCTGGGGAGAGAATTATGGCCTGAACCAGGACCTTGTAGTAGACATTATGTAGTGGTCATACTTAGGAAATATTTTGAAAGTAGAGCCAACTGGATTTAATAACGGCAGTAACTGGGGGGAGTGAAAGGTAAAAGTGACTCCTATATTTTTAAACAACTGGGTGAAACAACAGTCATTAACCGAGAAAGATTGGCAGGTATTATGGGCTGAATTGTGTCCCCCCAATTGATATGTTCAAGCACTAACTGCCCTCTAGTGTTTGGAGACAGGGCCTTAAAGAGTTGTTGAAGTTAAAATGAGGTTGCTGTGTTGGGCCCTAATTCAATCTGATGGATGTCTCTATGCAGAGAGAACATTGGGACACAAAGAGAGACACCAGAGGACATGTGAACAAGAGAAAGTCTACGTGAGGACACAGCAAGGAATTGGCCATCTCCGAGACAAAGAGAGAGGTCTCAGAAGACACTAAACCTCCTGATACTTTGATCTTGGTCTTCAAGGTTCTGGAGCTGTAAGAAAATGAATTTCTATTGTTTCAGCCACCCAGTCTGTGGCATTTTGTAAGGGCACCCAGAGCAAACTGATATCTGAGATAGCAGGATTTAGGATGTGGAAATCAAGAATCCTGTTGGGGACTTGTTAAGTTTAACATCCTTACTGGAAGGCAGTGGATGGCTGGAGGGCTCCAACTCACCCAGAGGAGTCTCGGCTCCAGCTACACTCCTGCAACTCTCTCTCACCCCACCTACCTCACAGAGAGCGTCTTTTTCAGTGTTCCGTAACTCATCTTTCGCCTTTCTCTGATGAGTTCACACCTGATATTTATTCTTTTCTGATTCACTAATCTCTAGCACTTATTGCTGACATTGGAGAAGTTCAGGGAAATGGCCTGCACTGAGTGATATTTCAAGTATCACCTCTTCTCTTCCTGTACTCAGCAAGCCAAGGTAAGCCTGCCTTCCACCAGGACTGACGCCTCTGCAGCCACCCACACAATGAAGCAAGTCTGCCTGGAACTGCCATCTGGTACTCCTCTCTGACGCACTTTCCCACCTGAATATCTACCATGAGCCACCGGGGCAGGACCACTCACGTTCAGTTCTCATTGAAAATAGTGTCCAGTGAAAGTAGGGACAGTCATCCCAATTGCACGCTGGGACTTGCCAGGCACAAACAGCTACTCCCCGCCTCCAATAAAGCACATTAAGCCCACCTAGAACTGTTCTGCTTTCTCACATAACCAGAGAAGACTTGACAACTGCTAATATATGCCCCCTTCAGGATACATCCATTATGATGCCAAGGGAAAAAAAAATAATATACCTGGTACAAGGGCAAAGATATCTGGAGCAAACCCTGTTGTATTAGCAAGCCTTGTTGTCATATTACCTGCAACCCTTGGGAAAGGACACAGGAGACTGTCATATGCACAGTGTATGTTCCACTGGTGCACAATGGTCTAGGGACCTGTCTTTAGGATTTCCCATCACATGACCTTTCCTGCCATATCTCTAACCAAGCTATCCTCAAATTACCACCAACCTTGTACACACACACAAAAAATGAATAATTACATAAGTCATAAAAGGTCTGAAATGCTAAGAGGCAGCTGGTGATACAGACTTATCTAGATCTTTCATGAACCAATGAGCAGTCAGCTACCAGATATAACAGAAGAAACGTCAGCTGAAAAGAGAGTTACCACTTCAGTGGTCCTAAAAATGTACTGTTGGAAGCATACTACCTTGTTGTCAAGTTAAAAATTAAAAATAAAGCTGGTGAAGAATACAATAGGCTCTGATTTAACAAAGTAAGCAAGAAAGTTTTCCAAAATGTGTAACAAAAAAAAAAAAGGCATAAGAGCAAAAATACACACAAGATTGATTGATTCAGAAGATAAAATATCAACATATGAGTCAGAAAGAGAGTGGCAAGGAATGAATATCAGAATATTCCAGAGAAAATCTCCGTTGAAGAACAATTTGAGAAAACAGATGACATAGAAACTGACTGGAAAAGAGAAAGTCACCACAATGCATTGGAGACTTTGAAGGGAGAATCACACTACCTAATTGGAGAATGTATTTATCCATAGTGGTGATGAAAAACATTTCCTAGAATAAATAAGGCCTTAAGTGAATCTTATAGAATATTCTAGTAAAGGAGACAAGCATGGAAGAAGTTTTAAAGACATGGAATACCATGGTTCATTCAAGAATCTGCGTCCTCATTTTGTTCACCTGTGGAAATCCCATGGTGGTTTGCATGGCCACTTTTGCTTGAACAAGTCCTGAAGAGATTAATAAAATCAGAATATTTTAGGCTGCCTATGTCCTATAACACCAAATCTTCCCTGGTTGCACTGAGATCCAGAGAGTCTTGGACAATTCTTGAGGGCCTGAGCAGGGTGATATGGCCTGGATATTTTGACCCCTCCAAATTTCATGTTGAAATTTGATCCCAGTGTTGAATCTGGAGGCTGGTGGGAGGTGTTTGGGTCATGGCGGTGAATCCCTGCTGAATGTCTCAGTGCCTTCCCAGGGGCAATGAGTGAATTCTCATTTTACAGATTTACACAAAAACTGGTTGTTTAAGGGGGCCTGGAATCACATCCTCATTCTCTTGCTCAGCTATTGCTGTGTGACACGCCTGGTCCCCCTTTGCCTTCGGCCTTGATTGGAAGCTCACTGAAGCCCTTGCTAGACACAGATGCTGGCACCATGCCTTTTATACACATTCTGCCAAACCATGAGCCAAATAAACATCTTTTCTTTATAAATTACCCAGCCTCATGTATTCCTTTATAGCAAGGCAAAACAGACTAACTCACAGGGTGAGGGTCAAACTTCTGTCATCCATGAATACCCAAATTTATTTTCTCCTCACATTTCTCACAGTTAAACAGAAATGATCCCTATATCCTCAAACAATTTAACTAAATATCATAAACATATGTACATACACATCATGAATGATGGAGTTTGGGCTAAAATAATAGCCAGAGATATTGACCATGTTCACTTCTTCCTATAGGATCCCTGCTGACAAAAACATACACATAAACACATACACACACACACACACACATACGCACACACACACACATACATGGCACAACACGTTGGGAAGACTCAGTAATAGTCCCTCCAAACAGACTGGAAAACAAACAATGACCATTTCGATTCTAATATCTGTGCTGATTGGTGGCATTCTGTTACTTCAAAACTTTGCCCAAGTCACAAGTTGCACTTTTTAGATATGAAATATAGTACCCACCCAATCCTGCTTGGCTAAAGTCCCAGAGAGAAATAAAAGATGCCGTTGACTTAATGCGAGCAAAGTACACCCAGGCTTTTAGATGGTAAGGTCCACCTAGGAGGGAAATCAAAGTTGATATTGTTCTAGTCATCTTCATAAAGGGAGCTGCCCCATTTCTCTCAGCACAGAGTTGGGGGAACAAACCTTGAGCATCCTCCAAGATGCTGCTGGTCCTGCTCTCAGTGGCCTTGCTGGCCCTGACTGCAGCTGAGAGGACAGATAATGGCAAAAAGAGAAAACAAGTGGGAGGTAGGGAGTAGGGGAGGCACTGTGACTGGGCTCGGGGCTTAGGAGACTACATGGTAGAGGGGCAGGAAGGCAAGAGGGCAGGGGAATGAGAAGGGGTACAGTGTTGTCATGGCAAAGATAAGACCTGTTATGTCCTCACTCTATGCAAAGGACTTATACTTTATTTAAAGTACATTGGGGTCCAATGGAGAACATTGACCAAAGGAATGACAAGGTAAGATGTGCATTTCTAGAAACATCTCTGTGACTGTGCTGTGAAAGGATGGAGGGGAGGATGGAAAGACTGATCCAGGGAAGCCCCGTTGTGAAGTTACTATAGTGATCAGAGTCAACAGTGGAGACAGTGGCCTTGCTGTACACTGGCTGCATGATCGATGACAGAGATGGACATATATCCAAGATAGTTCAGAGATGGACATACAGATAATAAATTTGCCTCTCTCTACATAGAGATACACAAATTTCAGGGCCTAATATTGTCAATGTTCTCCCACTCACATTTAATATTTCAATGTGCTGTGAGCCGTGTCTGTAATATCATATCCAAATATCTACTCCCAGGTTGCCTTCTTGAGAAAGCATGTTGATATAAGCAAAGTAATTAGAGAAGAAAGAGAGCAGAAGAATACAGAAATATCACATTGAAATGTCCAGAGCACTCACCCTAAATTGGCACTAGGTTTGAGAGATCCCAGGGAGGACAAAAAGGGCTTTTCTATTTTGAGTTCATGGTTGACACTCTGAACAGTGACAACCCTGTCTCCTCCTCCTGACTTCCTCTATTTCCAGCAGCACCACAGGCAGGGGAGGGGAGTTAACTTCAGGGATACACAGAGTATGGACAGAAGTCCCATATCCTTATAAAACGCTTGAGAACCCGGATAGATATGTGATGTGACGTTAATCGCATCCTGTGCTTCTTTTCCTATATGTCCAGTCTGAAGAGTCTCCTCTCGTATCATCAGGTAAATTCCAATATTCCTCAGTCAACTCTCTATTCCTAGTTTCCCTTAGGATTTCTCAGCTCTTAAGGATTGTCTCACCATCACTTCCTCATCAGGAATTGATTACTGTAGTGCTCCTATAGACTCAGGCAAACCTCACCCAACTGTGACTCTGGGGACCATGATCAGGGCCACCACCTTGAGTGACAGATCCCCTGGCTGAGATGACAGCAGGTGTTGCCTAATACCTCAGGTCAGGTCTGACTACTGAGAGAGGGTAGAGGATGGGGAAGTGTCCTCACTCTGACACCTCCATCCTCCTGACACCCTCAGTTACTTCTTTGTTCCCAAGCGTTCCTCTCATGGTTCTATGGCTTCAGGGAGAAATGCAAATAAATCAGTGTCTGGTTCCCTTTTCTGAGCATTGACACACTTACCTGTGTCCCTGTTCATGATGAAAATATGCCACAGCTATTGAGCGTATCGGTGTGTGCCACCACCTTGTCTTTCTCTTCTCTGTTTATTTACTTGGATCTTGAAACCTGGGAAACCAGCTCTAGTTTTTCCCATCAGGCTCAGGTGCCCAGAGTTGGAGTCACAGTTAGCAAGTCATTACAGCAGCCTGAAACATAACTGGCAACTGATATTCATGATCGCTTTGCTTCTCTTCTGACCTTGGCGACATCCTCTGGGGATTGTAAGTTTTTCAAGACGTACTTTTGTGCCAATTTTAAGGACCCATGCTTGTCCCATAAGCAAAAATAAAAAACAAAAGAAAGAAAGAGAGAGAGAGGGTGAGATTCAATATCAAGTGTACAAATTAAGAGGAGATCTGCATAAAGAAGCAGTGGGCAGGAGGAAGGGTGTTTATTGAGAGGCAGGTTGTGGAGAAAAGGGGCTTTGTGATAAGATCAGAAAAGGGAAAAGAGAGGAGAGTCTTTCATCACTGAGCTCGGCTATTCTTGTGCATTACTTTTACTTATGTAAGGAATTCAAGCCAGAAGCCAGACAAATCCCAGGGACCACCTCCTGAAGGACACCCATCTGGACCCCCTCCTTCTGGTGGTCCTCCACAGAAACCACCTGGTCCAAGTGGCCACCACCCCCATCCTCTTCCACCTCATCATGGAAACCATAATTGACCACCTATACACGGAGGCCATCACCATCCTCCTCGGCCACCTCCTTCTAGAGTGCCCCCAGGACCACCACCACCACCACCTCCTTCTGGAGCACCCCCAGGACAACCACCACCACCTTCTGGAGCACCCCCAGGACCACAACCACCACCTCCTTCTGGATCACCCCCAGGACCACCACCAACACCTCCTTCTGATGGGCCCGTGGGAGAATCACCACCAGTTCCAGAAAACCTGCCAAAGACCAGCCATCCCAGCAATTTAAAATTCATTGACAAGTATGCTTCTACTTCATTTTTCATTAAAGGCCCTAACTGCTACATTTCTAAAACTTTATTGTGTCAGTCAATCAACTATAACCATGTTCAAATTGTATAGTCCTAGACTCCATTTCTAAAGATTTCTGTTTCATATTCTGGGATAGGGTACCAAGACCCTACATTCATAACAAGGTCATCAAGATAATTCTGATGTTCAAAAATACTGCCCCAAAACTTCTTTTCATTCAATGATTATCTCTCTAAAATTGGCTTGGTAGTGAGGAAGTAGAGCCATGCTCTCCCTGTGGTCCTCTGCCTCCTGTGGTCAGAGTCAATGACTTGCCCTCTCAGGTTTCCACCTGAGCACTCTTTTCTCAGTCCTGCCACACACCAAGACTCTCAGGTGCAGTATTTCAGCTAAATTAGTCTTGAAGTCAGTGCTGCTAAATGTTATCTAGTTTTCCATACACTTACATTTCAAGTAATACATGATCAACGGAAAGGCATGAAGCTAAATATTAAAGGCATATCTCATCCTAGCTCTGTACCCTTTCCCTAAAAGCCAACACCATTAACCCTTTGCTTTGAGGCATCCTCTTGGTAATATGTACATAACATGTATAGCTCTTTTTTTCCACAAATGATATCATACTTTCTATGCAGATATCTATGTTGCTCACTTCAAATCATATTTCTTAGAAAACTTACATAGCAGTTCATAGAGATACATAGATCTCTTCCATGTTTTGATATTTTTCTTGTTGTTTATTTGATTTAGTTTGGCTTTTCTTCTACAATTATATACTAATCCATTGTATACTTGTTCCATGATTTCTTTAATCAACACCTGTCAATGGACACTGAGGCTGTTTCCAGTTTCTCCCTATCACACGCTGCGTTGCAGTGACCATCTGTATATCACTGAACATATTCACCTGCAACAAAAACATAACCACCCTAAGAATAATGTTTTCTCTTCATCTTGTAAGCTACAATTTAATGCACATTATCTGCTAGGTGAATAAACAGAGTGAACAAAGAGAAATTAGGAAGACAAGGGGGAGGAAGAATGGAAAGAGAGAGAGAAGGTGATCTCTCACCTACCACACTGCGATGATACCAGCATGGGATTGGACACTTCCTGCCATGATAGCTCTTCTCTATATACTTTCTTGTGTGTTTGTTTGTTTGTTTGTTTGGTAGAGTGAATAAGAAAACAACAGTCTTTCAGGAAGCTCTCATACTGGAACAATATGATCATAACTCTAACTTGGATATATCAATAAAATAATCAGCATGCAATTTCTGATTGCCATCTTTATTTCTGGACATTCGTGAGTCTGGAATTTGAGGGCCATGAATACAATTTAAGAACATCAAGGAAACCATCCCAATGATGCTGCCAGCAAGCTCCCTTCCTCCTTGACCCTGATCCAACTACTTCCAGGGGAGAAAGTTCCAGTATTCCTTCCCTTCCCTGGCTTCTATAGCACTCATGCTAATTTTTTATTGTTTAGATGTTTAACTGATATTCTAGTAGTTTCCAGGAAATAAGGAAAATATAACCAAAGTGAGGAAGCTTCAGAGACTGAGAAAATTCTTAAAATTTTCAAAATCATTGATCCTGGTTTCTAGGGAAATCAATGTGGTTCTAGGCCTCTTCTCCCTAGAATCCACCATACCCCCTCTCCCTGTCCTTATCATTGCTCACTTTTCTCCCTTCCTATGTTTCCCCATAATTCCTTAACAAAAACTGAGTGGATTTCATAAAGGAGGCATCGTGACATAATTTAAGGGACAAGAAATTTGGAGTCCTTCAGACTTGAGTTTAAGTTCTCTTTTGCTTGCTAGCCCTGGATTCTCGGTAAGCTAATGTAAAACTTCTAAGACTCTCAGTTTCCTTATCTAAAATGAGAATAATAATAATGACTACCTTAAAGGATAAAGATTATTGAAATAACATACATAACATACTAACAATTATTTGAAGGAAGAACAGTAGACTAAAATTATAAGGAATTAAATGCTTCCAAATAAAAATTTTTAAGATACCTTTGTCAAAAGGTCTAATCACAATAATCCCCGAAAATATTACCTCCAGATGTTAAAAAGAAAAAAAAAAGCATGACTTTATCATTTTCTATGTTGCCAGTCTTCTTAGACTTTTTTTACACTTATTAGTGTTTTTTAAAAACTGGGTAACCGCTAGTTTATTGGGTATACTGATAGACATAATATGAAAGTTTAAATTCATGACATTTTGAATTTGAAATGGAAAGTCATCTTAAACTTCTAACAGATCAGGTATGAGTTAGTTCATACAGTGAGGTAGTACCTACATAATGTCAAAGTTTGTCAGTCTACCACTCAAATTAGAATAAACTATCTTGGATGAGAAAACAGAAAAACAACCAAATTTATAAAAGATTCAGTAGCTGAATCTTAGACTATCACAAAAGAAGCAAGCTTCTTATAATTCGGATCAAGAGAAAAACAGGCCAGATGCAGTAGCTTACACCTGTAATTCCAGCTCTTTCAAAGGCCAAGGCAAGTGAGTTGCTTGAGGCCAGGGGTTCCAGACCATTCTGGGCAAAAGAGTGCAACCCCATATCTACAAAAAATAACAAAAATTAACTGGGCATGCTGGCACCTGCCTGTAGGCCTGTAGTCCCAGCTATCTGGGAAGCTCAGACAGGACAATTGCTTGAGCTCAGGAGGCAAAGGCTGCATTAAGCTGTCATTGTACTACTGCACTCCAGCCTAGGCAACAGAGAAAGACCCTGTCTCTGAAACAAAAATGAAAGAAAGAAAGAAAAAACAGAAAACAAAGTAAGCTTCAGAAATGACAAGGGAAAATTTATCACAGATACACGGATATTTAAATGAGTAGTGTAATATAATCTAAAATTCTATTCTGATGTAAAATAGTAAATGAAACTGACATTATTCTAAGATAATATAAATTGCTAAATTAGGGCAAGTTCAATAGAGAATAACCTTGAAAGAAATGGAAGAAGTTGACAGGAAAGTGCCTCCAACCACAACACAGTATCAGCAAAATCAATGGACACAGCAAATTTAAATATCTAATTTTATATATGATTAAAGAAAATATCATTCTTATACTATTTAAATGTTTCTCAAGTATAGGGAAGTTTAACAAGTTTCTGAGTTCATTCTATGAGGTTCATTAAAAAAATTATATAGACCTGCCAAGATATTCCATTAGGAAAAATACTCATGAGTACATAAACAAGTCAACACTGTGATAAAAAATAATGTTAATATACCATACTGAAATAGGATGGCAAGGAAAGCTCAATATTTGTAAATTCCCAACACCCCACATACACCAATGTCCTCAGAAATTTCACTGAGAAGTTCAAAAACACCAGAAAAGAACAATCTCACTATAACCACCACCAAGGGGGCCAACCCACATACACCACAACCTGTTCCCTGGCTTTTCTTCTGCAATTAGAGGTAAAACTTCATTGCTCTTATCTTTACCTTCACCCTGAATCCCATAGCACATTACCTAATCAAGGATTTTGCTTCTGGAACTATGTCCCTTTTCTCCCCTACATCTTCAATTTGTGCTCCTTTTACATACATAACTGGGCTATACCTGTCTCTGAACTTATTGGCCTTTCCATACCTAAGTGACTCCGCTCTAGCAACACTGGCTGTCTTCATAATCCTCTAATACACCAAGATCGTTCCTACCTTTATCAAGAATGCTTTGCCACTTGATTCAACTCTGCTCAAATGTCTCCACCTTGAAGCTTTCTTTAAATACACAAAACCCCTCAATCTCCTTAACCTGCTTTATTTTTGCATCACTGTAATTGGCATTGTGAGTTAGCCAGCACCCAAGGTTCCCACCTTCTGGTATGCCCACCCTCATGTAGTCCCTACCACATTCTATTAGGATGGTTCTGTGTGACCAATAGTATATGGCAGAAATGGTGGCATGTCACCTCTCAGATTAAGTTAGAAAAGAAAGGGTGGCTTCATCTTTTATTCTTCAATTTCTCCCTGCCTCTCTCCCCACCCCCCTCACTCATCGCTTGCTTTGGGAAAAGCCAACTGCCACATCAAGTTGCCCTGTGGAGAGGCCATCCTTTCTAAGCAATTCTCTAAGAGTCTCCCTCATTTGTTTCATAGAGGGAAAACACCCAGAGAGGCAGAGAAAGAAAAGTCTCCAAACTCCAATCTTTCACTGTCTACCTGATACCTTTAACAACCTCACTCTTCTCAGATTGTTTCTAGCATCAACACAGGTGTGGGCAGAATGATAGACATGGGTCTGTTCCCTCCCAGTAAGTCCTAGGAAATGAGCTGTCCAGCTCCAAGTACTGAAGACACTTAGGTGGCGATTGTCTCATAAGAATGGGGAATTTTTTTTTGCCTTTTCCTTATAGTTGGATCCTACAATGACCAGCATTAATGTTGGGAGTTAGCTACTCTCCCAGCAAAACTGGTCCCAGGCAGGATCTTGGATCGTCCTAAGAGATTTGGAAAAAATGGAGACAGAGAGATAACAAAGACAGAGACAAAGTGCAGTTTAAAATGATGGGGGAATCAGGGGTCCTGGAGCATGCCCAAGAGCTGTGAGGTCCTGAGTGAAATCCCACATCAGTATTTATTGTTACAGCAAGCAGTTGTCCATGGTCAAGGTATATCTGTACAGCACATTCCTTGAGGTTTCAAGGTTCCAGAAAGCTTTCAAGGGACCCTTACCTAATTCTGTCTACAAGAATAGATGGTCACAAAATTTTTCTAAGATAAACATGTTAAGCCCTAAGTGAAAAATAGACTTAGCTGAGAATACAAATTAAAGATAAAATCTATAAGGCAGGAACACTGAGTCTGTATACTAATCGAATCTATTTCTCTGAATGCAGAGACATGTGGTCAGGAGCGAAGCAGGAATATTCCAAGCTGCACGTTGTCTGCTGGGCTGACATTTCAATCAGCTTCTCAGCCTTGGGCAAAACATAGCTCTGCCTTACAATAAGCTCTAGGCGATACCTTGCAGCTTCCAAGAAAAGTTGCTTTGCAGACGTCCTCTGACTGCTTCCCTTTGTTGCTAAATACCTTCTAGTCTATGAACTAACACGCACACAGATTCCTTCAAGGCAAAGCCCTGAAAAACTCCTGCAACCTCTCCTGTCTCTTAGCCCTATTTCCCAACACATTAACATTACTCTGCACCTAAATTCATCTGTGAATTCCACTCACATTTCTTCCTTGCAAAACATTTTATTTTTCATGGAGTTAATAATTATCTCTTTAACTTCACTTGTTTCATCTTCTTTAAACATCCAAGTCTTCCTGAAACCTCCAACAGACCGAAAATCCCTCTGAGTACAATTTTCATCACTCTCACACATGTCAGATCATCTGCCTCTGTACTGGAAATTCCCTTTCCTGCTGTTACATGGGATGGTGCATATCCTGACTTAATGCCTTCTTCTTTCTTGGTATTCTTCAGTGAAACACATCCTACACTAGCTTCTTGGAAATGAGCACATGAGGCAAAATATTTCAAGATCTACCGTACCTGAGAATGTATTTAGTCTAGCCCGGTACTCGATTGATAATCTGACTAAATACTGGACTCGAAGATGGATATAATTTTACTCAGAATCTTTAACACACTGTTCCACTGTCTTCCGACTGTCAATGCTCCAATATTCCTCTGTCATTCTAATTCTCAAACCTTTTCACATAACTTTTTATTCTCACTAGAATATTCAGAATTTTCTTTTTATCCCTCAAATTTCATTAGATGTAAATTGATGTGTGTCTTTTTCCCATTTATTGTGCTAGGCATTCAGTTTTCCAAAAGGGGCCCCTATGCTGGGCCCTGCAGCTTAGAAGGGCCTGCACTTCAACACCAAAACTGAATCCATGGTTTATTCTTTTTATTCTCAGTAAATATATTTTAAATGTCTGGGTGCAGTAGCTCATGCCTGTAATAATAGCAATCTGGGAGGCAGAGGCAGGTGGATTGCTTGAGCTCAGGAGATGGAGACCTACCCAGACAAGAGTGAGACCCCTGTCTCTACTAAAACTAGAAAAAATTACCTGGGCAACTAAATATAGAAAAAATAATTTAGCTGGGCATGGAGATTCACACATGTAGTCTCAGCTACTCAGGAGTCTGAGGCAGGAGGATCACTTGAACCCAGAAGTTTGAGATTACTGTGAGCTAGGCTGATGCCATAGCACTCTAGCCAGGGAGACAGAGTGAGAACCTGTCTCAAAAATTTTTTTTTTAAATTTCAGCAAGTAAATACAAAACAGGAATTGTGGGAGAGGGATACAGTCTGAGCTGTGGCCCTCTAGGCTTAGGGATATAGGATTGAGAATGTACAAATGGAATAAATTCACAGCTTCTGCTCTGGAGCACCAGAGGAAAAATGAATTCTACTACTAAAGTTATTCATGCTGGCTGGTCTGAGTTCAGTTGTGTTTACAGCTAATCGATCAGAACCAGTTACAGATCCCTTTGTTCCTTCTCCACTACTTCAGTTGACCAGCCTAAAAAAAGAAATTAAAAAAAAAAAAACAAACAAAAAGTTAATCACTGCAAATAGAATGAAACAGTATAATACAGCTGGCAGACAGGATGACCTACCCTACACAAAATTCACTCCTTGCAACTCCTATGCTCAATAGCGTATTTTAGGGAGGTGCTTAGAAATTGCTGGAAATTTCATATCAACAGTCAGGTGTGAGGTAGGAAAACTTGCCTAGGACACTCCTGCGGAAACTTGGCCAGGTCAGTCCTGGGCCCCAACTAAGCTTCCTCCCTGCTATTCCAGAAGACAACCCCGAACCCTGCCCTTCTCCCACCTGTCAACTTGCAGGGTCAGGGTTGGTACAGGGAAACATGCTCCTTTAGGCTCTAGGGCCTAGGCCAAAGGGCACTTTCCAGGTCACAGGCTGCAGGATTTGAGTGGAAAGGTGACCTGAACCTGGAGTCTAGCTTGCTTTATAATGCATGAACATTTCAGAGTCTCTGGTCCTGCATATGTTAGCAGTGTGTATCCCTGAACTGGACCCCGCAAATGTTATGTTGGGACTTGCGTATAATCACTGGGCCCTTTCCCTGTGAAGAGTCATCCTTAAGCTCTGGGAAATGTATAGTGTTTCATTGATAATATCTTTCCCTGTTTTCTTTGTCTGAAATTCATGTTAGTTCAATTTTTATTCTCACCTAAGAGTATCATCTCTTTGCCTTTTTCCCTATTTCATAGAGGAGATCTTTAACTTTATATTTCATTGAATGTGTCCTCAACTGCATTTACAAGTGCCAATATTTCTTTCTTTCTTTTTTCTGCTCAATCTTTATTCAATAGCATCCTCCTCTGAATCAATGCGGCAGTTTCTATTCTTATCACTCAAAATATGTTAGGTACCATATCTTAAAGTTTCTACTGCTCCTTATCTGATTCCTCTAAAGTGTTTATTTTTCTGTTTCTTTGAGTTTTGTTCCATGAAGTTTGTCTACAGATCCTTTGATTTCTCTTCATTCTTAAGCGTTAGACACTAAGATGATCAGAAAGCTCTATGTGCATTGCAAGGGTTTTGTAGACTCATGTGCCTCACAGTAGTGGGATTGAATGCCCTGGTAGCGATTTTGTGAAGACCTTCGGATGCTGTCTCTGAAACAGCACTGACCCTTCAGGAAAATCCTCCTGTCTCCTGACCTGCCGACAAAGTTGTCACTGTTGGCACTTTGGAGCTGGCCAGGGTAAGAGGCAGGGCCTCCCGCATTCATTGCACAGGCTTTCACCCGACTGCCCTGTTTTCACCATAGACTTTTACTCGAGGCCTCTTCAGTGACCCCAATTGTCCCCAACTCCAGCGCCTCTCTGGCTCAGTTTTTCTAAGTAACACTACTGTCTCTCTCGCAGGAACAAAGGAGGATGTGAGCCCATAACTTTCCCACCACCTGTCGCACCACCATCATCACCCTGCCCCTCCCACATCATGTTCAGAGCTCCTGGTGCCAGCAGG
>CM052440.1:76499895-76534159 GCA_028533085.1 Varecia variegata | reverse complement strand
AAAAAAAACTGCATGCACACTATTTTGTTGTGTATGCTGATAAAGATAATATGGAAGTTTAAATTCATGACATTTTGAATTTGAAGTGGAAATTCATCTTAAACTTCTACCAGGTCAGGTATGAATTAGTTAGTTCATAGAAGGGCATAGTACCTACATTATGTCAAAGTTTGTCAGTCTGCCACTCAAATTAGAATAAACTATCTTCAATGAGAAAATAGAAAACAGCCAAATTTATAAAAGATTCAATAGCTGATTCTTAGACTATAATAAAAGAAGTAAATTTCTTATAATTTGAATCAAGAGAAAAACAGTCCAGATGCAATAGCTTACACCTGTAATTCCAGCTCTTTGAAAGGCCAAGGCAGGAGAGTTACTTGAGGCCAGGAGTTTGAGACCATTCTGGGCAACACAGTGAGATTCCATCTCTACAAAAAATGAGGAAAATTAGCTGGGCGTGGTGGCACCTGCGTCTATGCCTGTAGTCTCAGCTACTTCGGAGGCTGAGAGAGGACGATTGCTTGACCTCAAGAGTTCAAGGCTGCAGTGAGTTATGACTGTACTACTGCACTCCAGCCTGGGAAACAGAGCAAGACCCTGTCTCTGAAAAAAAAAAGGAAAGAGGCCGGGCGTGGTGGCTCACGCCTGTAATGCTAGCACTCTGGGAGGCCGAGGCGGGTGGATCACTCGAGGTCAGGAGTTCCAGACCAGCCTGAGCAAGAGCGAGACCCTGTCTCTACTAAAAATACAAAGAAATTATCTGGCCAACTAAAAATATATATAGAAAAAAAAAATTAGCTGGGCATGGTGGCGCATGCCTATAGTCCCAGCTACTCCGGAGGCTGAGGCAGCAGGATCGCTAAGGCCAGGAGTTTGAGGTTGCTGTGAGCTAGGCTGATGCCACTGGCACTCACTCTAGCCCGGGCAACAAAGTGAGACTCTGTCTCAAAAAAAAAAAAGGGGAAGAAAGAAAAAAAGGAAGGAAGGAAGGAAGGAAGAAAAGAGCAAGCAGAAATCAAAGCAAACTACAGAAATGAGAATGGGAAATTTACCATAGATACATGGATTTTTTAAAAGAGTAATGTATCATAATGTAAAATTCTACTCTGATGTGAAATATTCAATGAAATTGACTTTATTTTAAGATAATATAAATTACTAAATTTGACTCAGAAAGGTTTCGACAAGTTGAATAGAAAATAACCTTGAAAGCAATGGAAGAAGTTGGCAGGAAACTGTCTCCAACCACTACTTATTATCACCAACATCAATAGACACAGCAAATTTTAATATATAATTTTATATATGATTAAAGAAAACATAACACTTATACTATTTAAATGTTTATAAAATATAGGAAAGATTAACAAGTATCTGAGTTTATTACATGAGTTTCATTAAACAAAATACAAAGACCTGCCAAGATATTCCATTAGGAAAAATACTCATTAGTACATAAAGAAGTCAACACTCTGATAAAAAATAATGTTAATATATCATATTGAAAGAGGATGGCAAGGAAGTCTCAATATTAGTAAATTTCCACCCCCACCCACTCAAATCTCTTCAGAAATTTCACTGAGAAATTCAAAGAAACCAGAAAAGACCAATCCCACTGTAATCACCATGAAGGGGGCCAACCCACATACATTCCAACCTGTTCCTTGGCTTTTCTTCTGCCATTGGAGGTAAAGCTTCCTTGCTCCTATCTTTTCCCTTCACACTGAATCCCACACCATGTCGCCTAATCAAGGATTTTGCTTCTGTGACTCTGTCCCTTTCCTCCCCTACATCTTCAGTTTGTGCTTCTTTTAAGATTGAACCAGTCAGCACAAATCTGCTGGAGTATCTCGTATTTTCACAAACTTCTCTTTACACCCTTAATGCCTCCCTGTCTCAGATAATATTTGTCTGCCATCTTCATTGCACAAGTCCTTAAAAAGAATCTCTATAGTTATTGCTCCCACCTCCTCACCTCCCATTTCTCTTCCACAAACTCTGTGGATGCTTTTGTGCTCACTCTTTCATTGCTTTGATTCCATAAGAACAAAATCCAAATTTGTGACTAGGCCCAACACTCTACATACTTGGGCTATACCTGTCTTTGAACTTATTGGCCTTTCTATACCTAATTGACTCCGCTCTGGCCACACTGGCTGTCTTCATACTCCTCCAATACACCAAGATTGTTCCTACCTTTATCAAGAATGCTTTGCCACTTGATTCAACTCTGCTCAAATGTCTCCACCTTGAAGCTTTCTTTAAATACAGAAAACCCCTCAATCTCCTTAACCTGCTTTATTTTTGTATCACAATACTTGGCATTGTGAGTTAGCCAGCACCCAAGATTCCTACCTCCTGGTATTCCCACCCTTATGTAGTCTGTACCACATTTTATTAGGATGGTTCAGTGTGACCAACAGAATATGGCACAAATGGTGGAATGTCACCTCTCAGATTAAGTTAGAAACTGTGGTTTCATCTTTTATTCTTCAATTTCTCCCTCCCTACCTCTCCCTCTCTCTTTCTCTCTCTCTCTCTCTCTCTCTCTCTCGTTCACTCATCACTTGTTTTGGGAAAAGCCAACTACCACATTAAGTTGCCCTATGGAGACACCATCTTTTCCAAGTGATTCTCTAAGAGTTTCCCTCATTTGTTGTCATAGAAGGAAAACACCCAGAGAGGGAGAGAAAGAAAAGTCTCCCAACTCCAAGCTTTCACTGTCCACCTTATCTCTTTAACAACCTCACTCTTCCCAAATTGTTTCTAGCAATAACACAGGTGTGGAGTTAATGATAGGCATGGGCCTGCTACCTCCCACTAAGTCCTGCTAGGAAGTGAGATGTCCAGCTCCAAGTACTGAAGACACTTAGGTGGTGATTGTCTCATTAGAATCGGGAACTGTTTTTTGCCATTTGTTTACAGTTGGATCCTACAATGACCAGCATTAATGCTGGGATTTAGCTACTTGCCCAGCAAAACAGGTCCCAGGCAGGATCATCACAAGAGATTTGGAAATAATAGAGACACAGAAATAACAAAGGCAGAGACAAAATGCAGTTTAAGGTGATGGGGGAGTCAGGGGTCCTCGAGCATGCCCAAGAACTGTGAGGCCCTGAATGAAATCCCACATCAGTATTTATTGTTACAGCAAGCAATTGTCCTTGATCAAAGAATATGTGTACAGCTCATTTCATGAGGTTTCAAGGCTTCCCAAAGCTTTCAAGGGACCCTTACCTAATTCTGTCTAGAATAGACAGTTGCAAATTTTTTCTCAGATAAACTGTTAAGCCCTAAGTTAAAAACACACTTACTTGAGCATACAAATTAAAGATAAAAATGTATAAAGCACAAACACTGCCTCTGTGTACTAATCTAATCTATTTCTCTAAATACAGAGACATGTGGTCAGGAGTAAAGCAGAAATGGCCTTGAAGTTTAACATAATTCCAGCTGCATGTTGTCTGCTGAGCAGGCATTTCAATAAGCTTTTCAGCCTTGGGCCCAAACTGAGGTCTGCCTTACAATAAGCTCTAGGTGATAGCTTGCAGCTTTGAAGGAATGTTGCTTTGTAGATGTCCTCTGACAATTCCTCCATTTGTTGCTAAAGAGCTTCTAGTCTGTGAACTAACACACCCACAGATTCCTTTGAAAGGCAAACCCCTGCAAAACTCCTGAAACATCTCCTGCCTCTTAGCTCTATTTCCCAATATCTCCTACTTTCATTTTAGAAGTAAGTTGAAGAAGTCAGATAGCCATTGCTGCGAGGCGCTGGTCTCCAGAGTCGTGTCTTCTTCAAAGCTTTTGCCAGACTAAAAGTAAGCACAAGCAAATGATTAAAATAATTCCATAAATTACTATGGCAGAACTCCCATAGATCTTAAAATGAGAAAGTGGAGTAGCTAAGTCCAATCTAGATGAAATGCAATTAATAATGTCAGCCTCAGGGAATAAATTAATTTTGTGACTGAAGATATTTAATATTTCTTGTTGCAAACTTCCAATCTCTTCAGTCAGATTTCCTTGATTAAGTAGAGGTTTCTTAATGTTTTCCCAAGGAAACAGAGTCTGATTATACATATAAGGTGTAACACAAAATTGAGTGATATTCCCATCACAACAGAGTCTAATTTGCTTTTGTAGGCTTACAACTTGTTATCACAGTAAGGTTACTGCTTGTTGTAAGTCAGGCACTTGAGTAGCCTACTTGTTCGCAATTTGATTTTGGGTAGACCATAACTGATTTGATTCATGATGCCAATTTTGAGCAAATTCAGTAGTTTGCACGGTTTGATGTAAAGCCACTCCTGCTGTAGCTGCAGAGGCGGTCACAGCAATGATTCCTAAAATAGCTGCTATTAGAAGATCAATAAGGCTTTTGGTATGCTTAAGAATGTGATTAAGTATTTTGTCTAAAAGGAACATTGCTGGGGTTTCTTTCTAGACTCTACTCATTTTAACAGGTAACCATAGTTCAGTTCTGGCTTTGAGAATATGAAGTGTTTCTGTATAAAGATTAAACTTTATGGAATTCTCAATACAGGTATAATAAGAACAGTTGTTACAAGTCACAAGAAAGGAAGGTGAATTATACTTGGCAGGGCCAATCATGAATAAGTAAGGCAGTTTAACACAAGCTTGGATATAATGAGTAGAGTTCAAATTAAAAGTCCACTCTTGACTATTATTTGTATTTAATGTGTGTGTGCTAATCCAAGCCTGTAGAGGGTGCAAAGCAACTGACAGTTTCCACAATTGATCATGAATAGGGCCATTTAAAATGTGGAGGGCTGGAGGACTCACACTGTTATTGAGCCATCTAATATGACTTTGAAAGCCAGTATCATTTACAGACATCGAGGTGGCAGTTTTATTCCAATGAAATTTTTTTAAGATTGGAACAGGAAACATGCAGCCTCTGTTTTCTCCACTTGGGCTTCCACTCTGGGCTTGATTCTTCTGCTGGGAATCCATGTGCTTTGTCCATCATCTGTCAAAACACAAGCATAACCTCGAACCCACACCTTTGTCCATCCTTCTCTCCATTTATTTTCTATGTCACCTTTCCAACAGATAGGCTAGTGAGGGAAAGAGTCTTGTTGTCAACTCCCATTCCAATGTTTCTCTATTGCTGTTAAATTGTCTTCTTTATGAATATTAAAAACATTTAGAGTGAATAAGCCTGGATTTATTCTATCTCTGGGGGACCATATACCCCCCCTTTCAGTTTAAATAACATATTTTTTAAGATTTGATGCGTACATTCTATAATACTTTGTTCTTGAGGATCATAAGGAATCCCAGTAATGTGTTTGATATTCCACTTACTGCAAAAGATTGCAAAAGGGTGACTAGTGTAAGCAGTGCTGTTGTCAGTTTTGATGGTGTTTGGGACTCCCTTATTTGTAAAACAGGAGTATAAGTGTCAAAGTACATGTCGAACAGTTTCTCCAGGGGATAGAGTAGCCATAATAAGACCAGAATAAGTGTCTATTGTAACATGTACAATGCCGAATTTGCTGAATTGTGGAATGTGTTTAACATCCATTTGCCATAATTCATTTGGTGACAGGCCTCGGGCATTAATCCCTGCAGGAGACTAGGCTGATTAATTGTTTGGCAAGTGGGACAGTGAGAAACAATAGGCTTGGCTTGATTTTTTGTTATGTGAAACTTTTTAATTAAGCCGTTAGTATTAATATGAGTTAATTGATAAAATTGAGTTGCCTCTTGAACAGAACCTGTAAGTAATTGATCTATTTTTTCATTGCCTGTCACCAATGGGCCCAGAAGATTATTATGAGATCTGATAAGAGTAATAAAAAGTGGAAACTGGCAAATCCATATACTCCACTGAAGTTGTTGAAACAGTTTGGAAACTTCATCAGTTTTTGTAATAGTAATTGTTTCCAAGGTTAGAACTGCTTGCACAACATATTGTGCATCAGAAACAATATTTAAAGGTCAAGTAACATCTTGTAAAAGCTGAGTAACAGCCTGCAGTTCCATTTTTTGTGCTGAATTATAAGGTGTGGTCCATACTTTAAAGGACTGGAATAACCTGCCTGACCATTGCTGCTACTGTCAGTAAAAAAGGTAGAGGCATGAGGTATAAGCATGGATTTTACTATTTTAGGTAATATCCATTGAGTTAATTTTAGAAAATGGAACAATTTGGTTTTTGGATAGTGATTGTCAATTTTTCCCACAAAATCAGACATACCTGATTGCCAATCCAGATTTTGTTGATAAGCCATTTGAATTTGTGAATTACTAAGAGGAACAACAATTTTCTCAGGATCTTAGATACTTAGTTGTTTTAGTCTTTGACAGCATTTAACTATAATCTGACCAATTTTCTCCGAATATGTCATAAGATGTTTCTGTTGTTTATATGGGAGAAAAATTCATTCAATTATTCCCTCTTCTGGAATTAAGGTAGCACAGGGAGAATGTTCTAATGGGTAAACAATGAAATCTACTCTTTTTTCAGAATCCACTCTAAAGAGTTCAGCTTTGTGAATATGAGATTGAATACATGCCACTTCCTCCCGAGCTGCCTGAGTTAGCTTATGAGGACTATGAAGATCAGAGTCACCCTTCAGTATATCAGACAAGTTGCTTAAAGCATAAGTAGGAATTCCTAACATAGGTCAAAGCCAATTTATGTCTCCTAGTAACTTTTGAAGATCATTCTGAGTTTGTAGTTTGTGCATAGGTATTTGAACTTTTTGAGGAAATATTTTATTTCTATCAATGAGAGACCCTAGATAAGTAAATGGATAATCCTCTTGGACCTTATCTTCAGCAATTATTAAACCAAATTGAGGCAATACTGGTCTGGCCTATTGGTATAGCTGTTCCAATTTTTGTTTACATGAACATGCAAATAAAATACCATTCATATAATGAATAATGTAACTATGAGGAAACCAGTGTTGTAGTATTTCCAAAGGCTGACTGACAAAATGTTGGCATAGGGTCGGGCTATTAAGCATACCCTGAGGCAAGACGTTCCATTGGCACCATTTAGTTGGCTATTGATCGTTTAAAGCAGGAATAGCAAATGCAAATTTTTCTCAATCAGATATTTGTAAAGGGATTGTAAAAAAGCAGGCTTTTAAATCTACTATTACAATATGCCAATCTTTAGGGATTAGAGTCGGAGATGGGAGTCCTGGCTGGAGTCCCCATTGGTTGTATAATTGCATTGATCTTTCTTAAATCAGTTAACATTTGCCATTTACCAGATATCTTTTTGATAACAAACACAGGGGAGTTCCATGGACTGGTGGACTCCTCCATATGTCCTGCTTGTAATTGTTTTTCTACTAATGTTTGAAGAGCACCCAACTTTTCATGGTTTAGCGGCCACTGCTCTGTCCACATAGGCTTCTGTGATATCAATTTTAGAGCCAGTGCATAGTGGTGCCCTTCAACAGCAGTGGCTGCTATCCAATATTTGGATAGTGTACACCACGTCAAGAAGAGTGCTCTTTTGATGTCATGAAAGTCTTAGCCTCTTGGCCTTTCTTACCCAAAACAAAATAAGGATTATAATTCATATTAAGCATCATCTGTTTAGCGGGAGCAGAAAGAGTAGGTACACTGATGGAAGCTGCCCATTGTTGTAACAAATCTCTTCCCCATAGATTAATAGCTATGTCAGCTATGTACAGTTTTAAGCTGGCTGTCTGCGTATCAGGGCCACAGTGATTAAATATTTGTTGACTTTGAAATATATTAGTCATAGTTCCAATGCCGGTGAGAACCGTGGAGACCTGTTGTAAAGGCCAAACTGTTGACCAAAATCCTTTAGAAATAATTGTAACATCAGCTCCAGTATCTACAAGTCCAACAAAAGATTGGCCATTTGGTTTGATCTCTAGTTGAGGTCTCTGGTCATTAACAAAAGTTTGCCAATATACTTTAGTACCAGTATTTCCAAGCCCTCTTGTCTTTGAACATTATATTTATTGTATTCCAAATTTGCATATACGGTAGTACCAGATGTTGTGCAACACGGTCTCCAGCCTGGATAGGATAATCAGAAGTAGAATTCACCATGACTGAAATTTCTCCTGAATAGTCTGAATCAATTACACCCAAGTGCACTGAAATTCCTTTCATAGGAGGAAAAGTCTGGCCAATAATTAACCCTACTGTAGCTGGAAGAATTGGACCAAATACACCTGTAGGTACTTTACATATGCCAGCAGATGGCGATAGAAGACAATTATCACGAGATGGCAGCTATACTGCAGCACTTCTACTCTTGGTGGGCATCAGGTCAGAAACCTTTAATTTTTTGGAATCCAAGTTTGAAATTCTTGTGGGGCTGCTGGCTGGGGCTGTCTATTGCTACATTGTTCTCCTGAGTCTGCAGCTGCCAAGTTGGGAACTGTTGGACAAGATTGCTTCCCATATTGTTTTTCTTGGGGTCCCAGGCAGGGCCCCACCCCTGTCCCCCTGGTCCGTAAGGGGGTGGCCACCAGCATGAAATTTAGAATGGCAATTATTAGCCCAATGGTACCGTTTACCACAGCGGGTGCAAAGTCCTGGAGCAGGACCAACCAGCTACCTATTATTAGTTGCTCTTGGAGGTTGTCTACAATCTTTTTTGAAATGACATTTTCAGCCACATTTAAAACATTTAGAGGCTGTTTTTTGTCTGCCAGGGCTTTTTCCCCGGATAGCCTCAGCCAACAGTTGCGTTTTATAAGTGTCTGACCCGACATCCCAACAGGCTTTTATATATTCCTCTAAAGGAGTGCCGTTAGACTTTAAAGTGTACAAAATCCACTAACACTCAGCATTAGAGTTACCAAAAGCATGTAACAGCATATTTCCTAAATCAGGAGGACTAACCATTTTTTGCACAACATCTTGCAATCTAGTAATAAAATTCACATAATTTTCATTAGCAATTTGTTTAACATTCCCACAAAAAGGCACAGTTTGTCAGGATAGTGTTATCTTTCCCCATGCTCTAAGACAGCATTGCCAGACTTGAGAACTAGCCTGATCATTATATTTCAATTGAGCATCTATACCAAACCATTTTCCTTGTCCTGTCATTTGGGCTGCCAAAATATCCTTTGGCGAATCTTGGGATTGATTAAGCCACGCTTGCTGATGACCCTTATCCACCCACCAGGTGGTAAACTGAAGAAATTCAGAGAGAGATAAGACTGTCCTAGTGAGCATTTCCCAGTCCCAAGGAATTAATCATTCTGCTTCAGCCAATCCCTCAAGCAAGTCCTTGATGTAAGGAGAGTTTGTACCATATGAGACACAGGCTTGCTTTAATTCTGTCAAAATTTTAAATGGCATAGGCTCATGAACCTAGCGTGGGCTTCGAAGTGCTCTTTCCATCCGGCCCTGATCATCAGAATCTGAGCTTGGCTGTACTATAGGAACCGGGAAAAGATAAGCTTCCAGGCCTCCTTTTAACTGTGCCTCTCTAATACCTCCCTGTATGCCACCCTGAGCACTTGTTCGTTTTTTAGGAGCCTTACTTAAAGCCTTTTTCAAAGGAAGATCATATTTCAGGGAAACATCCCCATTAGAAAGCAGTGGTGCTGCTGAATGAGCTTGGAGCAGCCAAGGGGAAGGGAGCGTGAGAAATCTCTAGCTGCTGTTTTGTCCCTTTTTTCAGTCCCATAAAGAGTAAAGGGATGAGGAGGTGGTAGTTTATCTTCAGGATCTTTCCACCCCTTCATTCTTTCTGTAGACCTGTATTGAGGGCTGGTAGCCAAATTTAATGACTTTCTCTCATCCTGGCCTGATGCATACGGAAGATAGGAATATCGTAAATAACTTTCTCTTCCATACGAAAGACAGGCTCCAGATCTTTCACTGTGGTTATTTTAGGACAAGAGTGAACCCTCTCACTCTCAGAGTCTGAGTCTGATTGAAATGGTTGCAGAGCCTGAGTAATGAAGGAGCAGAGTTGCCACACAGGGAGAGGGACCTTCTCCCCGCTCCTGTACACACGTCATAAAGTTCTGACAGCCAGCTGCCATTGTCATAGCCTGAGCATACCCAGAGGGGGAAACCATTGACAGTGTTTGGAAAGTAAATGAAACTGTTCCTCAAAGTTTTCTGTTTGGCAACCACCCCAGAACTCTGTAATAGAGTCTGCAACAATTCAATGCACTCAGTAAATTTAGATAGATTCTTCCCCATTTTGTTTTCCTGACCTGACTAATCCCCAAAGTATAACTCACCATTCCTGGGCTGCATGGCTCGCAGCCTTCTCTGGTTCTCTTGAGATGCTGTATGGGAATCTCCTTCACTCTGGTGAAGCCTTCAGCCTTTAGGACTGTACTCACTGCACCAGTTGCCATGAGTTAGCTAATCTCCCAGAAAAACAGATCCCAGTCAGGATCATCATAAGAGATTTGGAAGTAATAGAGACAGAGAAATAACAAAGACAGAGACAAAGTGCAGTTTAAAGTGATGGGGGAGTCAGGGGTCCTCAAGCATGCCCATGAGCTGTGAGGCCCTTAGTGAAATCCCACATCAGTATTTATTGTTACAACAAGCAGTTGTCCTTGGTCAAAGAATATGTGTCCAGCTCATTCCTTGAGGTTTCAAGGCTCCCCAAAGCTTTCAAGGGACCCTTACCTAATTCTGTCTACAAGAATAGACAGTTACAAAATTTTTCTGAGATAAGCATGTTAAAGCCCTAAGTGAAAAATAGACCTAGCTGAGCAAACAAATTAAAGATAGAAATGTATAAGTCAGGAACACTGAGTCTGTATACTTATATAATCTATTTCTCTAAATGCAGAGACATGTGGTCAGGAGTGAAGCAGGAATAGCCTTGAAGTTTAAGATATTCCCAGCTGCACGTTGTCTGCTGGGCACCCATTTCAATCAGCGTGTCAGCCTTGGGCAAATACCTAGCTCTGCATTACAATAAGCTCTAGGCCATGCCTTGCGGCTTCAAAGAAACGTTGCTTTCCAGACGTCCTCTGACTGCTTCCCTTTGTTGCTAAACACCTTCTAGTCTGTGAACTAATGTGCCCACAGATTCCTTCAAGGCAAAGTGCTGCAAAACTCCTGAAACCTCTCCTGTCTCTTAGCCCTATTTCCCAACACATTAACATTACTCTGCACCTAATTCATTTGTGAAGTTCACTTACATTTCTTCCTTGCAAAACCTTTTTGTTTTTTAAGAAATTAATAATAATCTCTTTAACTTCACTTGTTTGGTCTTCTTTAAACATACAAGTCTTCCTGTAACCTCCAACAGACCTGTAAAATCCCTCTGAGTACAATTTTCATCACTCTCACCAATGTCAGATTATCTACCTCTCTACTGGAAATTCCCTTTCCACCTGTTTAATAGCATGGTGCATGACCTCACTTCATGCCTTCTTCTTTCTTGGTTTTCTTTCATGAAATGCATCCTGCCATAGCTTCCTATAAATGAGCACATGAGGCAATATATTTTAAGATCTTCCATGCCTGAGAATGTATTTAGTCTAGCCCAATACTCGATTGATAATCTGACTGAATACAGGACTCGAGGATGGATACTATTTACTCATAATGTTTAAGACATTATTCCACTGTCTTCTGACTTTCAATGTTCCAATGTTCCTCTATCATTCTCATTCTCAATCCTTTGTATATAACTTTTTATTCTCACTAGAATATTCAGAATCTTCTTTGTATCCCTATAATTTCATCAGATAAATTCATGTGTGTCTTTTTCCCATTTATTTTGCTAGGAAGTCAGTATTAAAAGAGGGCCCACTATGCTGGGCCCTGAACCTTAGAAGGGCCTGCACACCAACACCCAAACTAAATCCATGGTTTATTCTTTTTACTCTCAGTAAATATATTTTAAAAGGCCAGGTGCAGTAGCTGACGCCTGTATTCCTAGCACTCTGGAAGGCAGAGGCAGGAGGATTGCTTGAGCTCAGCAGATTGAGACCAGCCTGGGCAAAGGAGAGACCCATGTCTCTACTAAAAATAGAAAAAATTAACTAGGCAACTAAATATAGAAAAAAATTTAGTCAGGCGTGGTGTTACATGCCTGTAGTCCCAGCTACTCAACAGGCAGAGGAAGGAGGATGGCTTCAGCCCAGGAGTTTGAGGTTACTGTAAGCTAAGCTGTTGCTGTGGTACTTCAGACAGGGAGACAGAGTGAGAATCTGTCTCAAAAAAAAAAATTTTTAATTTCAGCAAGTAAATACAAAACAGGAATTGTGGGAGAAGGACAGAGGCTGAGCTCTGGCCCTCTAGGCTAAGGGATATAGGATTGAGAATGTACAAAGAGAACAATTTAACAGCTTCTGCTCTGGGGCACCAGATGAAAAATGAATGCTACTGCCTAAAGTTTTTCGTTGCTGGCTAGTCTGAGTGCGGTCATGTTTACAGCTAATCAATCACAATAAGTTACAGATTCCTTTGTTCCTTCCACGCTAATTCACTTGACCACCCTAAAAAATATATATTAAAAAAACAAAACAAAAAATTAGTCACTGCAAATAGAATGAAATCGTACAATACATCTTGTCAGACAGGCTGACCCACCCTCCACCATAATTCACTCCCTACCACTCCTACGCTCAGTAGTGTGCTTTAGTGTGCTTAGAACTTGCTGGAAATTTCATAATAGCAGTCCAACATGAGGGAGGAAAACTTGCCTAGTACACTCCTGCAGAAGCTTTGCCAGGTCAGCCCTGGGCCCCAACTAAGCTTCCTCCCTGCTATTACAGAAGACAACCCTGCCCTCTGCCCTCCTCCCACCTCTCAACTTGCAGGCTGAAGGTTGCTGAAGGGTAATACATACTTCTTTAGGCTCTAAGGCCTAGGCCAAAGGGCAATTTCCAAGTCACAGGCTGCAGGATTTGAGTGAAAAGATGACCTGAACCTGGGGTCCAGCTTGGTATATAACGTGTGAACATTTGAGAGTCTCTGGTCCTGCATGTGTTGGCAGTGTGCATCCCTGCACTGGACCCCACAAAAGTTAAGTCGGGGCTTGTTTATAATCACTGGGCCCTTTCCATGTAAAGAGTCATCCTCAAGCTCTGAGAAATGTGTAGTGTTTCATTGATAGTATCTTTCCCTGTTTTCTTTGTCTGAAATACATCTTAGTTCCATTTTTTTTATCTCACCTAAGGGTACCATCTCTTTGTCTTTTTCCTTATTTCATAGAGGAGATCCTTAATTTTATATTACATTGAACCTATCCTCAACTGAATCTAAAAGTGCCAATATTTCATTTTTTCTCTTTTTTACTTGTCAATTCTTTATTCAATAACATCCTCCTGTGTATCAAGGCAGAAGTTTCTATTTTTATCTCTCAGAATGTGTTAGTTACCATCTCTTAAAGTTCCTACTATTCCTTATCTGGTCTCTGTTTCCTCTAAAGTCTCCTTTTTCTGATTCTTTGAGTTTTCTTTAATGAAATTTGTCTACTGATCCTTCGATTTCTCTTCATTCTTAAGCGTTAGACACTACGATGATCAGAAAGCTCTATGTGCATTGCAAGGGTTTTGTAGATTCATGTGCCTCACAGTAGTGGGATTGAATGCCCTGGTAGTGATTTTGTGAAGACCTTCGGATGCTGTCTCTGAAGCAGTACTGACCCTTCAGGAAAATCCTCCTGTCTCCTGACCTGCCGACAAAGTCATCACTGTTGGCACTTTGGAGCTGGCCAGGGTAAGAGGCAGGGCCTCCCGCATTCATTGTACAGGCTTTCACCTGACTGCCCTGTTTTCACCATGGACTTTTACTCGAGGCCTCTTCAGTGACCCCAATTGTCCCCACCTCCAGCGCCTCTCTGGCTCAGTTTTTCTAAGTAACACTACTGTCTCTCTCGCAGGAACAAAGGAGAATATCAGCCCATCACTTTCCTGCCACCTGTCGCACCACCATCATCACCCTGCCTGTCCCACATCATGTTCGGAGCTCCTGGTGCCAGCAGGCCTTGAGCATGGCCAGGGCGCTAGGAGACCAATCAGCACCCATTGCTCTGGCACCACTTCCATCCCAAAATATCCTTACAGGTACTTGATGGTTACCTTTCTCCTTTCTGCTTTGCCACAGACAATTCTTCTGCCTGTTTGCAGTCGTGCATTTTTGTGTATTGTTGGTTTTGTTCAGGTATGGCCTTTGAGAAGAAAAGAGTTATGAAATGCCTTTACCACTATAACTATGTCACTGTCAGCTATATTTTATGAAAGCAATTGACTATATGCTAAAGAATCAAGCTAAAAGGTGGCCATAGCTTATCAGACAAGGCTTCTTTATGGACATTTGACTTACGTAGTGCACCTCAGGGTAACCAATGCCTGCCCGCTTGCTAAAAATCATCAGTGCACATTTTTCAGTGTTTACCTTAGTGTACTTCTCAGTGACAATGGATGCTGTTTACAATGTCTTACTTAAAGTACTCTCTCATTTTTATTCCATAACACTATAAGTACTTGCTTTATATTTTTACTCTCTGGTTGCTCCACTCATTACTTACAGTGCCCTCCCTAGGCAAGAAATTTTATTAGGAGTTTAGGATGCAATGATCAATACAAAATAACAGTCCCCACCATTCAGAAGGTAACACCTTGTGGGTCCTTTGCAGATCCACCTGCTGCCATCTAGCCAAGAAGTTATGAGAGTGCTCTCATGTTATCTTGATCTCTTATTGTCTTATTTCTTCTCACTACATATGATTTCCTTACAAAAACTCATCCTTAGCTGTGGCTTCAATTCTTATCCATGTGCCAAAGCACACAGTTATTTCTCTTGCCAAGACTTATACTCCAAACTGGAGATCTGGATCTATTTGACATCTGCATTTCAATATTTTAAAGATAATACCCAATATTTCCCAAACAAATATAATAATGATAACCCTAACCATAGTGACCACCACCCAACTATACCTGCAATACAAAATCTATACCTTTGGCCCTGTCTCATTCCACATACAAAGTCTACCACAGATTTCTCTTCCCTCTTTTGTGAGATAATAAATTTATGTCCCTTTAAGGCACTAAAATTCTGACAATGTGCCTTTGCGGCAATAAGGAAACTAATATACTTTCCACTGGTTCATTTCATGCTTTCTTGAGGCTCCTATAAAGGGATGATGTCTGTTTATAAAGTGTCAATGAGGAATAAAATTATGATGGATATCAACACAAGGCAACTAGGCCATCTCTTCCCTCATAAAAAAAAAACACTTTCAAAATTCAATTCAAATGAACATTTATTGAGCCCATATTAAATGGGGCAGAGCTATGAAATTCCCCACTCCCATTTCTATATGATTCTTGCCACGCAGCCAGGATCAATGCCTGTTGCCCCTCAGCTGAAAACATCCTATGTTTCTCTTGTTCTCTATGATTATGTAATCTTCTATAGTGTAGTGGTAGGCTTGTTCAAAAGCTCATAATCTTCTTAGAAAGTGATGGATAGCACAGACATAGTCACAGCTAATGGAGAATTTGCTTCATTTTCTAAAATAAAAAAAAATGCCAGGAGTTACCAAGAGAAACAGGAGAACCTAGGGTTCAAAACATCAGGCCCATTTTTCTCACTTATCACGATGACCTTGGGCATTGTACTTAATTAATTTCTTTAAGCTGTGATTATTTATTCTCACTCCCTCTCCTTGTACCTTAAGTGAGATACAAACATTGTCTGGGTATCCATTTTACTGCATGAAGAAACTACTATAGGGACTTCCAAAAGTGCCAAGAGTAAGATGAAGTACTAAAATTAGGAACTCTTCATTCAGAGCTCTTAGGCATTAGAGTATTTGACAGGATTATAGCATGTTCTATGCATCAGAAAACCTGATGCCCTCCCTTTGTCATGCTCTCCCTTAGAGAATACTCCATGAGCTGGACTGGAACCATATCCTAGAGAGACAGAAGGAAAGAATCTTGGAAGACTCAAGGCAAGATTCTTTGTTTATCCTATGTCTATTAGGTTACTAAAAATCTAGTCAATTGTGCTTGTAAGATACTCCTCAGAGAGGAAAGAGCTTGTCTTTAACCTGCTTATTACATTTTATAGCTGATAGCGCCATTTGGAAAGGATTAAGTTTGGAATTCTTTTCCAGTGGATTAAAAACAGCATTGAAAATGGCATCACATCTTTTCTAACATACCAGGGCCAAGCGAGAAGCAACTTACAAGCATGGACTTAAAACATTCCAAACCTTTAGACAAAGCTTCATTTCTCCAACCATTTACAAGTCAGCGAGCCTTTAAACTCACCTATAATCTCTAAGCCACCCCACCACCAAAGCTTTCAGATGGCCCACCTTTTTGGGTCCAACCCATGTATGCCTTCCATTTAGTAATTTATGACTTTACCTGTAATTCCTGTCTCCCTGAAATGTATCAAACCAAACTGTAACCCACCCACAGCAAGTCCACTTGCTCAAGGCTCTGAGGACCAAACCCTGATCTTTTTCTTTTGCCCAAATACCTTTCTTAAGCGGTCTGGTGAGTCACACCTACAGATGATTCAATATCACCATACAGGTTTTGATAACTGAATATAATGTGGTTTACTTCCCAATCTGATTCCAATATAGCATCACATAAATGAGAGAAGACACTTATCTGAACTCAAGCACTCCTTTAGGAAGACTCCTGGTCTTTTAGACAAAGCCTTACTCTTTCAGCCAGTCATCAACTAAACAATCCCTAAATCCACCTATGACTTGTACAACCCCCTGCTTCAAGATGTCCTGCCTTTTGGGACCAAACCAATGTATGCCTTCCAAGTACTGATTTATGACTTTACTTGTAATTCCTGTCTCCCTGAAATGTATAAAACCAAACTGTAACCAAACCACAGGTGTCCACTTCCTGAAGACTTCTTGGGCATGGCTCTCAGCCATGGTCCTCAAATTTGGCTCAGAACAAACCCCCTTTGACTATTTTACAGAGTTTTTCTTCTTTTCAATTGACAAATTTCATCTTTCCTGATAAACACCCCTTTAGTGTTCCAGGCAAACTAGGGCTTGGAAAGTTAAAGAATGTTCTGCTTTCTGTCCCAATCAGAGAGCTTCCCATTTTTCCAGAAAGAGAGAGACATGTGGTGGTGGAAAAAGCAAAGGTATGAAATTTATATCTTACTATAAGTGCAGTGGGAAAACCTCCAAGGATTTCAAGCAAAAGAATGACATGATCTGATTTCTGTTTTTAAAAGATCATTCTGACTGTTGTGAGGAGAATTGAGATGGGATGTGATGGGAGCAAGAATATTACCAAGAACAGTCACAGGCTGTGAGGGTCTCTGGGGAGAGAATTACGGCCTGAACCAGGGCCTTGTAGTAGACATTATGTAGTGGTCATACTTAGGAAGTGTTTTGAAAGTAGAGCCAACTGGAATTGCTAATGGCAGTAACTGGGGGGAGGGAAAGGTAAAAGTCACTCCTGTATTTTTAAACAACTGGGTGAAACAACAGTCATTAACTGAGAAAAGATTGGCAGGTGTTATATGGGCCAAATTGTGTCCCCCCAATTGATACATTCAAGCACTAACTGACCTCTAGTGTTTGGAGACAGGGCCTTTAAAGAGTTGTTGAAGTTAAAATGAGGTTGCTGTGTTGGGGTCTTATTCAATATGATGGGTGTCTCTATGCAGAGAGAACATTTGGACACAAAGAGAGACACCAGGGGGCATGTGCACAAGAGAAAGTCTATGTGAGGACACTGCAAGGATTCGACCATCTCAAAGAAAAAGAGAGAGGCCTCAGAAGACAGTGAACCTACTGACACCTTGATCTTGGTCTTCAAGGTTCCAGAACTCTAAGAAAATGAATTTCTGTTGTTTGAGCCACCCAGTCTGTGGCATTTTGTTAGGGCACCTAGAGCAAACTAATTTCTGAGACAGTAGGTTTAGGATGTGGAAATCAAGAGTCCTGTTGGGGACTTGTTAAGTTTAACATCCTTATTGGAAGGCAGTGGATGGCTGGAGGGCTCCAACTCACTGAGAGGAGCCTCGGCTCTTGCTACAATCCTGCAACTCACTCCCACCCCACATACCTCACAGACAGTATCACTTTCAGTGTTCCATAACTTATGTTTCACCTGTCTCTGATGTGTTCACACTTGATATTTATTCTTTCCTGATTCACTAATCTCTAGCACTTATTGCTGACATTGGAGAAGTTCAGGGAAATGGCCTGCACTGAGTGATATTTGAAGTATCACCTCTTCTCTTCCTGTACTCAGCAAGCCAAGGTAAGCCTGCCTTCCACCTAGACTGATGCCTCTATAGCCACCCACACAATGAGGCAAGTCTGCCAGGAACTGCCATCTGGTCCTCCTCTCTGACCCTCCTTTCCCACCTGAATATTTGCCATGAGCCACCTGGGCAGGGCCACTCACATTGTGTTCTCATTTAAAATAGTGTCCAGTGAAAGTAGGGACAGTTGTCCCAATTACACCTTGGGACCAGGTAGGCCCAAGCAGGTACTCCCTGCCTGCCACAAAGTGAATTAAGCCCACCTAGAACTGTTCTGCTTTGTCACATAACCAGAGAAGCCTTAACAACTGGTAATATATCCCCCCTTCAGGATACATCCTTTATTATGCCAGAAGAAAAAAACAATCTACCTGGTACAAGGGCAAAGATATCTGGAGCAAACTCCATTGTATTAGCAAGCCTTGCTGTCCTATTACCTGCAACCCTTGGGAAGGGCCACGGGAGACCATGATGAGCACAGTGTAGGTCCACTGGTGCACACTGGTCAACGGACCTCTCTTTAGGATTTCCCACCACATGACCTTTCCTGCCTTACCTCTAAGCAAGCTATCCTCAAATTACCACCAACCTTGCACACACACAAGAAATGAATAATTCCATAAGTCATACAAGGTCTGAAATGCTAAGAGGCAGCTGCTGATACTGACTCATCTAGATCTTTCATGAATCCATGAGTAGTCAACTACCAGATATAACAGAAGAAATGTCCACTGAAAAGAGAGTTACCAGTTCAGGAGTCCTAAAAATGTACTTTTGGAAGCACACTACTTTATTGTCAAGTTAAAAAATAAAAAAGAGCTGGTGAAGAATACAATAGGCTCTGATTTAACAGAGTAAGTAAGAAATTCTTCCAAAATGTGTAACCAAAAAAAGCTAGAGGTAAGAGCAAAAATAAACACAAGATTAATTCATTCAGAAGATAAAATATCAACATATGAGTTTCAGAAGGAGAATGGTAAGGAATGAGTATTAGAATATTCCAGAGAAAATCCCCCATTGAAGAACAATTTGAGAAAACAGATGACATAGAAACTGAGTGGAAAAGAGAAAGTCACCACATTGCCTTGGAGACTTTGAAGGGAGAATCAGACTACCTAATTGGAGAATATAATTATCCATAGTGGTGATGAAAAACATTTCCTAGAATAAATAAGGCCTTAACTGACTCTTATAGAACATTCTAAAAAAGGAGAAGAGCATGGAAGAAGTTTTAAAGACATAAAATAGCATGGCTCACTCAAGAATCTGTGTCCTCATTTTGTTCACCTGTGGAAATCCCATGGTGGTTTGCATGGCCACTTTTGCTTTAACAAGTCCTGAAGAGATTAATAAAACTAGAATATTTTAGGCTGCCTATGTTCTACAAGACCAAGTCTTCCCTGGTTGCACTGAGATCCAGAGAGTCTTGGACAAGTTTTGAGGGCCAGAGCAGGGTGGTATGGCCTGGATACTTGTCCCCTCCAAATTTCATGTAGAAATTTGATCCCAATGTTGCATCTGGAGCCTGGTGGGAGGTGTTTGGGTCATGGCGGTGAATCCCCTCTGAATGTCTCAGTGCCCTCCCGGGGACGATGAGTGAGTTCTCATTTTACAGATTTACACAAAAACTGGTTGTTTAAGGGGGCCTGGAATCACATTCTCATTCTCTTGCTCAGCTATTGCTGTGTGACACGCCTGGGCCCCTTTGCCTTCTGCCTAGATTGGAAGCTCCCTGAAGCTCTCCCTAGACACAGATGCTGGCACCATACTTTTTATTCACATTCTGCTGAACCATGAGCCAAATAAACATCTTTTCTTTATAAATTACCCAGCCTCACGTATTCCTTTATAGCAAGACAAAACAGACTAACTCACGGGGTGAGGGTCAAACTTCTGTCTCCATGTGTAGCCAAATATATTTTCTCCTCACATTTCTCACAGTTAAACAGAAATGATCCCTATATTCTCAAACAATTTAGCTAAATATAATAAACATGTGTACATACACAACATGAATGATGGAGTTTGGACTAAACTAATAGCCAGAGATATTGACCATGTTCACTTCTTCCTATAGGATCCCTGCTGACAAAAACATACACATAAACACACACACACTCGCACGCACACACAAACATGGCACAACATGGTGGGAGGACTCAGTAATAGTCCCTCCAATCAGACTGGAAAACAAACAATGACCACTTCAATTCTAATATCTGTGCTGATTGGTGGCATTCTGGTCCTTCAAAATTTTACCCAAGTCACAAGTTTTACCTTTTAGATATGAAATATAGTACTCACCCAATCCTGCTTGGCTAAAGTCCCAGAGAGAAATAAAAGATGCCGTTGACTTAATGTGAGCAAAGTACACCTAGGCTTTTAGAGGGTAAGGTCCACCTAGGAGGGAAATAAAAGGTGCCATTGTTCTGGTCATCTTCATAAAGGAAGCTGCCCCATTTCTCTCAGCACAGCGTTGGGGGAACAAAGCCTGAGTGTCCTCCAAGATGCTGCTGGTCCTACTTTCAGTGACTTTGCTGGCCCTGACCTCAGCTCAGAGCACAGATAATGGTAAAAAGAGAAAACAAGTGGGAGGTAGGGAGTAGGGGAGGCACTGTGACTCAGCTTGGGGCTTAGGAGACTATAGGGTGGAGGGGCAGGAAGGCAAGAGGGCATGGGTATGGAAAGGGGCTACAATGTTTTTTTTTTTTTTTTGAGACAGAGTCTCACTCTGTTGCCCAGGCTAGAGTGAGTGCCATGTCATCAGCCTAGCTCAAAGCAACCTCACACTCCTGGGCTCAAGCGATCCTTCTGCCTCAGCCTCCCGAGTAGCTGGGACTACAGGCATGTGCCACCATGCCTGGATAATTTTTTTCTATATATATTTTTAGTTGGCCAGATAATTTGTTTCTATTTTTTTAGTAGAGACGGGGGTCTCGCTCTTGCTCAGGCTGGTCTCGAACTCCTGACCTTGAGCGATCCACCCGCCTTGGCCTCCCAGAGTGCTAGGATTACAGGTGTGAGCCACCGCGCCCGGCCGAGGGGCTACAGTATTGTCATGCCCAAGATAAGACCTGTTATGTCCTCAATCTATGCCAAGGACTTATACTTTATTTAAAGTACATTGGGGTCCAATGGAGAACATTGACCAAAGGAATGACAAGGTAAGAGGTGTATTTCTAGAAAGGTGTCTGTGACTGTGCTGTGAAAGGATGGAGGGGAGGATGGAAAGACTGATCCAGGGAAGCCCGCTGTGATGTTACTATAGTGACCAGAGTCGACAGTGGGGACGGTGGCCTTGCTGTACACTGGCTGCAGGATCGATGACAGAGATGGCCATATATCCAAGATAGTTCAGAGATGCACATTCAGATAATAAATTTGTCTCTCTCTACATAGGGATACACAAATTTCAGGGCCTAATATTGTCAGTGTTCTCCCACTCACATTTAATATTTCCATGTGCTGTGAGCCGTGTGTGTAATATCATATGTAAATGTCTACTCCCGGGTTGCCTTCTTGAGAAAGCATGTTGATATAAGCAAAGTAATTAGAGAACAAAGAGAGCAGAAGAATACTGAAATATCACATTGAAATGCCCAGAGAATCACCCTAAATTAGCACTAGGTTTGAGAGATCCCAGGGAGGACAAAAAGGGCTTTTCTATTTTGAGTTCATGGTTGACACTCTGCACAGTGACAACTGTGCCGCCTCCTCACCACTTCCTCCCTTTCTAACAGCACCACAGGCAGGGGAGGGGAGTTAACTTAGGGGATACATGGAGTATGGACAGAAGTCCCCTAGCCTTGTAAAATACTTGAGAGCCTAGATAGATTTGTGATGTGACTTTAATCGCATCCTGTGATTCTTTTCCCAGATGTCCTGTTTGACGAGTCTCCTCTCCCTTTACCAGGTAAATTCCAATAATCCTCAATCAACTCTCTATTCCTAGTTTCTCTTAGGATTTTTCAGCTCTCCAAGGTCGTCTCACCATCATTTCCTCATCAGGAATTGATTACTGTGAGTGCTCCTATAGACTGAGGCAAACCTCACCCAACCATGACTTTGGGAACCATGAGCAGGGCCACCACCTGGAGTGACAGATTCCTTGGCTGAGATGACAATAGGTGTTGCCTAATACCCCAGGCCAGGTCTGACTGCTGAGAGAGGCTAGAGGAAGGGGAAGTGTCCTCACTCTGACTCCACCATCCCCCTGACAGCCTCAGCTGCTTCTTTCTTCCCCAGCGTTCCTCTCATGGTTCCATGGCTTTAGGGAGAAATGTAAATAAATCCTTGTCTGGTTCCCTTTTCTCTGCATTGACACACTTACCTGTGTCCTGTTCCTGATGAAAATATGCCACAGCTATCGAGTGAATCAGTGTGGGCCTCCACCTTGTCTTTCTCTTCTCTGTTTATTTACTTGGATGTTGTAACCTAGGGAACCAGCTCTAGTTTTCTCTGTCAGGCTCAGTTGACCAGAGTTGGAGCCACAGTTAGCAAGTAATTACAGCAGCCTGAAACATAACTGACAACTGATATTCATGATCACTTTGCTTCTCTTTTGACCTTGGCGACATTCTCTGGGGATTCTAAGTTGTTCAAGACGTAGTTTTGTGCCAATTTTAAGGACCCATGCTTGTCCCATAAGCAAAAAAAAAAAAAAAAAAAAATAGAGAGAGAGGGAGAGATTCAATATCAAGTGTACAAATTAAGAGGAGATCTGCAGTGATTAAGGAAGCAGTGAGCAGGAGGGAGGGTGGTCACTGAGAGGCAAGCTGTGGAGAAAAGGGGCTATGTGATAAGGTCAGAGAAGTGAAAACAGAGGATAGTCTTTCATCACTGAGCTTGGCTATTCTTGTGTATTACTTTTACAGATGTAACGAATCCAAGCCAGAAGCCAGACAAACCCCAGGGACCACCTCCTGAAGGGCACCCATCTGAACCCCCTCCCTATGATGGTCCTCCCCAGAAACCACCTGGACCAGGAGGCCACCACCCCCATCCTCTTCCACCTCATCATGGAAACCATCATGGACCACCTATAGATGGAGGCCATCACCATCCTCCTGGGCTGCCTCCTTCTGGAGTGCCCCCAGGACCACCACCACCACCACCTCCTTTTGGAGCACCCCCAGGACCACCACCACCACCACCTCCTTCTGGAGCACCCCCAGGACCACCACCACCACCACCTCCTTCTGGAGCACCCCCAGGACCACCACCACCACCACCTCCTTCCGGATCTCCCCCAGAACCACCACCACCACCTCCTTCTGGAGCACCCCCAGGACCACCACCATCACCACCTCCTTCTAGAGCACCCCCAGGACCACCACCACCACCACCTCCTTCTGGATCTCCCCCAGAACCACCACCACCACCTCCTTCTGGAGGGCCCGTGGGAGAATCACCACCACCTCCAGAAAAACCAGCCATCACAGTAATCTAAAATTCACTGACAGGTATGCTTCTACTTCATTTTTCATCAAAGGACCTAACTGCTACATTTCTAAAACTTTATTGTATCAGTCAATCAACTATAACCATGTTCAAATTGTATAGTCCTAGACCCCATTTCTAAAGATTTATGTTTCATGTTCTGGGATAGGGTACCAAGACCCTACATTCATAACAAGATCACCAAGATAATTCTGATCTTGAGAAATACTGCCCCAAAACTTCTTTTCATTCAGTGATTACCTGTCTAAAATTGGCTTGGTAATTAGGAAGTAGAGCCACGTTCTTCTTGTGGTCCTCTGCCTCCTGTGCTCAGAGTCAATGACTTGCCCTCTCAGGTTTCCACCTGAGCACTCTTTGCTCAGTCCTGCCACACACCAAGCCTCTCAGGTACAGTATTTCAGCTAAATTAGTCTTGAAGTTGATGCTGCTAAATGTTATCTACCTTTTCACACCCTTACATTTCAATTAATACATGATCAACGGAGAGGCATGAAGCTAAATATTAAAGGCATATCTCATCCTAGCTCCCTACCCTCTCCCTAAAACCCAACACCATTAACCCTTTGCTTTGAGATATCCACTTGGAAATATTTATATAAACATGTATACCTCTTTTTTTCCACAAATGATATCATACTTTCTATGCAGATCTGTATGCTGCTCACTTCAAATCATATTTCTTAGATAACTTACACATCAGTTCATAGAGATATATAGATCTCTTCCATGTTTTGATATTTTTCTTGTTTGTTTGATTTGGCTTGGCTTCTTTTTTACAATTAATTATATACTAGTCCATTGTATACTTGTTCCATGATTTCTTTAATCAACCCCTGTCACTGGACACTGAGGCTGGTGTCAGTTACTCCCTATCACCGGCTATGTTGCAGTGACCATCTGTATATCACTGAACATATTCACCAGCAACCGAAACAGAAACACTCTAAGAATAATGTTTTCTCTTCATCTTGTAAGCAACAATTTAGTGCACATTATCTGCTAAGTGAATAAACAGTGAACAAAGAGAAATTAGGAACGAAAGAGGGTTGGAAGGACGGAAAAAGAGAGACAAGGTGGGCTCTCACCTACAACTCTCTGGTGATACCAGCAAGGTATTGGGCACTTCCTGCTATGAAAGCCCTTCTCTATAAATTTTCTTGTTTGTTTGTTTGTTTCATAGAGTGAATAAGAAGACAACAATCTTTGAAGAAGCTCTGACACTCAAACAATATGATCATAACTTTAACTTGGATATGCCAATAAAATAAGCATGCAATTTCTGATTGCTGTCTTTATTTCTGGGTGTTTGTTAGGCTTGAATTTGAGGGCCATGAATACAATTTAAGAACATCCAGGGAGAATCAAGATGGTGGACTAGGAAAACCGCCAGCTGGGCCAGGTGTGGTGGCTCACGCCTGTAATCCTAGCAGTCTGGGAGGCGTAGGCGGGCGGATTGTTTGAGCTCAGGAGTTCAAGATAGCCTGAGCAAGAGTGAGACCCTGTCTCTACTAAAAGTAGAAAGAAATTATATGGACAGTTAAAAATATACATAGAAAAATTAGCCAGGCATGGCGGTGCATGCCTGTAGTCCCAGCTACTTGGGAGGCTGAGGCAGGAGGATTGCTCGAAGTCAGGAGTTCCAAATCAGCCTGAGCAAGAGCGAGACCCTGTCTCTACCAAAAATAGAAAGTAGCTGGACAACTAAAAATATATAGAAAAAATTAGCAGGGCATGGTAGCACATGCCTGTAGTCCCAGCTTCTCGGGAGGCTGAGGCAGGAGGATTGTTTGAGCCCAGGAGTTTGAGGTTGCTGTGAGCAAGGCTGATGCCACGGCACTCTAGAATGGGCAACAGAGTGAGACTCTGTCTCAAAAAAAAAAAAGAAAAAAAGAAAAACCGCCAGTGAGAGTGTCTCTGCAAGAAAGACAGATTTTAGAAGAAAGTGAAAAAAAATAGACAGGCAGACAAACATAGATCAGACAAGGGTCAGAAGGAAGTGTGCCTGAAACTATAGGAGACTCCACATGAAGAAGCTGCAGAGGAGAACTAGAAGGAGAAAGGCCCCCGAGAGGCTTGGAGACCAGCAACAAGGGTAGGTGGAGCAGTTACATTTCCCCTCCCTTACGTTTTGGACTGCAAGTGGGCTCCTGAGTGGAGAGACCTGCCCACACCAGCCCAGAGATGGCCATCGCCAGTGAGCCATGAGCCTCTTGTGGACAGGGCACCAGGCTCCCATCTCCCTTGGGGCACCTCCCAGTCTACAGACCTGAGTCAATCGGCAGGCGCCATATTGCTTCATTCTCCCCTCCCCTTTGCCTACTGGCCACTGCCGAGAAAAACAATTTAGCCACCACCTGGAGGCATCTGTAGGGAATGGGACCTTTCCTTTTGGAGACCTATACCAGACTGAGAGGTACTCAGATTGTGAACTCCCTACCCACCAGCCCTCCCAGGTGCTGCTTGCCTGGTGACTCCAGGAGAGCAGGGCAAATCCTGAGGCAGAGAGACATTGATCCAGCCTGGGCATCCCGTGGGTGACTTGAGACCAGCAATCCTCTCCCTGGAAGGGTCAGGGATTGATCTCCAGGGCCCAGGGACAGGCCTGCAGACCAGATCCCATATACCCAGGCCTCAATTGCATTGCCCTGGGGCACAGAAGGGATATTTGTGAACGACCCTACTGAGTGTGTCTGCCTTTAGTGGCAGATCAGCATGCTTGAGGGGCAACCCTCCTCTAACAGGAAGACCGTGCACCCAGCCCAGGCTGTGATCCTGGGAAGGGAACCTCCTGGCCTGCATGACAGCCAGGTTAGATCCACTGGCTTGAGGTCCTTCCTGCTGGCAGAGGCCCCAGAGAAACTCTAAAAGAGGGGACGGTGGTAAGGAGCAAAGCCTGCTCTAGACTGTAGGTCTCAGACAGCCCCACCCCCACATGCAGACTTTTCTGCTGAGAAGGGCCATTCAAGCCCCTCCCTGACAGCTTTGCCCAGAGGCAAACAACAGACCTTTAACCCCTGCTAACAGCATTTGTGGAGCTTGAGGGCAGGCTCACCCAACCCAGCTCTGCCCAGACTCTCCCTGACCCGCCCCCACTGAGGTGCAGAATAAGGACACACCTGGAAGTCCCAGGGCTCCACCCACCACGTTAGGCACTGGAGTGCCTCTCCAGAGGAACAAGAGCTGGTTATAACAACACTGAAGCCTGCTCCTCCCAGCAAGTGCCACCTACTGACAGGGAGGTCCTTCTGCACACCCTTTTACTGCATCTACTGACTCATCATATAGGGTGTGGTCCAATCTCACCCACAAACACCACCTACTGGCTCAGAGACTAAACAGGGCATGTCATCATCCAAACAAAAATCTAAGGGTAAGAAGCAACAGCTGATCCAGATGGGAAGGAATCAGTGAAAGAACTCCGGAAGTATGAAGAATCAAATGGAAAGCACACCCCCAAAGGGGAACACCAGCTTTATAGCAATGGACATTAATGAAATTCAGAACACTAAAATGACAGAAGAAGAATTTCAAACATGGATCATCAGAAAACTCAATGATATGCAAGAAAAAATGGATAACCAACACACAGAAACCACAAAGAATATCCAGGACTTGGAAGAAAAATTCACTAAAGAAATCAAAATATTAAAGAAATATCAAACCAAACTCCTGGAAATGAAGAATTTATTTAGGGAACTACAAAACACAGTGGAAACCCTCAAGAGCAGGGTAGATCAAACAGAAGAAAGAATCTCAGAGATCAAAGATAACACCTTCCAATTAAATAAGTCAGTCACAGAGATAGAGCAAAAAAAATAAGAGAAAAGACCAGAGTCTGCAAGAAACGTGGGATTATGTGAAGAAGCCTAATGTGAGAGTTATGGACATTCCTGAGGGTGAAGAAGATAATACGCAAGGGTTGGATAAGCTATTTGAAGATACAATTGAGGAAAATTTCCCAGGCCTTGCTAAAAATCTAGATATACAGGTACAAGAAGCCCAAAGGATCACTGGGAGATTCATTGCAAATAGGAAGACACCACATCATGCAGTCATCAGACTGACCAAAATATCCACTAAAGAGGCCCTTCTTCGAGCTGTAAGGAGAAAGAAACAAGTAACATACAAAGGAAAGTCCATCCAAATAACGCCAGATTTCTCAACTGAAACCTTACAAGCAAGAAGAGACTGGGGCCCCATTCTCGCTCTTTTGAAACAGAATAATGTCCAGGCTAGAATCTTGTACCCAGCAAAGCTAAGTTTTGTATATGAAGGAGAAATTAAGAAAATTCTCAGATAAACAAAGACTGAGGGAATTCACCAAGACTAGACCAGCCCTCCAAGTACTCAAAACAGAGTTGCACATGGACCAGCACAAGAAACACTCACAAATGTAAAAATACTCAAAAGCTAAAGATCAAAGGCCAGATACCACAATGGCTCAAGAGAGAAAACATAGCAATGAAGTTCTACCCAACAGGATGAACACAAATCTGCCCCACCTATCAGTTCTCTCAATAAATGTGAATGGCTTGAACTCCCCACTCAAGAGACATAGGCTGGCACAATGCATAAAAAATTACAAGCCAACTATCTGCTGTCTCCAGGAAACTCATCTAATCTGCAAAGATGCATTTAGACTGAAAATAAAAAGATGGAAATCAATATTTCAAGCAAACAGAAGCCAAAAGAAGGCTTGCATGGCAGTTTTAATTTCAGATAACTTAGTTTTTAAATCAACCAAAGTAATGAAAGACAAAGATGGTCACTATATAATGGGGAAGGGTACAGTTCAACAACAAGACATAACTATACTTAATATGTATGCACCCAACATAGATGCACCCAGATTCTTAAAGCAAACCCTACTTCATCTAAACCAAATGATAAACAGCAACACCATAAGAGCTGGACACTAAAACACCCTGCTGACAGCACAGGACAGATCCTCCACACACAAAATAAACAAAGAAATAATGGACTTAAACAGAACGCTAGAACAAATGGGCCTGACTGACATTTACAGGACATTCTATCCAAAATCCACTGAATACACATTCTTTTCATCAGTTCATGGGACATTCTCTAAGATTGACCATATCCTAGGATACAAAGCATGTCTTAAAAAATTTTAAAAAATAGAAACTATACCATGCATCTTCTCAGATTACAGTGGAATAAAAGTAGAAATCAACCCTAACAGAAATTCTCATTTCTACTCAAAGTCATGGAAGCTAAATAACTTTCTCCTGAATGATCATTTTATAAATGAGGAAATCAAGACGGAAATCAAAATATTCTTTGAACTAAATGACAAAGGAGACACAGGTTACCAAAATCTGTGAGACACAGTTAAAGCAGTCCTGAGGGGAAAGTTTATTTCCATAAATGCCTATATCCAAAAGACAGAAAATCTACAAATAGACAACCTAATGAATAGACTCAAAGAACTGGAGAAAGAAGAACAAACCAACCCAGTAGAAGGAGTGAAATTAATAAGATCAAATCAGAACTAAATAAAATGGGCAACAGGAAAACTATATGGGGGATTACTAAAACAAAAAGTTGGTTCTTTGAAAAGATAAACAAAATCGACACACCTTTTTCTAGACTAACTAAGAGCAGAAAAGAAAAATCTCTAATAACCTCCATCAGGAACATGAAAGGAGAAATTACAACTGATGCCACAGAGATACAAGATATCATCTATGAATTCTACAAAAACCTTTATGCACACAAACTGGAAAATGTGGAGGAAATGGATAAATTTTTAGAAACACATAGCCTCCCTAGGCTCAACCAGGAAGAAAGAGAATTCCTGAACAGACCAATATCAAGAACTGACATTGAAACAGCAATAAAAAACCTTCCCAAATAGAAAATCCCCAGACCAGATGGTTTCTCACCCAAATTTTACCACATCTACAAAAAAGAACTTGTGTTTATCCTACAAAAGTTATTCCACAACATTGAGAAGGACGGAACCCTCCCCAACACAGTTTATGAAGCCAACATAACTCTGATACCAAAACCAGGAAAGGATGCAACAAAAACAGAAAACTACAGACCAATATCCCTTATGAATATAGATATAAAAATTCTCAATAAAATCCTAGCAAATCAAATCCAGGTGCTTATCAAGAAAATAATCCATCACAATCAAGTGGGCTTCATCCCAGAGATGGAGGGATGGTTCAATATATGCAAATCTATAAATGTAATTCACCACATAAATAAAGCAAAAACAAAGACCTTATGATCCTCTCAATAGGCACAGAAAAAGCATTTGACAAAATTCAACACCCTTTTATGATAAGAACGCTTAACAAAGTAGGCATAGACGGGGCCTACCTAAAAATCATACAAGCCATATATGACAAACCCACAGCCAACATCATACTGAAAGGGGAAAAATTGAAAGCATTCCCACTTAGAACTGGAACCAGACAAGGTTGCCCACTCTCCCCACTGCTATTCAACATAGTGCTGGAAGTCCTTGCGAGAGGAATCAGGCAAAAGAGCAGAAGCAAGGGAGCCCAAATGGGGAAAGAAGAGATCAAACTCTCACTCTTTGCTGATGATAAGATATTATGTCTAGAAAATCCCAAGGATTCAACGAAGAGACTCTTGGAATTGATAAATGAATTCAGTAAAGTCTCAGGATACAAAATCAATAAACACAAATCAGAGGCATTCATATTTGCCAATAACAGTCAAACTGAGAACTAAATGAAAGACTCAATAACCTTCACAATAGCAACAAAGAAAATAAAATACCTAGGAATATATTTAACTAAGGAGGTAAAAGACCTCTACAGGGACAACTATGAAACTCTGAGGAAGGAAATCACAGAGCATGTAAACAGATGGAAAACCATATCATGCTCGTGGATTGGAAGAATCAACATTGTTAAAATGTCTATGCTACCCAAAGTGATCTACAGATTCAATGCAATCCCTATTAAATTACCAGATTCATTTTTCACAGATATAGAAAAAATAATTTTATGCTTTCCATGGAACAAGAGAAGACCCCATTTAGCAAAAGCAATTTAAGGCAACAAGAACAAAATGAGAGGTATTAATTTACCAGATATCAAACTATACTACGAGGCTGAGGTTATTAAATCAGCTTGGTATTAGCACAAGAACAGGGACATAGACCAGTAGAACAGAACTGAGAATCCAGATATAAAACCATCCTCATATAGCCATCTAATCTTTGACAAAGCAGACAAAAACATACACTGGGGATAAGATTCCTTTTTCAATAAATGGTGCTGGGAAAACTGGATAGCCACATGCAGAAGACTGAAACAGGACCCACACCTTTCACCTCTCACAAAAATCAAATCACAGTGGATAACAGACTTAAACCTAAGGTGCGAAACTAATAGAATTCTAGAAGAAAATGTGGCAAAAACTCTTATAGACATTAGCCTAGGTAAAGAATTTATGAAGCAGATCCCAAAAGTAATCACAGCAACAACAAAAATAAATAAATGGGACCTCATTAAATTAAAAAGCTTCTGCACAGCCAGAGAAACTGTCACAGGAGTAAACAAACAAACTACAGAATGGGAAAAAATTTTCACATGCTACACATCTGCTAAAGGACTGATAACTAGAATCTATTTAGCACAAAGGAAAATCAGCAAGAAAAAAATCAAACAACCCTACCAAAAAGTTGGCAAAAAACATGAATAGAAATTTTCCAAAGAAGACAGAAGAATGGCCAACAAACATGAAAAAATGCTCAGCATCTCTAACCATCAGGGAAATGCAAATCAAAACCACAATGAGATAGCATTTAACTCCAGTGACAATGGCCTTTATCAAAAAGTCCCAAAGCAATAATGTTGGAATGGATACAGAGAGACAGGAACACTCATACACTGCTGGTGGAACTGCAAACTAGTGCAACTTCTGTGGAAAGCAATATGGAGATAACTTAAACAGATACAAGTAGACCTACCATTTTATCCAGCAATCCCATTATTGGGCATCTACCCAAAAGAACAAAAGACATTCTATAAAAAAGACATCTGCACTCGAATGTTTATAGCAGCACAATTCACAATTGCAAAGATGTAGAAACAACCCATGTGCCCATCAATACATCAGTGGATTAATAAAATGTGGTATATGTATACCATGGAGTACTACTCAGCTATAAGAAATAACAGTTAAATAGCATCTCTTATATTTTCCTGGATAGAGCTAGAACCCATTCTACTAAGTGAAGTAACCCAAGAATGGAACAATAAGCACCACATGTACTCACCATCAAATTGGTTTCACTGATCATCACCTAACAGCACATTTAGGAATAACATTAACCCAGTGTCAGGCAGATGTGGAGGGGTGAGGAGATGGGTGTATACATACATAATGAGTGTGATGCGCACCATATAGGGGATGGACACACTTGAAGCTCTGATTGGGGAGGAGCAGTGGCAAGGGCAACATACATAACCTAAAATTTTGTACCCCCATAATATGTTGAAATAAAAAAAATTATGAAAAAACAATAATTTAAATCACACAAAAAAAGGATATACAGGAATCCTTCCACTCATGCTGTCAGTAAGCTCCCCTCCTCCTTGATCCTGATCCAGCCACTGCCAGGGAAAAAGTTCCATTATTCCTCCCCTTCATTGGCTTCTGTAGCACACATGCTAATTTTTTATTATATTTAGAACTTTAACTGATTTTCTAGTAGTTTCCAGGAAATAAGGAAAATATAATCAATGTGAGGAAGCTTCAGAGACTGAGAAAATTCTTAAAATTTTCAAAATCATTGGTCCTGGTTTCTAGGAAAATCAATGTGGTTCTAGGCCTCTTGTCCCTAGAATTCACCGCACCCACTTTCCCCTTTCTTATCATTCCTCAGTTTTCTCCCTTCCTATGTTCCCCCATCATTCCTTAACAAAAGCTGAGTGGATTTCATAAAGGAGGCATCACAATGTATTTTAACGGACAAGAAATTTGGAGTCCTTCAGACTTGAGTTTAAATTCCCTTTTGCTTGCTAGCTCTGGATTCTCAGTAAGCTAACTTAAAACTCTAAGACCTTCAGTTTCCTTATCTAAAATGAGAATAATAGTAAGGACTACCTTAAAGGACAAATGTTAATGAGCTAACATACAGAACTTTCTAATAATTATTTTAGGGAAGAACAGTAGACTAAAATTTTAAGGAATTAAATGTTTCCAAATTAAAATTTTTAAGAAAGCTTTGTCAAAATGTCTAATTACAATATTCCCTGACAATATTTCCTCCAGATCTTAAAAAGGAAAAAAAAAAAAAGCATGACTTTGTCTATACTTTTATCATTTTCTATCTTACCAGTCTTCTTAGATTTTTTTTTTTTTTACATTTCTTTTTAGCAATTTTTAAAAAGTGGTACTTCCTGGTCTGTTGTGTATGCTGATAAACACAATACAGAAGTTTAAATTCAGAACATTTTGAATTTGAAATGGAAAGTCATCTTAAACTTCTACCAGATCAGGTATGAGTTAGTTCATAGAGTGATGTAGTACCTACATAATGTCAAAGTTTGTCAGTCTGCCACTCAAATTAGAATAAATTATCTTGGATGAAAAAACAGAAAAACAACCAAATTTATAAAACACTCAATAGCTGATTCTTGGACTATCATAAATGAAGCAAGCTTCTTACAATTCAAATCAAGAGAAAAACAGGCCAGACGCAATAGCTTACACCTGTAATTCCAGCCCTTTGAAAGGCCAATGCAGGAGAGTTGCTTGAGGCCTGGAGTTCGAGACCATTCTGGGCAACATAGTGATATTCCATCTCTACAAAAAAATAAAAAAATTAGCTGGGTGTGCTGGCACCTGCCTGTAGGCCTGTAGTCCCAGCTATATGGGATGCTGAGACAGGAGGATTACTTCAGCTGAGGAGTTCAAGGCTGCAGTGAGCTATGATTGTCATACTGGACTCCAGCCTGGGCAACAGAGCAAGACCCTGTCTAAGAAAGAATGAATGAAAGAAAGAAGGAAGGAAGGAAGGAAGGAAGGAAGGAAGGAAGGGAAACAAAGCAAACTTCAGAAATGAGAACAGGAAATTTGCCATAGATACATGGATTTTTAAAAGAGTAGTGTAATAGAATGTAAAATTCTATTCTGATGTAAAATATTGAACGAAATTGACTTTATTTTAAGATAACATAAATTACTAAATTTGACTCAGAAAGGTTAGGACAAGTTCAATAGAATATAACCTTGAAAGAAATAGAAGAAGTTGACAGGAAAATGTCTCCAACCATATCTCAGTATCACCAACATCAATGGACACAGCAATTTTATGCCTAATTTTATACATGATTAAAGAAAACATAATTCTTATACTATTTAAATTTTTCTAAAATATAGGAAAGATTAATGAGTTTCTGAATTTATTCTGTAAGGTTCATTGAACAAAACACATAGACCTGCCAAGATATTCCATTAGGCAATATACTCATGAGCACATAAAAAAGTTAACACTGTGATAAAAAATAACATTTATAGGTATACACCCATCCCCTCCCCCCACCCCCCACCTCTGTCCGATACC